>WOVY01012284.1:0-161920 GCA_013436015.1 Rhipicephalus annulatus | reverse complement strand
TAATAATAATAATAATAATAATAATAATAATAAAATTAATAATAATAATATAATAATAATAATAATAATATAATGTCACGGGTTGTCACGTTAACGAAGAAGTCAAAATTCAGGTTCAAGATGAAACTTTTTATTTGGGCCGAGCTAGCGGTCACGAAAAAAAGTCAGAAAACAGCATGACACTGGCACTGATAGCGGCGAACAGAGCGTCGGCCATCGGTCAACTGGTGAATGGTGAAGCGCGTCGTCATTTATACACGCGCCGTTAAATATACAAGCGTTATCACCAGCGGCCACGTAGCTTCCAGAATAATCTGTAATGCCCGTGAAGTGAGCATTATCTTAGCAGAATAATCTACTGCAGTTCCGAAGCTTCGAGAACTCTGCAGGCGTGGCTTGCGCTGAGAGATACTGACACTGGATTGCTCTGGTAACTTAACTTAGAATGTGGCATTGCCCCCCTCTGAAAAAAACGAAAGTAAAAAAAAATAAGTAAAAAAGCACGACAACAACAACAAAATACAATCCTCAGGTTCGCTCAAGGCACGTGACATGGACGACTGAGGTCGTGCACGGCACCGTTGAGAGTACGTAATGCCGCCGGGACCAACCTCGTAGTAGAGTGTACCGAGACGTCTTACTAGCCTGTACGGTTCGAAGTAGCATCGCATGAGTTTTTCACTGAGCACACGTCGACGTATAGGCGTTCTCACACAAACACGGTCGCCAGGCTCGTATTCCACTAAACTTCGTCGAAGATCGTACTGGCGACTGTTTGTCATTTGTTGGTTCCAACGCGGTGGCGGTCGAGTTGCCGAGCTTCTTCGGCACGCTAGAGGTTGACCGTCACGTCAATGTTTTCTTCGTCGCTGACGTTGGATAACACGGCGTCGAGCATCGTGGCTGGGCTTCTTCCATGCACCAACTTGCACGCGTCATCTGCATCGTTTCTTGATGGCCGTGCTGTACCCGAAGGTAACGTACGGAAGGATCACATCCCGCGTCTTGTGCTCGACGTCGATGCACATGACCAGCATATGGTGATAGTCTTATTAAGACTCTCGGTGAGACCATTGGTCTGTCGATGGTCGGCGGTGGTCCGGCAGCGACTTGTCTGGCTGTACATCCAGATTGCCGGAGATAGGTCCACCGTAAAGGCCGTGACAAGGACCTCTTGAGGTCCGTGACGCGAAACGATGTCTCGATGAAGAACTTTGCTTCCTCAGTGGCATCGCCTTTGGGCGGAGCTCTTGTTTTGGCGTAGCAGGGGAGGTAGGCATTAGCTACGATTGATTTGTTTCCGGAATTCAGCGTTCAGAACGGCCCCAGTAAGCTTACGTCGATTTGCCGAAATCGGCGGCGAGGTGGTTGAACAGGCAGGAGAAGTCCGGCTGGCCTAGTTGGTGTTGTCTTTCGTCGTTGACAGTCTCGACATGTCCTTACTTAACGAGTGACGTCAGCGGCAAGTCGTGACCAAAAATACTTCTCATGTATTACTGCAAGTGTACGGGAAACAACGAGGTGTCCCGCCATCGGGTCGTCGTGTAGAGCATCCAGAACTTCTGGACTTGACGCTGAAGGTACTACAAGGAGGCAGTTGGCATGGCGTGGTGAAAAGTTTTTTTTTGACAAACATGCCGTTACGGAAGAAAAACGACGTCAGTCCTCGCTTGAATACTTTTGGAACAACAGCAGCCTTGCCCTTTAGGTATTTCACAAGGCCCTTGATTTTAAGATTGCCACGCTGTCGTTCTTTAAAATCATCGACACTTAATATTCCCGAAAAACAGTCATCGTCCACGTTCACCTGCGGCGGTGGGTCAACATGGGCGCGAGACAGGCAGTCGGTGTCAGAGTGCCTTCGTCCCAAATTGTAAATAACAGTGATGTCGAATTATTGAAATCACAGACTCTACCATGCGAGGTGACCTGAAGGGTCTTCGAAGTTACCTCGCCTACAGAGGGCGTGGTGATTGCTCACAACTTTGAAAGGCCTACCGTAGAGGTAGGGTCGAAACTTGGAGGTAGCCCTACTCTACTGCAGTTAACTTCCGCTTTGGATAGCGACCGGCTTGCATAACTGGTAACCTTTTCAAGTCTGTCAAACTTCTGCTTCAGGACGGCTCCGAGCCCTACACTGCTTGTGTCAGTGTGGACTTTCGTGTCGGCGTTTTCGTCAAAATGAGCAAGTATCAGCTATGCCTGTAGGCATCGGCTTAGTTCTTAAAATGCTTCTTTCTGCGGGGTTTCCACTTGAACTCGACGTCAGTCTTTGTAAAAAAAGTTATTGAGAGGCTCGGTGATGCGGGCCAAATTTTAACGAAACGCCTGTAATAGCTGCAGAGGCCGAGAAATCGACGCACGGCCTTCTTGTAAGCGGTTGACGAGAACGGTGATGCGGGAAAATTTTTTAACGACACGCCTGTAATAGCTGCCGAGGTCGAGAAATCGATGTACGGCCTTCTTGTAAGCGGGTGACGAGAATGCAGCGATGGCTGTTGTCTTCTATGGATCGGGGAGTACTCTGGACTTGCTTATCACGTGTCCTAAGAACAAGAGCTGCTCGTATGAAAGCGGCACCTTTCTGGCTTAAGAGTGAGTCCGGGGATTTTTATTGTTGAAGTACAGCTTCAAAGCGCTGGAGATTCTTGTCAAAACTTGAACAAAACACCTTGACATCATTCAAGTACGCGAGGCGAGTCTGCCACTTTAATCCAGCGAGCACGGTGTCCATAACACGCCGGAAACTCGCAGCCACCGTGTGTAATGACCAAAGGGCATGACCTTCAACTCAAGGAGGCCATCTGGCATTATGAACGCAGTCTTTTCTTGGTCTCTCTCATTCGTCTACATCTATCCGCCAATAGCCTGTCTTGACGTCCAGATATGAAAATAATTTGGCGTTGTGGAGTCGATCAAGGGCGTCATCTATCGAGGGAGAGTATACGTCCTTCGTGATCTTGTTGAGTCGGCATAGTCAACGCAGAATTGTAGTAGTTTCCATCTTTTTTTCTCACTGACACCACCGCTGACGTTCTTGAACTCTTTGCTGTATGGGCTCTGACAGAGTCGCCGCGCATTTCTTCTGTTACAATTCGATGTTTCGAGCTGAAGCCTATGGAATCTCAACGACGACGAAAAGCAGTTCTTATATTTCAGGAGAGGTTTTTGAGCTGGTCGTGTATATACGTCGAAAGGCTCGGACTCGTCGAAAGCTGGTTAACGTTATCAGTTGTCAGAGTAGATTCGGTGGGATCAGTGAGCGCGAAAGCATTGGTGGCTTTCCGCAGTTCTTCGATGGAGGCAACCGTCGTGCCTTCGCTCACGTGCTTGTATGTACTTGTTGGCTAAGTTCGTGAGCATCACTCTTACGTTCCCTCCTCGCAGCTCGGTTGGTCCTCTGGTGACGCAAACTTCGCGGCTGATCAGCGGGTACTGGTCGCTTTCAACGGTGCCTTGCAGGTCTGTCAACTGTTGAGTGCAGACGGAAATGCTGCCGCTGGAGTGAGGATGAATGGTGACTTGCTCTACCAACACATTCAAGGCGTGTCTTCCTGACGCAGTGTACGGCAACATTGTTTTCTCTGTACATAGTGTTATCAACTTTGTTCAATCTCTCGAGCAATGCTGTAGTAACGACGAAGCTTGTAGGGTAAATCGAGCGGTTATAGTGACTCTAGCTGTGCAGGTTCGTGCCAGCGTAGCTAGGACCGCCAGCTGTATGGATTTCGGGGCCTTCCCAGTTTGTCCCAACTTTCTTCAACTTCATGGAGAATGTCGCACTGATGACGGAATAGTTGGCTCCAGTGTCGACGAGGGCTGTGACACTTTGGCCACCGATAAGGACGTCGAGGTCGCTAGCTTGCCTCCTCGCTTTGCAGTTAAGATACAACGTCGGATCTCTGCTACGATGGTTTGTACCACTGCTTCGACTTTGCGTCACCAAGTCACGAAGTTTCGACGTCAGGGCAATGTTCATGTGTTCGGTGGGTTTTTGAGGCTTTGTGGCGGCTTATTCTTATGCGGCGGTGAATTTTCGGCAGTTTGTCGTACAGCAACCGCGCATCAATTGGTTGCTAGGCGAGAGGCTATGGTTTGGGCCATTGTACTGCTGATGGTTAGGTGACACGCAGTGGCCAGGTGAGGGTGAGTAAGAAGAATCTTGGGGTGTCCTCTGTGCTCTGGCGAGATAGTCGGTCATGTCATGCGGTCTTTCATCATGCTGTGGATGCGGCGCATCGATGGCGAATCCACGTAGTCTCATCTGGACGTACTGGCAGAGGCAGTACGTGTGCCCTAATTCACCGTAGTAGTAGCACAGTTGGACGATAGTCAAGGGCGTGCCAGAGGTCAGTCTTGGAAGCGTAGCGCTGGCTGTGCTTGTGGTGGTGACGGTGTTGGGCGGTAGAACTGCTGCAGGCCACTGTCCTGCTTAGGGTGTGGAGGAGCGTTGCCACGCACTGCGGTGGCGTAACTCACTGCTTCCCGTTCCGGCTGTGGTACTTCGGCAGTTCGAAGGGACTGGCAAACTTATTCGCGGACAAAGCCGGTGATCGAATTAGCTTGAGGCTGCGGTGAAGGTAGCAGCTTCCGCAGCTCCTCCCGCGCAGTCGCTTGAATGGTCTCACGCAGGTAGTCGGTGCTGAAGGCTTTGGCGCATTTGAATGACGCGCGGTGGGTTGTACTGCATGTTGTCCATCTCAAGCGCCTTTTTTAGTGGCACCCTCAGTAAGAACTTCATTGACAGTTCTGGGCAAATTTCGGACAAGTCTCGCGAACAACTCTTGCTTAACGCCGCGCATCAGGAACCGGAGCTTCTACGTAGCCATGGTGTGGGGTCGGCGTGACGAAACAGGTGGGTCAACTCTTCGACGAAGATGGTGACGTTTTCGTTAGAAAGTTGCACCCATGTTTCCACAAGACGGCGACCCTTTACATGCGGACGACACTCGAGAACGTTCTAAGGAACGTTCTGAAACAGAGCCCAGGTTTATAACCGGGAATCGCGGTTCTCTAACTACGTCTTGGCGGCGTCTTCGAGGTAGAAGTAGACGCGGCGTAGTTTTTCTTCAGGGTCCCAGCTTTTCAGGGTGGCGACTCGGTTGTATATCTCAATCCAGCTTTCTGGGTCTTTGATTTACGACTCACGGCAGGTTTGCGGTTACCTGGGGTGCCTGATAACAATAGGGGCAGACTGCACGGAGGCCGTCATTGTTGGTGCAGTCTATGTCAGGATCCGGGGCTGCCCGGATGCTGCAGGAAGGGACCCGTACTGTGGCATACAGTCCATTCTGTCAGCGGCTTGTTCACTGTTTGCAGTTGCGTTCAGTGTCTTCTTTGCCACTTGGACTGGGTTCATGGCTTGACAGGGGTGTCCGGAGCATAAAAGAAGCAACACCTACACCAGATCTCACGGGGTTGTAATGTTGACGAAAGGAGCAGCCTTCAGGTCAAAATGAAACTGTTTATTTGGGCCGAACTTGTGGACACGCAAAAGGGAACTCAGATTACAGCAAAACACTGGCACTGATAGCAGCGAACAGACGTTGGCCGTCGATCGACTGGTGATCGGGGAAGCGCATCAGTATTTATACACGTGCCATAGAATATTCAAGCGTTATCGCTTGCAGGCCAAGTAGGTTCCAGAATAATCTGCAATATTCACAAAGTGGGCGTAATTTAACCAGATGATGTACAGAGGGGATCCACTGGAAAGGGAACACCGATGCGCGTGTCGTCTACTCGGCGCCACTGCCAGCCGGCAGCGGAAACTAGTATCGTGCAGGAGCAGTGAGTGCAGTGGGCGGTGCTCGTTTTGTCGTCGCTTAAGCCCGACGCGATGCGCTGGCGTGGTCGCGGAATCTTTAAATATTCACTTTCCTCCTGAGCTAGAATGAAACTGTCTGGAAGGATCTATGTTCAGGCAGCTATCCCCTGGACAGTCAGCCAGATTGCCGTCTTTCGTTCTCCTTCGCGTTAGATAAAGAATCGCCCCGCTTTGAAAAAGTTTTCTGTTGACGCCAGGTAAAGGCAACTTGTAAATACTTTGTTCAGCTTACGCACTACAGAATACAAATCTGCCTTAGTGCTCGTGAAATACGTGCTTCACAAGGATGACTGATTGATAGTGTGCGTGGTTTATCCTCCCAAAACCACCATATCATTACGAGAGATGGCATACTGAAGGATTCCTGGAATTTTCACCACCTTAGTAATTCTTTAACGTGCACTCAAATCGGAGCACATGGGCCTACAACATTTCTGCCTCCATCGGAAATGCAGCCGGCCGCCGCCGCACCCGGGATTCGATCCCCGCGACCTGTGGGTCAGCAGCCGAGTTTCTTCGCCACTAAACCACCATGGCGAGGCCTTACTCCACGCGGCGCGCACACACACACACACACACACACACACACACACACACACACACACACACACATACACACACACACACACGCACACACGCGCGCGCGCACACACACACGCACACAAACATTCTTTATAAAGCTATGCTAGAAAAAGGAAGACTGTAAAGAAATCATGCTCCTTTAACCACTAAAATATCGCCTTCAGAAACGCCTTATGTGCCATTATCAGAAACACTTAAATTATATATTCAAGGTACTCAGTATTACATTCTAAAAATGAATGAATGTGTTGTATTGTGAGAGTTTCACCAATTGAAGTTAACGAGTGTGCAACATAATACTTAATTATTCTGCTAGTAGCCATCTTCAGTACTTGCATAAAATATTTAACTGTAAGGCCCAAAATGCATGTACAGTTCGTTTATTTTTTGTTGTATTTGTTTCGAGCAGAGAAAAAATACTTTTCACGTTGGTTCTGGACCCGTGGCACGTCGAGCGATCGTCAAACGTGGTAGTGCCTCCAGCAAAATCACTCTCTGGAGTAATACTAGAGCACACTGAAGTTAAATGATTGGTATTTATCCACTTAGCAGGCCTGCAAAAATATGCACACCGAGTTTCAAGCGATGTGAAGAAACAG
Source organism: Rhipicephalus annulatus (assembly GCA_013436015.1). Taxonomy (NCBI): domain Eukaryota; kingdom Metazoa; phylum Arthropoda; class Arachnida; order Ixodida; family Ixodidae; genus Rhipicephalus; species Rhipicephalus annulatus. The sequence goes on along the minus strand of WOVY01012284.1, from coordinate 154,912 downwards.
GCAGCGTGTGACCCCCTGTTTGAAGTTCGCATTCACAAATACGGACGCCGTGACTGAAAAGGATATCAGTGAGGCAGTATGTTAGATAATCTAATTTCCTTGCAGATTTCCCACAAATTTCCATCTGAGCTCACAATGTAACCTGCGGACAAATTTCAAAGCGCAATGCCTGACTTTGCGACAATCTGAAGCGTGGCCGCAACTGTAGCAGATGACAAAGAGTACCGCCCACTGCACTCACTGCTTCTGCGCGAAACTAGTCTCCGCTGCCGGCCGGCGCCGAGCAAACGACACGCACTTCGGTTTCTTTTCACTGGGCACCCCTGTGTACTGCTGTGCCGAAGCTTCTCAAACGCTGCAGGCGTTGTATGCGCTGATGATAACTGACAGTGAAACAGGGCCATAACATTAGTTGGAATGTGGCAATAATAACTATATAGTAATAATATCAAAATTATAATAACATTATTATATTATTCATATCATTATTCAATCAATCATTTTGTTAACCTTCCCTGGAACAACCATGAGGTTTCAGTGCAGGCACACGCGAAAAGGACAACATTAAAAGTGAACAATTGAAATGTAAACAGTTTTCAGAAAAATAAATAAAAATAAAATGAATAAAAAGGCACAAACAAAAAAAATTAGTAAAAGTAGGCAGAATAAATAAAAAGTTACAAGGATCTTGAAATGTAAATGAAAAAAAAGAAAATATACACAACGATGTAGATGCCTTCCCGAAAGACGATAATGGGAATCTGTAAATTGTGAAAAAGAGAGTGGAAAGCTAAAATAGAAACAATCGCAGCGGAGTTTAAAAAAACCTCAATATCAAGAAAGTTAAGAGTATAAAGAATTTGTATTCTGTGAACGGTAGAGCGTCGAAAGAAGTTGGCAGGTACATGAAATGGTCAATTCTCTGAGGTCAACTTACGCAGAATGCAAAAGTGTACATAGTTGAGAATTAAAGGGCAAAATATCATACCGGGGACTAGTTCGTAAAGAAATACCATGTAGGCGCGATTTTGTCGGCAGGTGGTGGCAATAATGATAATCGGACGTCGGAACGAGATCTAGAAGCATTTCCAGCGAATAGATGGCTGTAAAGGGTTACAGTTTTTAAAGCGCTTGCTCAGTGAGATCACTGCCAGATTTAGCAACTGCATTCCAGATCACAGATGTATATTTCACTCGAGGAAGACACATTGTGGTGTACAGTTTGTGGAAGGCAGTAGGAGAACTGAATTCTTGAGAGATTCTGCAAATACAGCTGAGACAACGAAGGCTGCGCATGGCAGCACATTTAGTGTAAAAAACTGAACGCTGTGCGAGTTGGTAATTAACTACAAAACTGTGCTAAAAAGACAATAAACAGAAAAGGCACACACACAAGCGCAGAGCAGCAGCAGGAAGTTTATTGAAGAAAGCGCAAATATAAATAGCAAAAAGTGACGTATTTATTATAGGTTGGCAGTTAGATAATGAATGTCTAGTGCTTGGAATGTGACGGAAGGCCTCGCGACACACGTGTCGCTGCACTTGTGGAGATAAAAAAATGTCAGCAATTTCTCTTGCTGTCCTCTCTTTGTGTCTGGATATCTTTGTTTTGCGAAGTAATGGGTGATACTTGCAATCTCTGCAATGTAGGCACAGATGCGACAAAGTGTGGGCCTTCAGCGATGACCTGTGATCCATTAGTCGGATATTCAAACACCTCCAGGTTTTTCGAATTATACCACATGACAAGAGAATCAAATACACCGAATCCTTTCCACATTTGCCTAACGATTTCCGGTGATTAACATCACATTCACTCCGTTTTTTTTTCTGTGCTTTCGATTATCCTATCCACCGCTGCGCGCACTCAGCCCAACTTACTCTTGCACAAGAAAATCAAGTTAACACCATATCTGTTCTCCAACTTTTTTCTACGGTGGGAATAAGTATGATTATATAATATTTAATGTGAGAAGCAAAAAACTAGCATGCTAATAAAAAGAACACCAAGATCACTGAATTCATAAACCTTACATAACAACGTGGTATTGACAGCGCACGGAAATGACATAATGGATGCTGTGCGAGATACACTCATACATTTGGGTCTTGAGGTATTGAGACAAAGGTTATTGTTGCCACACCATACAATGAGATAGAGCACAAATCTCAATCTAGGAAGTGACAGTCATTTTCTGTATGAATTTTCACGTATTAATGCCACCGTCATACAAGAGAATAGAAGAATAACGAGTTGCAAAACAAGCATTGTTAACATAACTTAAAATAGGTGTGAGCCGAACACTGACCCTTGGGGGACTCCACAAGTCACTTTCTACGAGGAAGACGTTTAGTCGTTCACGGGAACATAACATGATATATTAGGTAGATAGCTGTGCGGGAGATTCACAAGAGACGAGTCAACATCAAAGTGTGCAAGTTTAAAAAGAAGATCACGTTTGCTCAGGCCACAGCAGACTCCTCTGACAAATAGAAAGAGAGAATCGCGTCTTGGAATAGCAAGATTTGCAGTAGTTCAGCAGCGTGGAAGAAACCCATATTGATTAGTTTTCAATAAATTATACCGCTAACATACAATATGTTGTGAAGGGGCAGCTCAAATATCTTCCGCATGGAACACAACAGGGAAATCAGATGATAATTACAAACGTCAGTTTTGCAGCCTTGACTACTGGAAAAAACACGTGCAACTTTCGACATGCTGGGAAATGTGGAAGCGTTCCGACAGCAATTGAATATTGTACTCAGTACTTCAGTAAATATACTACCATAGGCTTTTAGTATGTTGGAAGGGATGCCATCTCGGCCCCATGATAAGTACAGTTTAAGCGCCTAATGCATGAGCAGATAAGCTTTTCATACAGCGACAGACCACTCGATGCGCTTGCTGTCTTGTGCTGTTGTCCAATGCAATTCCAGGAGTGTCAAGCCTTCCACAGCTTCAACAGCTTATTATAAAAACTACTTCCATAGTGTTCGTTTGAACGTTGTACAAGATTAAGTAATGTATTGCTACTCTATTGAAACTTTTGTGTGTAGCGAGCGCATAATATAAATGTTTCTTTTTTGTTTTTTGCATACCGTACTCCACAAAACTATTTCGTCTGATTGCTTATTCCCAGTTTACAGCATTGCGATTTTATAGCAATTGCACTTGAAGGGTTCGAAGATGTTAGTATACACAGTGGTAAAGTAGTAAACAAGAGACGCATTAAAAATATTACAAAACTTGTGACCACTGAATATTTGTTCTCCCTCGATTTTCTGGCACAAGAAAATCTATATGTGAGAGCGAATGTGCGGCACACAATAGGTTTTTATCACCCCCATTTACGTTTCCTTTCTGAAATGCAGGTTTACATTTGATAAGGGTGTAATGCTGGCGCAAGCGTCTGTCTCCTTCCTTATCGTCCTAACTTCGATATTCGAGGTATTATTTTTATCAGCGCTCGAAGCTAAGAAGCACCGTATTGCGTCAAAGCAGATCGACTTGATTTTATAAGGTATGACGCCTCGAAGGCGAGTCGGGCTACAAGGTGCGCCGTAGTCGAGGGCTCCGAATAATTTCAACAACCGGGAGTTCTGTAGCGTTCACTGACATCGCACAGTTGTAGAATTTCGCCTACAGCACCCACTGCGAACGACATCGAACCTGCATCTCCCGAGTCAGCAGCCGAGTGACGTGCGTAAACGCCAAGACACTGGAAGAGGCAGCTTGCGTGCCTTTTTCATTGCTTCTGGCGTGCACGTGTATTGTAAGATCATATGATCAATGAATGCGATGCCGATGTACAGAATACGCACTGGGTATCAATCTGAATGCTTCGTAAGCTCAATGCACATAATGCACTTCTAAGTGCGCACTTGTTTCTGTCAAGCGAATTCGCCTTACGCAGGCGTGAGCTCTAAGCGACCCACACGATGTCAGCATCTACTGCTGTGCTGTGCGCCGGGTTGCTAGAGTGCCGATAATAGCTGTGAGCGAGGGGAGTGGTTGTTATCGGGCTGTGTGTACACTGTCCTATCAGCGCAGCAGGGTCTTGCTTCACCAAAGGGCAGCTGCGAAAACGCTCGTGTTTCGAACGACAAGAAGCTGCTGGGAGAAGCCGGGCCCCCGAAACCTCAAGGTATCTGCCGGGTGCTTGCTCAAAGCATGCCGAGTTTTGCTTAGGCACGAGAATCAAGCAGACGGTACCATATGGCGGGCTGCGTGTTGTTATTCGGGCTATCTGATTCGTTTTCTTTAAAACAATATTCTTCCAGGATTTCATGATTAATTGAGTTTGGCAAGAAAGAAAAGAATTTTCGCATGACAGCAACACCATTGTCGAAAGGGCAGATAGCGTGAGGATGATTATTCATGATTTATAGGTATATGCGTATATTCATATAATGCGTCATTCTTTGCTCTATTCATAGATAGGTACTCTGGCTGTGAGAAAGCTTAGCTTCTGAATTTCTGTATGTAAACATACTTGCTTTTCAAGTATTGTTTGTAGTTAGTGTTCATATCTTTTGTATATGAGGCATGCGGTTTCGTTGTTTTATAAGGGGAGGCGCACTTATGAGTTCAGTAGGCGCCGTTAATTATGATTGCTCTGGCATCACTCTTTTCCTTACGATGCACCGTCATCAAGTGACTGCGAACGCTGTAGGAGTTATTATCGATTATAAGAGAGCGATATTTGAGCACTGCTGCCATAAATATGAACCGTAATCCTACAGGGCTGCAATATTAACGTCCTAGCGTTAAATAACTGGTTTCGCACAAATTCCAGTGTTGGCATAGGCATCATTAATGAATGGGATCAAAATATTGGCGTTCTGTGTGGAACATATTCCGAGATAGATACTAATAAGTAAATGATAGAAAATTCTTGGTCTGGGTAAGAATGGCACCCATAATTTTCGTTTTATTTATTGATTTCTTACTTATTACAGCGAATGAAACTGTTGCACAAAGATTGGGAAAAATTATTATTCTGGCAAAACAAAACACACGGCAAACACAGGAAACCAATCTAGAGCACCACTATAAAGTTCATATACGCCTTTTGTTTGAATTATTTGCTCTAGGGATACTTTTTCGGTTGATCGCGGAGGTTCAGCATGTCTGTCACTCAGTCCTGCTCTCCAAGGCCTATTCAGGCGAATATGAAAGGTTGGGTCAATTCATAAAAGGAGACGAATAGGAAAGATTTGGTCAATTTATAAGGTCCTACCATATTGAAAAAATTAATTTCGAAGCTTCTCTCAGTGCTTCCCACACTCCCTAAAGAGCACTGAATAACGACAATCTATAAAACAGTAATGAATTGTCTCAGGCTTTCAGCACAGTCTATTGAAAGAGCCGTGGCCGTGCCCCAAAATCCTTTGCAAGAAGGTGCTACACAGACATCATGTCGGGACGAAACTGCGTAAACATTTGTAGTACAAAGTGAAATAACAACCAGATATTATCCTGCGTCGCACAACAACCAGCTATAAACAGGCGTCGCATAATACGAAGTGCGCGACTACTGGGTCTGTAAATAATGCCCAAAAACCAATAAAAATGGCTCAGCGCTATTCATTCATCAACAAAGAGCAATAATGTTTTGCAACTGAGAAGCGGGTACCACGCTTTTAGTAGAATAATGATAATTAGCGTAAAATTTATGAACTGGTGGATACTGTGCCATCGTATTCTTATAGGTGTTCTCAAGAGCGTTTATGACGGTTTCTCGAAATTCCGCTCTTCCAGCTGTCGTGGAGACTGTGCTGCACTTTCCGCTCAGGCCCGGCGCTTTTTTGCGGCCTATCATTGCATGTCAGAATGGGTGCCAAGAGTGGAACACAGCTCATACACTAAAGAAACCGTGAGGCACTTAAGAGTAGAAGAGCGGAGGAAACATAATTTGCTATTTCTAATTGTAGTCTAGTAACTTTTATAGTGACCTACATGAACTGATGTCTACGGAAAAAACATTCCTGCCACCTGTCCATTGGGCCCAATCCCGCATCCTTCGAATAACACTAACGTTGCACATTCAGTTAACGAAGAGGGCACTGCCAATTTCGGTGCTATTGTACCGTTTTATTTCTAGGGCTATTGTATCTGTGAAACATATATGAAGAAAGAATAAATAGTACTGCATAAAACTAACTTCATTCAAACAACGATATTAATTAGGAGCTTCGAGAATAATTCGTTCATAACAAAAGACATATAACACTTCACATATAGAATGCGAATTTCACTTCATATTGTCCCAGCTATATATCTTAGTAATGAAACATTGTCGCAAATCTGTGAACGTTATTGTTAAAGGAATGGAATGAGTGGTCCACTGAAGCAGGTCTTATGCTGCGCTGTGGTAAAAGGGAAGTTGTTATTTTGAGATTTGTTTTCTAGTGCAACGTAATGCACGTTACAAGGAGTCAGAGCGAGTCTTTAGTTGGACTTTGCGGCATATAGTAACATCATAAAAGTAGGCATCTCAGTGCTCCCATTGAAACAGCTATGGCCTTCACGCAGAGCAGTACCTTTCATCAAACACAGATTAGTACGTTTTGTAAACTTACCACCCATGTACGGATGCCCTACGCGGTGACTTTTTTCTCTGCAGCCATTGTGCTGATCTCGAATGTCCTCTAGGATTTATATCCCATGCTTACGAAACAAAACCTCGCCTAATGTCATTCGAAGCTGCCGCAACAGCTTTCGAATTCACTTGGTATTGTACTTCTGGGCTCTGCTAATAGGACAATAGCCATTAACTGTATGGCATACCCCTTTGAACCAGCAGCTCGTTCTCTCGTCTCCCTCAGTGTTGGCGTTGATATCACGTTAGTATTTATTTCACGCAAGCAGCAGATTAAAGGCGTTTCTCTGTTTCCTGTGCTCAGAACCATGGCCGAGAGCCCTGTGTCTCGCATCCCGGTGCTGCAGCGCGCCGACAGTACATGGACCACGGTGGAGCACAAATTGCGCCAGCTGGATGACATGACTGAGGCAGGCGCCTACGTGCGCCTACTGGCTGGCAGTTGTCGGGACATCGTGCAAGCTGCGCGTGCCATGCAGGCACAACTCGAAGCCTCCAGGACAGAGGTGAATGCGCTGCGACTGCAGCTGCGCAAAAGCATGGACCACATCACGCAGGTGAGCTGTCTGACAGTGGCACCATTCCGATGGATTTATTGGCTAAGCCTATTATCTATTCATTCAGACACTCTTCAAATAAGAATAAGTAAAAGCTGTGGCCACATCTTGAGGCTCCTGAAGGGGTGAAAGAGGGAGTGAGATGGTGGCTTGGGCTTTGGAAAGGCGCTGCGCAGTCTATATTTATTTACTTTATTTGAATTATTTTATACGGCAGGCTAATGGCCTATGTAGGGTGGTTAATACAAATACAAAAGAAGAAGCAATCACTCAAAAGCAATACAAGTGAAACAATGTCAATTTACCGTCTCATCTCATGTATTAGTGACACCATTGCATCCGCTAATCATTCTTGCACTCGCTCTCTGGATTCCGTGCTGACCAATTGTACCCCTGTGATCTCCGATGAAAGCGCAGCTTTGGCCGACTGGCTAGCCTTGCGCCGTCTGCCGCCTAAAAGCTCTCGCTGAGTGGTGCCCCGTCCTCGAACTCGTGCAACCGTGTCCATTTTTATTTTCTCCTTGCTTCTGGGTGTTGCTGTCCCTGAGCTATGCTCTCTCCTTCCCCTTATCCAGCCCTATACCTTTAATCCTATCCTTTTAGTCCCTCCTTAACCCCATTCCTCGTGAGGTACTGTTGAGGTGTCGCACTATGATGCAGACAGTTACGGGGCTCACTTTTATCTTGTCTTCTCTGTTAAGAATCATAAAAGGAATTATTCCTGGAAAATATCAATACAAATATAGGTCAGCGCGAGCACAATGTAAGGTTAACGTGTTGGCGTGGTGGTCGCGGAATGGTCTAGAAGCTAGAGGTGTCAAATACGGGGATGAATGTAGAGCTAGTTTTTTTTGTTCTAAAGTTGATAAAAAACTCTTATCTAGATTTGTGCTTTTGTACCTATACTAAGAGAGTGTCATTTGCTTAGATGAAAATTGAAGAAGAGTCGAAAGTGGGAAACTTGTGAAATATAAATTGTATAGCGTTTCTTTGAATCCGTCTAAGAGTGTGAATATTATGCTTTGTGTAAGGGTCTCATATTATGCATGCATACTCTAGTTTTGGTAGTGCAAGTGCAGTGTAGCAAAGCATTTCACCATCTGTGAGGACATCCATCGGTACTGATTGAGGGTATGCGGCGCCCCCTGGGTGAGGTGGCAACAGTGGACATCGGACCTGTGTGGGCAGTGCGTGAGCGGACGGTGTTGTAGTAGGACATTGGAGTCGCGGGGACTGGGGAGTGACGCCTAACGAACAAGACAACTGGGGCTCGTCCTGGATTGAGCTGGTCCCGCCGCGGTGGTCTAGTGGCTAAGGTACTCGGCTGCTGACCCGCAGGGCGCGGGTTCGAATCCCGGCTGCAGCGGCTGCATTTCCGATGGAGGCGGAAATGTTGTAGACCCGTGTGCTCAGATTTGGGTGCACGTTAAAGAACCTCAGGTGGTCTAAATTTCCGGAGCCCTCCACTACGGCGTCTCTCATAATCATATAGTGGTTTTGGGACGTTAAACCCCACATATCAATCAATCATGGATTGAGCTGACTGAAATCCAAGACGAATTCGTGCAGTTTCCTTGATACCCGTGAGCGACGAACGCCAACCAGCCTTTGTTCGACCGCCGGCACCGGCTACCCTAATGACGGTCACATCCCCCATTGCGACAATGCTGCCGAGGTTCGCTGGGTCCAGGGATGTGCAGACGCCGGAGGAATTCTTTAGCGAGGTGGACAATTTTCGTCTGATTAATGGCATACCCACGGAAGACCAAGTTCACCGCGTCGTTACCACGGCTCTTGACGGAAGCGCGAAGTTGTGGTATTGCTTCACCGGACCCCTCGCCTCGTGGGATGACTTTGTCGCAGCTTTCCGTCGGGAATCCGCGTCGTCCGACGAAAAGAAACGCCTGAAGGATGAATTGGAAGGACGCACCCGGCCCCCGAAAAAAATTTGAAAGAATTCATATATTGTTACGCGCAAGGAAGACCAGGACGCATACGGCTGAAGGGGCCATTTATTTTTGTCGCGAAGAGAAGTGCCGAAGTGACCAACAGGTTGATGATCACAGTGTCGTCGTCTATCCTCTTTCTCCAGGTTGAGGCAGCCAGCATGTTCACCCATCTTCTTTTTCTTTCCAGGCATGCGCAACATTCCTCCCCTCGCAGACGAAGCCCGCCGGGCGAGGGGATTGATTCATCTTGGTGTGTACAACTTCAGTCGAGCGACATAGACTGTTTGGGTTTTAGCGGCTCTTCTACCACTTCTCGTGAGGCGAGCTATTGTGTACATGAGTTTCGTGATTTTGTTCACAACAACAAACGGTTCGTCATATGTGGCCAAGAACTTTTGACATAATCCACGTCTTCGTACCGGACTCCAGAACTACACTAAGTCGCCTGGATGGCAATTTAAAGGCTGGTGGTGGATGTAATAGCGTGCCTTAAATTTTTTTGTGATGCCAAAGTGCGCAGACGAGCAATACAACGCACCTCTTCTGCAAGGCAGAGGATTTCGGTGACTGAGAGGTTTTCGTGCGCCAAGAATGGCAAAACTGTGTCGAGTGCGTGCCGTGGCGGTCTTGCGTACATCAAGAAAAAGGGGCTATAGCCTGTTGTCTCGTGCTTAGTGGTGTTGAACGCGTGCGTTATAAATGGTAGCACGTCGTCCCAGTTCTTGTGGTCAAATGCCACATACATAGAGAGTATGTCTACAATTGTGTGGTTGGTGCGCTCCGTGAGCCCATTTGTTTCCGGATTGTATGGTGACGGGTGACGAAGGCGGGACTCACTCAATCGAAGCAGCTCTTCTACTATATCTGTCGCAAATTGTCATCCACGATGACTGATGATCACGTGAGGAGGGTCATGTCGGAGGACAACGTGCTGCAGGAGGAACACACAGACGTCGCTGGAAGTTGCGGTTGGTGTGGCCGCCGTCGCACAGTTGCGCGTGAGGTAATCGACGAATACAATTATCCAGCGATTGCCCTTAGCCGACTTTGGGAAAGGGCCCACGAGGTCAATTCTCACTTGTTGGAAAAGTACACTTGGAGGTGGCAAGGACTGTAGAAGGCCAGCCGGAGCAGTAGATGGGAGTTTGTGCCATTGACACGGCGTGCAACTGGCCACATACACCTCGACTAACTGTCGCATTTCCGGCCAATAAATGCATTCCTTAGCACGGTAAAGCATCCGCGCCGAACCTAAATGTCCGGACGTAAGATCGTCGTGCATAGCACTTAAAATCGCTGTCCGAAGGCTTTCATGCACTACCAGGAGGAAACGTGCGCCAGTGCCTGAAAAGTTCTTCCTATACAGGTGTCCGTTGCGTACACAGAAATGGCAAGCCGTAGGAGCTGTGCAAAGCAATGATAGCCTGGTGTCTTTTCGGTGTTCATCTTTGAAAGTACTGAGGTCGGGAAACTTTTGTGACACAGAAGCTACGAGGTGGTCAAGGTCATCGGCCTCACACTCTGTAGTGCTCAGTGGCATGCGCGAAAGGCAGTATGCGTCGGCGTGTCACCGACCACTTTTGTACGAGGCGATGAAGTTGTACCCTTAGAGCCGAAGTGCCCAGCGCGCTGGACGGCCGCAAGGGTCCCGAAGGTTGACGAGCCAACACAATGAGTGGTGGTCGGTGACGACTGTAAAAGGGCGTTCATATAGGTTAGACCGAAACCACTGAATTGCAAATACTACCGCGAGGCATTCTTGTTCTGTGACAGTGTAATTCTGCTCCGGCACACTCAAGGAGCGACTTGCGTATGCGATAACGTGCTCACGGTTACCATAATGCTGAACTAGGACGACAAAAATTCCCATGCCGCTGGCATCCGTGTGCAGTTCTGTTGAAGCTGGTGGGTTGAAGTGTTAAAGAAGAGGCCGTGACGTCAGGAGGAACTTCAGTTGACGAAAAGATGAGTCGCACTCCGGAGTCCACTCGAAGGAAATATTCTTCCGTAGCAAACATGTCAGCGGATACGTGACATCGGCAAATTTAGGTATAAAGCGGCTAAAATAGAAGCAAAGCCGAAGAAAACTGCGATGCTCCTTCACACAGCGTGGCGCACTGAATGTTTTATCGGCTGCTGTCTTCTGGGAATCTGTACGGATGCCATCCTGATCGACTAGGTGTCCGAGAACAAGGGATTGTCAGTCTCCGAAGTGGCACTCATTTGAGTTAAGAACAAGGACAGCGTTTCTTATGCAAGTCAGAACAGTATCCAGACGTGAATTGATTTCGCTAAAGGTGCGGCCAAAGATGACAACGTCGTCGAGATAGCACATGCAAATGCTCCACTTCAAGCCACGAAGAACAGTGTCCGTAAATCGCTCGAACATCACCGGTGCATTGCACAGTCCAAATGGCATCACCCTTGACTTAAAAAAGGCCATCAGGAGTTACAAAGGCTGTCTTTTCTTTATCTTCAGGATGAATGGGAACTTCTCAGTAGCCTGATCTTAATTCTACTGAAGAAAAGTAAGAGGCCGAATGTAGACAGTCTATGGCATCATTATTATGTGGAAGTGGGTACACGTATTTTTTGTTACAGCATTCAATCGGCGATAATCGACGCAAAATCTCCAGCGTCCGTCTTTCTTTTTAACGAGAATTACTGGTACCGCCGTTGACTCGCAGGCTCTTGAATGACCCCGTTTTGAATCATTTCGTTCACCGGCTCATTATTAATCCGCCGATTGGATGGCGAGACACGGTAGGGCTTTTGTCTAATCGGATTGACCAAACCAGTGTTGATAGTGTGACATGTCCGAGAAGCAGGGATTAAGGGCGCTTTGTCTTTCTGCGCAAAGTCGAATGCAGAAACGTGCTTTGAAAGTACATCCGCCAATGTTCGGCGTTCACTTGTGCTCAGCGACTTATTCACCGTTGTCAGAAAAGTCGTTTCCAAACTGTGACTACGATGCTCTTCCGGTGCATCTCTAAGCTCGGTCACCAGTAAGGCCTCGTGTTGTACACTGACGACGGCTAATATTAGACCATCTGGTAACACCATGGGTTTTGTGGAGCAATTGACAGTCAATAAACCAGCGCGTCCACGTCTGATCGACGGCACACAATGTGGGATCAACACATTATTTTTCATGCAGTTGGTGTACACTGGTTCTACGATGGCATCAAAGTTGGCGGAATAGCTGTCGCTGCAACCAACAGGTACACGAACGATTGATAACGGTGGTATGATAGTGTCGCCACAGACACACAATGCCATCTCACCATCCACAGGGTTTTCCAAGAGTGCTGGTGGAACGTGATCACTCAAGGATAATGTCCCTGTGCTGCAGTAGACAGTCGCACCACACTCCCTCAAAAAGTCCATACCCAAAATAACATCTAGTGTCGCCTGCGGAATAATCGCGAACTCCGTTGAGATAACGTGGCCGCTGACAAACACGTCAGCTTGACACAGACCAACAGGATGCAGTGGCTTATCACTCACTCCGCAAAACTTCGAAGCTTGATTCGGCTTAAATAAAACCTTCCATACCAAGGTATCTTTAAAACACGCACTCATGACGGAAATTGTTGCTCCCATATCCACCAAAGCCACCACAGGCACATCGTCAACAAAGCACATACTTTGTTCTTGAGCATCAACAAAGTACGTATTTCTGATATTAGCACGTCACCGGTGACCTCACCTCTATCGGCCGCGCTTGCTAGTTTTCCCGTGGCAAAGGAGACGTGTTGCGACGCCGTGGTGAAAGAGAACGAGGAACACGAGGCGGTGGAGGCGTCAAGCTCTTGTCAAATGTAGAGGAGTGGTTTCGGAAGCTGCGTGTCCAGTGCTCGTCGCTAGGCAGCATGTGTATTGCCCTAAGGTCGTCGTGCGGTCGATCAGACGATCGTGTGGAGTGTTGCGGTGGGCCATAGTACGTTGCTCGCGGGTCGTCGCGAAGTCATTCGGAAGGCCGTGCAAAGTGTGGTGGGTGGCCATACCGTGGGGCGACACGTCGACGGTTGCAAAATCGCGAAATATGTCCTGAGACACCACAGGAGTAGCAAACTGAGAGGTCGAAACTGTTTGTTCGTCGATGAATCGAACATCGTCTTCCCAGGCATAGTGCGTTGGTTCATGCCGTATATCATAAGGATAAACAGGGCGTCGTGAGGACGGCGGACGCTGAGGGCACCACTCATGGCGAGGAGCTGGCAAGCGTGGTGCTCTCCTTGGCTGTGGGGGTGCGCTGTACTCTACAGGTGCTGCAATAACCATCGATTGCCAAGGGGTCGTAGAAGGTGGCGGCGCAGTCACAGCCTCACGTGGCACAAATACCGACTGTTGGTCGTTTGCAGAATAGTGATCAACTGCTGAATGTGTCTGTTCTCAATAGCGAAAAAGTTCTTCCCGAACAATCTGTCGAATCGTCGAGGACAGGTCTGGGAAGGAGCTCCTGTCGATGCAGGCAACAACATTTGTGAGCCGGCCGAACTTTAGAGCAAGCCTGCGCATTTTCAGCTGTTTGAAAGTTCGGCAATGCCGAATGACGTTGGACACCGAGCTCAGGTGCTCTTTTCCGATAAGAAAATTATATATAGACGTCCTCGGCTATGCCTTTCAGCCAATGTCCTACTTTGTCTTTTTCTGACATCTGATCATTGATCAACTTGCAGAGCTTCAGCACACCCTCTATACGTGGTACATGTCTCACCTGGAAGCTGCGCGCGTTGAGACAATGTCTGCTCAGCCCGCTTCCTTTTGACGCTCAAGTCACCGAATCACGCTTTCAGCTCCGCAACAAAAACGTCCCTAGTCGTCAGTGTGTCCTCATGGTTTTCGTACCACACGAGGGCAGTATCCGTAAGGCAAAGACTGCATTGCTGAGCTGAGCCGTGGCATTCTAGCCATTGGACTTGCTCAATCGCTTGTACTGGATGAGCTACACGTCGACATCTTCTCCCAATTTTCCTCCGAAGGTTGATGGGGCTCGGCAGTAGGGCACGTAACTCATTGCAGTTGGCCTTGAAGCGTTATATGGCTGCTTTTGGGCCATTACAATTGGCGCAGGCGGGAGTCCGGCAAGGCGGTGGCTGTGGCAAAGTCCTGTTAATGAAGCTCCCGTCGTTGGGTTTGTCTTACCTAGCACCTCCACCAATTTGTTACGCACAACGAAAACCAGGACGTACATGGCTGAAGGAACCGTTTATTTTGGTCGCGAAGAGAAGCGCCGGAGCGGCCAGCAGATTGATGATCGAGTGTCGTCGTCTCCCTTCTTTCTCCAGCTTGGGGCAGCCAGCATGTTCACCCATCTTTGTTTTCTTCCCAGGCATGCGCAACAATATGTTATCTCGGAGTTTTATGACCGAATCGGAGAGGCTGTTGCCGACGACGTCAAGGTCGACGGTGTGCTGTGCCAGATTCACCCCCAGCTGCAATACTTGGTAGTTGGGTCTACTTTCTCAAGTTTGAAGGTGCTGGCAGATGTGGGCGATGACCTGATGGAGCGAGAGCGGCGCCGACTACATTATCGGCCTCCGCCACCCAAAACAAACGGAATCGAGCGCGACTTGGCATATTCGGAGCAAGGCATGCCTGACGCAACGGCAGCGCCCCAGCACTCCACAGTGGTCATCTCCACACTGAATGCCAATTGGACATTTGGGTGCGCGTGGCCCCTCCACTTCGCAGCAGTGCAACCGTCGTATCACCGGGACCACTGGCCCATCATGCATGTCCAACCTGTTGGCGTGTCAACATTCAGACCACCAACGGGACGTCGACCTCAGCAGGTACTGAACTAGGTTGTTTGCGGATGATTTGGCGGTGTTGGCCACATTGCACGCAACTGTGCGAGTATACGACGCCAACATCAAGTCGTTTGCTTCCAGTGCAGCCAACCAGGGCACTTCCAAGCGCAGTGCTCGGGAAACGGGCGCCAGTAGGCACTGGTTCAGCGAGTGCCTACAGTGATTTTAGTATGCAAGTTGCATCTGGTGCAGAGAAAGCTAGGAGCCATTCTTGGACGTTGCAATCGGCAGTACGTCGTTCCCTGTGGCAGAGTACTCATGAACTTCCAACAGGAAGCAACTGCAGGCATTTTTTAGGCTTGGCCGGATTCTACAGGAGCTTTCTTCCGCGATTTCCACTCACTGCTAAGCCATTGACAAACTTGCTCAAGTAGCAACAGTGATCATTGAAGAACGGTCATTTGCAACTCTTCGTGCAATGCTGGCAACAGATGCAGTTCTCAGTTTGCGAAACCTGAATTCACGATTCATAGTTGAAACAGATGCCCGTAGTAGTAGCAGCAGTGCTGCTAAGACGTCGGGATGACATTTTGAAGTCAGTTTCTTTCATCAGCAGTGACTTGTCGGACTCGGAGCGTAATTACACAGTCCAAGAGTGGGAGTGTTTGGCTGTTGTATGGACTGTGGAGAAACTTTGACCCTATTTGGAATTCGCAAAATTTGAAGTCCACTGTGATCATGCATCATTAGCCTGGATTTTCACCAGTGAGCAGGCTTCTTCTCGTGTATGCCGCTGGGTTCTACACCTTCAAGGGTATCAGTGCAAAATTAAGCACAGTCGTGTGAAGGCCAACATTCCTTCTGATTCTTTAAGCTGGTCACCTTTCGGGCTAGACTCCAAGACAGGAGCTGAAAGCTTGTCTCAGAGACTTTTGCCGCTTAACTTAAACACTGACGAAGGCTCTGTCACGTTCGACACCTGCCGGTTGACCACCATTGTGGATCTCAGTGTAATAAGCAAGGCCGGAAAAATAGCAGAGGAACAACAACGTGATGCCCTTTTGTATGACATAACGAAGACTATTCAGGTAGAATGTCAGCCGAAAGGCACTGCCCGAACCCGTCTTCGGGAGGACCTACCATGGACATCCCATCTAGAGTCATTGGGATTTTCGGTGCAATGCTTCGGTGGCCGTACAGTAGCTTGATTGTCTGTTCACCTTCATTCCTTGGTCCTGCAGACGGCCTCTGACCACCCAAGTGCCCATGCAGGATTCTTCAAGACCTTACGGCGTATCATGGAGAAGTTTGTGTGGTTCGGCATGAGCAATGACATATCAAAGTATGTCTGCGGTTGCTCAGTCTGTCAAAATACGGAAGCAGAGCGCTGCCAACCCCAAGGTTTTATGACAAGTCAATCGCCTGCTGAACCAATAGAAGAACTTAGTTTTGACCTAATGGGGCCATTCCTACTAGCACTCGGGAGTACAAGCACTTGCTAGTCATTGTAGACCAATTTACAAAATTTATTGAGTTCTTCCTTCTTCGCGCAGCAATGACTCGGCAAATAGCAAGTCATGTGGAAGATTTAATCTGCAGACATGCGGTACCGATTGCTATTTTTAGCGATAAAGGGCAACCCTTTCTTAGTAAGTTATAGAAGAAACTCCTGAGGCGATGGAGCATCTCGGAGTGCCACGCTGTACACTACAGTCCAACAGGACAAATGGTCAAACGGCACATTGGCACCATGAAGCAGTGCCTTCGGGCATACTGCAATGAGCACAAAAACTGGGACGAACACATTCCCGAGAGTGCTTTTTCAATGCGAGCTGCCCTAAGTGTTTCTACTGGGTTCACCTTAGCCACCCTCTTGATTCCGGCCCTTGATCTTAAGCGGTTGCTCAAACGAAAACTCAGGGACTACTGGCAGAGCAAGTGGGATACACACACACAAAACAAACTACACGTTATCAAGCCACACCTTGGCCATTGGCCACCAGTATCAAAATCACGTCTAACAGAGGTAACACTAACAAGACTCAGGATAGGACACATATACACGACACACACACATCTTTTGTCTGGTGGTGATCCACCATTGTGTGATAAATGTGGTGAGGCATTAACAGTTATTCACGTTTTAATTCAATGTACTCATTTAGACACTCTAAGAAGACAACACTTCCCACTACCCTACCGACAACATATACCTTTACACCCTGCAATGTTCGTCGGTAGGGAACCGCTTTTTAGTCACAAATCATTATTAGCGTTTTTAAAGGAAATTCATAATTTTCATATCATATACCCGGGCATACCGTAGCATGACCTCTCTAGAGAGGTTTTTGCTGCGGTGGCTACACAGGAAAGCACTTGCCTCACGACCCTTGCACGCAAGGGTACTAACGTGTGAGGTACTTGTGCTAATGCCACACATGTCCACCATCGTTTTTCATTATTACCAACTTTTGTCACCTATTCACACCATGCACACCTTTCACGGCATAGTCATGATTTTATTACTTGTATGTTTTACCCGCTTTACTGCGAGGAATTTTATGGCCCCTATACAGCCGCTAATCACAACCATTGTCCACATTCCTGTCTCATGAACTGGCGCTCTTTGGCCATCAAATGGCCCTTGCGCCAAAAAACACCACATATCATCATCATTAGCCACCCTCTTCTATGGCCATGAACTACGAACGCTCTGGCAACCTACCGAAGAGCGTCACTGAATGGCAGCATCAGCGACATACTTGGCATGCTCAGAAGCAGCACTACGATCAGCAACGGTGAGCCACGACATTGGAGGAAGGTGACCGTGTGCTGGGTGAAACCCACATACTCAGAGACGCTGCCATGATCATCCCCTCAAAGCTCGCACCAAAGCGAAATGGACCATTCCGCATCTACAGATGTGTTGGTCTAAATACTCAAGCTCGCCCACCCGCAGACCGGAAAAGCTTGTGGAGAAGCCCATGCCGAGAAACTCGCTAAATATTATTCTCTGTGGTCGGCAGGGTGGGAGCTTCGCGCTTCAAAGAGGGACAGGTGTCAGGACATCCATCGGTATTGATAGGTGGGTATGCGGCACCCCCCGGATGAGGTTGGAACAGTGGACATCCGTCCTGCGTCGGCAGTGTGTGAGGGGACGGTGTTGTGGTAGCAAGTAGGATTTGCGGGGACTGGGGAGTGAGGCCTAACGAACATGACGCAGCTGTGGGAGCAGTTCTAAATTTATGTTGAAGAAGACATAGTTTACGAAAGGCAGTTGAACAAACGTTATTAATATGAATGTTCCAGGATAAATTTGAAGCCAGTGTCACACCAAGGTGCTTGGAAAAGTTTACTTGTTGCAGTGATGAGGACTCATATATATGACTACACGACAGCGGACTTTTGTTCAGACACAATTGTTCATGTGGAGGCACATTTCCCGCTTTTCACACCATTCATGTATATTGCAGAGGATAGTGTTGAAATCGCTGTAATATTTAACGGAAGTAGTTTCTTTGAAAATAACACAATCTTCAAACAATCTGATTTCTAGACCAGGCTGAATAGCATCACAGCCTTGTGGTATACCAGAAGTGACCTGAAGACAGTCCGCATGTTGACCTTGTGTATCAACGCATTCTTCGCGGCTACTTGAATACGCGGAAACAAATGTTTATGAGACAAATATCTAAGAAACAAGTATTTATGGTATGCCTATTGTTTCAAGTTTGAAAATGAGTTTACTATAAGAAACTTTATCAAAAGCTTCACGAAAGTTTGACACGACCATGTGTATTCTATCGTGTCTATCGAGGTTAACGCAAGAGGATGAAACGTTGTTAGGAGTTCAGTTGCGGTTGACAGTCCTTTCTGAAAGCCATGTTTAAATTAGGTCAAAATCGAGTGCTTTTGCAGAAAGGTGGTCATGCAAGTAGCATTGAAGTGTTCGATAAATTTGTAACATTGCTTAAGGTAACGATATAGCATGGAAGTTTCCTACGGCTAAGCGGTCTCCTTTTTTAAAGATCTTAAAGAATTGCCCGACGACTGTCCTCCAGTCACCAGGCAGTTGTTAAGTTAACGAAGAAGAGCGAAAAATAAGAACAAAAAATTTTGCAATAGGTAAAGCTTATTGTCGTAGGAATACGTTTGGTATATTATCGTGACCACACGAAGCTTTGGTTTTCAAATTTACCAGCATATACACTACACCAGGTTAAAAAATAAAATGTGTTTCAGCACAAGAATGCTTTCGTGTTACATACATAGTGAAATTTGGAAGTGGTAAATACACTGCAAATATCGATTAAATCCGGGCGATGTCTTACTGATTTGCCACGATGTTTCCATTGACTGATATTTGCGATACTGTTTCTTTTTCACTGATAACATTCCAGAATTTCCTGTGGTCGCTTGCGATATAGCTGGGCAATAAAGTTTAATCAAATATTTTCCAGAACTGTGCACAGCATCGGCGAGGCTTTTCTGCGCATCGCATATCGAATGGGATAATGTCTGTCTTTTTTTAATCGCTTAACTGTTAGCATCGCGGTTTGGGCGCCTGAACTGTCAACTAATGAGGGGGTGCTAAGTCAGCGCTTACATAGACATAACAGGAAGGGTAGAGTGAGGCACTGTGACGAACCGTTCTTTGCCCCCCCTCTTGAGGAGAACCTTGCACACTTCTACGAGCGACTTACAGTATCCTAGATGCGAATTTTCGTGCGTGGGAGCGGCACACGCACCGTTGTTGACTTGCTGGTGCATACCGTTGTAGTTACTTGAATCACTGTGATGCCAGTTGCTTCTAAAATAGTCAAAAGTCTAGTAGGTGATGCACAATCAATATTTTAACGTGCTCTCGTATTTTTGAAAACGTATGAGCTTGGTCCAATATAGAAGGCGTCATTATATGCTAAATTTGGACAGTTTTAAAGTAGGTGAACACTTTCCAAAAATTTGACAGTTTTAGTCAAAAAGTAACAATTATAATTTAGCTTGTATAGTATAAATATTTCAAGAATAATATGATGAAATAGCTAAAATGTAGAAATATAAGTCAAGTAAAATGTTGCGCCAACAGTGATAAATATAAAACATTTGGTGAAACTCAAACGTGACTCGGCAGCTATGTAGTAAGAACAACACCATGCTCGTCTAACCTAGGCTTCAAAATATCATCATCTTATCTTGAAGTCTAGGTGCATTATCGTAAAAACGAGTAAAAAAGTTGACATTGAAAAGATTTTTCTGCAAGCAATCAGTCATATTAGAAAAAGTTACCGCCTGCTATCAAATAATTGTGCTTGAATGCACATCCCCGCATACAAAAAACGTGACGCAAATTTTTATGTGAAAATATTTGTTACAACAGAGGAGAGCTATCATTTTTCGCATAACACTAAGATGCAAAGAATTACCGAAAGTCCACGTAACAAAGAAACATTCAATACTCGCGAAATTCAGCAGGCCCATAACTTGAGACGTCTTTTAAAGTGGTACAAACTTTTTCTTGAACGAGACAAAATAATTTTTTTTCTACTTCGTTTTGTGTGTCTCATCCCAGTGCTCCACAGTGGGTCGACGCTTTGTATATTGAATTGCTAACTTCCGTTTACTCTTGTTTTTCGTGCTGTACTTCACGGTGTTTTATGAAATACTACAACTGTCGCTTTAAGAAGCCGTAAATGAATTCAAGAACTTAAAATGGCGTAGAAGAAGAACGCTGATTGCAGAACAACAACGAACGAAATTGACTATTGCAGTGATTCAACCAAGAAGTGAAAATGTTTATATAAAAAGAAACCTTATGTTTCCCACGCTTCAGAACGTATATATAACTTGGAATTACGTAACATGTATATAAAAATATTGATGACAAGATGGTAGGTGTTGTGCAAATAGAAACATTCAGTTGCGGTTTCAGATGCATCCATCAGGAGTCGAAAAAATGGTCATGACTTTGAGCGACTCAAGATAGCTGCATAAGTATTTCCTTGCTATTCTTGAATCTGCACGCAGCTTGAAAATCTTAAAAACAGCATTTTTTTCCGAAAAGGGGCATTTTTGAAGGTGGGGGCTTAACTTAAGCCGAAAGATCAAGCAAGACTGTGCATGAGCCTGTGACGCGTGAACGTCGACGCGTGCCAGAAGTTGCGCGACCTTTTCCGCCACCGACGCTACTAGACGCTTTTGACGTGTAGGTGCGTGCATATACGTGCACGTGGTGGGCTATTAAAGTTCAGTTGTCAGACGGGAAAGAGACGCGGCACAAGGCGCTTTGTCTGAGAGTCTCACATAAATCACCAACCCATCATCATCCATACGTCTGTCCCGGCACTTCCTCCCCCAGGGTCGTGTGAGAGTGAAGTTTTGTTTCAGACAGACGGCCATTACCTGGCAAGGGGGCCACCGCTTGGCGCCAGATGCCAAACAGATGCGGCCTGCCTCCAGGCATTCAAGCCAGGGAGCCCAACAAATGAACTACCTTTCGACACAGCAACTTCGGTCGCGACGCACAAAGCAAACGTACCCTGGCAAGGTGGACTATCACAGCACTGGGGCACGCTGCGGTCATGGCCCGTCTCCTGGCTACTAAGAACCAGCGAGACTGAACCCTTTGGCACGGTGACTTCAGTGACCGCGCACAAAGCAGACATACCCGGATCCTCGACTGAGGGACTACCCTTCGGCACGGCGACTTTCGGCCCCGCACGCGAAACGGACGTACCCAAACACGTGACAACAGGACTGCCCTTCATTGCGGTAGCTTCAGTCACCACCCCCGAAGTGCATGTGCCCTCACACTGTCGCGAGGCTGAGTGCCTGCGACGTCCCCTCAGGACAAATGGGCTACCGCTCTGCGCGTCGCTTTTTGGTCATGGCCCGTCTCTTTACCAGTAGGGCGCAGTGAGCCACCATCCGTCCCTTGTGGTCTACGAGACTACTGTCTGGGGCAGAGGTCAAAGTCGCTGCACGCAAACCAAATGTACCCTGGGAAACCAGCCCGACTGAAAGCCGGCTTTTTCTTCGAGAAGAAGGGAACCGTCCTCCGCCTCGGCGAGTAAAGTTGCCGGGCACGGAGGAGGGGCCAACACGGACCCTGAGGGTAAAGCCCGACAAGGCGAAAGGATCGCCGTAGCGCATGCAGAACTCAAACTAACTACCACACAAGCTGAACTCAGGAGCTACCGGTTCACTAGGCCTAGTCGAGGAATTTCGGAAACGCCATCATTAGAAATTGATGGTTACCTGCCCTCCTGACTCACTGAAAATTACTGTCAGATGGTGCCACATGTCAAACTTCTTTGCACCTAGGCGCTGTCACTCGTGGTGGAGAACGAACCGGACCTTCTTCCATACTTTTGCAAGTGCTTCGTGAAGCCCGGCTTGCCTCCCAGCAAAAACGGCGCAACACCGTACCACCCACACCTGGTAGGAGCACTCAATGAGAAAAAGCACGTATTGCTTAACCGCCTGTCCCAGAAGGGGATGCAAAAAACGAACGGCGTTGAAAGAAACACCAGGGTGACCAAACAAGCTAGCTATCCATCGATGGAGGTCGGCTGGTAGTGCACACCGAGAGAACATGTGAACCAGGTCCTCCATACTGCAACAAAGGGGCACGTTCCTCATTTAGGAATTTTTGTGAAGGGCTTGAACTTTACGGGCAGGAACCCTTTGGCCAGGTGGCGCATGAATGTAGCACGCCTGGCGTCCAGGAAACTGGCAGTAATGAACTGCCAGTTATTACTATGGTTGGACAGGTCAAATGCCTTACAGTGTGCAGGTAACTGTGGTGAGCCTATAGTAAATTGTGTAGTTCGAACGAAGCTAAATGTACCTCGTAGTTGACCTCTTCAAGACGGGCCAAAGTGGAAGTGGCCCCTGCATACAAGGCAGAAGGCGTTTCGCCCGAGGCACCGAATCCGAAAATCCCCCAAGCGAGAACAGCCTCAGCCGCGTGCTCAGGAAATACAACGCAAAGCTTGGAGAAAGGAACATATCCGAATCAAGGGCTACCCGTGTCCATCTAACGTGTAACGCCATCGTCACAACTCTCCGGTCAGGAATATCAAGTCCTCCTTCGTCTCTGCTAACTTGAGCCCGGCGCGCGACACGAACGGAGATGCACGGTTCCAAAGAAAACCGAAAAGTTTCTTTTCCAGGAGGATCCTGGTATGGGACATAACTGGCGTAACTGAGCCTACATAAGTGAGAAAACTGAGCAACAGTGATCGAATTGTCGTGGCCCTAGCTGCACGTGGACAAGACAAGGCATCGAGTTCCCTAATCTTGTCGGTTAGCTTTTTCCTGGACTACCGCTGATTTTTGTTAGTCAGGCTATCCGGTTCTAAATAGAAACCTAATATGCGTAGGTGCTTCTTTAAGGAGAGGCCGTGCACGGGACGTGGGCTAGATGGAGCGCAGTTCAGATACATGACTGTGCTGTTCGACTTATTCATCCTGGTGCCACTCGCCCAGAAGAAGCCCTCCATAACATCCAAGACTGTGCAAACAGTTGCCTCGTCCGGGACGAATATAGAGAGGTCATCTACATAGGCAAACATTGCAACTGGGGTGGGGGGGGGGAACTGGCGCAAGGGGAAATCTACCAATGCTGGTGTCTTTAAAAAGCCTCTGGAAGAGCGGCTCGAATGCGAGCATGTAGAGGGCGGGCGAAAGTGGGTCGCCCTGCCTGACTCCACGGCACACACCAAAGGGCTCCGAAACGCAATCTCGTATGACAACAGCAGAACTAGGATGAAAATAGAGAGTCCTGACCATGCTAACGAATTTAGCATTGAAACCCGCCTGCGTTAGAGCGTTAAAGAAGTACTTATAGGTGATGATATCGAAGGCCTTCTCTTGGTCACAGAAGCATCAAATTTCATGAAGGTTGCGCGAATTCGATCATTCTATAAGATCCCTAGCAGAAAAACTATAAAAAGTGCCAACCACTGGCACGCGTATGCTCATGCCTACGCGTCAAAAGCGCGAAATGCGCCTCTCGGCGTCGGCGTCACCCGGGCATAAGCGAGGGGGCGCGAGGGGCACAAGTGACGAGGTGCGAGAGATCATAAAGGGCTAGATATTTTCGCCATGCGTACACCACGTCACCACGCATAGAGCGGCGCCAACCAACCACAGGCCGCAATGCCTCCGAATGTTGTGTCTAATGGCCGCCGCTTCGAAAGCGTGGCCGAGTGCTGTAAGCAAGCACGGAAACTACTCCGGACTTGTTTGCTGCATTTTGTGCCAACCGGTTATGCCCCCGTGATCTCCGACGAACGCGCAGCTCTGACCTACAGGCTCACCCGACGCCCCCTCCTGACGACGACAAGAGCTGTCGCTAAGTGGTGCTTCGTCCTCAGACTTCTGTGACCATGTCCATCTTTCTTATCTTCTCCTTACTTCCGTACGTGGTCTCTGTGTACCTGCGCCTCTATCCGTAGCTTTAATCCTCCATATCTTTTTAATCGCTCCTTACCCCCATCTCTCGTGAGCTACTGTTGAGGTTTGGCACTGTGATGCAGACAATTACGGGGCTCACTAATTTATCTTTTTCTCTCTTTTAGGTGTCACTTATATAAACTACTTCAAACGTTCGTGAATGACCGCTTCATAATCTAGAACGACACGACGAAAGACTGCTGTTGCTACCAGCGTGACGCGGCTTCGTGCCGAGTTCGAGCGACGCCAACAAATACATCGAATGCCGGCCGGGTGTGCTTGCGCCGGTTCCGAGTGTGATCGTCAGCCGAGTGAAAACATTGTAAAGACTATAGGAGCATGTCGGTGTTCCTGTGCTTTTATCTGGGATTTTTTTTAGCTAAAAACGAGTGTAAACAGACTTGAGGTTTGAAGCTTTGAGCGTGAGCCCTCGCCTACCGCGGAGGATATTCAGAGCGGTGTCATCTGCATCCAAGCGTAGGCCTCTGCCGCCGAGTTCGCATGAACCAGCTCATGCGAGGTACATCGGCTGAAAAAAATCAACGGTTGTTTCCGTTGCACACTAGACACTATATACGACGCCCGGAACATCGCGTAGTGCCTACGGAGTTTTTATCTGCACTGTGTTTGTTTTCAACATTGGTATTCATCTTCGCTGAAAGCGAACCAGGCACTTGGCAACACATTTAGGTGATGTGAAAACTTACGTACTTATATGAGTGTATTCACGGATTTTAAGACGCTGAGAAATTCGTTGGTTTCGGTGCAAATTATTTTCGTGTGTTGCCAAGCTAATAAACAAGCGTGCGCTGGCTGATAGCAGTCAACCGGCGCACGCTGTGATGTGACTTCATGCCGGGTACCCACAACGCTGACACATTCAGCTGTCAGCGGTCTCATTTCCATTCATGTACAAGATATAAACTCAAATGTGCGTTGCTGTGGTGATCGAAAAATAAAGTTTCATGACCAAGTGCTGCTGGTATTGCCTGCTATTTCACTTTTCGCTTGTTGTGCTTCTCTGCTATGCTCCGCAGCACATGCGTTGTTTGGCAGCATTATAACTTACACATTTCTAATTTCTAGTTCATTCTGATACTCATAGTTGTAGGCATACAATGACGCATCTCCAGTGTTTTAGAGTTTAATATAATATAACACGCGTTTTGATTGCAGCCGGACAGATAACTTAACACCTTGTAAATCAGAAGCGCCTGATTTGAAATCACCTGTACGATGACACAATAAAGGTCACCGCATGTATGCACAGAACGAATGAAAGCGCACTAGTACTGCACTGCACTTTGTATAGAAGAGATGCAAAAAGTGCCTCATGTGACTTATGAGGCCATTCAAAACTGTGCATGTATTTATCTGTTCCCCCAGACTGTGATTAGCTGAATATATTATGAGATGGTTTCGAACATTGAATCTTTATATATGAATCCAAGGACTGCTTCATTTCTGTTCAGTTTTTAGTATACACATTACCTTAAATTATAAACGCATGTACTTAAGCATATTCAAGATATGAAGATATTCAGTTAGAAAACTCTGTTAGAAAACTATGTTGGAAAACTTGCCCAAACTTCTCTGGTGCAATGCTAGGGCTGGTATCTGTCGCATACAAAATATCGGGCACGCTTTATTGAAATATAGGGTATTTTGACCACTGGTGATGACGCGTGAAAGCGCTCTACGCAGTGCTTGGCTGAAATCTCAAAACCAATATCTGTCTCATCAAGAAGCTTAAGATGCATTTTGTAGATGTTATAGGATATCTAAACTACCAACTAAGCGCAAAAGCCTTCAACACAGCACTGATCTGCTATCACAATCCAACTTAGAAGCCATTTATAGTGCTCTCTAACCCGTTCAAACAAAGTTATAGAACACTGGAATGATCTACTTGGTTTGGTTCGTGATACCAGTGTGTCTGAATTTTTGTAAGCACTTGTTCCATTGATTGATTTGTGGGGTTTAACGTCCCAAAACCACAATTTGATTATGAGAAACGCCGTAGTGGAGGGCTCCGGAAATTTTGACCACCTGGGGTTCTTTAACGTGCACTCAAATCTGAGTACACGGGCCTACAACATTTCCGCCTCCATCGGAAATGCAGCCGCCGCAGCCGGGAATCGAACCCGCGACCTGCGGGTCAGCAGCCCTGTACCTTAGCCACTAGACCACCGCGGCGGGGCAAGGCACTTGTTCTATTTCTCTTATTTTTCCATTTCTCTTATTTTTTCCGGGCTCCACTCAGGAGGTAATGATATTTGTTATATTGGCACATATATTGGGATACTACTGTTCCAATGCTTTCATTTTGTATTTATGTACATAACTCCTCCAGTAGCCGTGCATTAGGCTGCAGTATTTAAAAAATATACCTTCCAAAAGGGTTGCACACAGTGCTCGGTTCCAATCTTATGACTGATATCTGTTGTATCATGAAGTGCCACATGTGGTTCATCTTATTGGAGAACATTTTGGCGGCAGACAACGTTAAAAAGCCTTCCATGCAGGATTCAGGTGCAATCTTATGATTTATATCTATGACATCGAGAAGTGTCGGGTGTGGTATGTGGCTTTAGAGAATAATTCGAGTACTGACAACGTCCAAAGGCCTTCCTTCCGTCCAAAGATTCAGTTGCAGTATTTTTAGCAATGTCTGTCACATCATGAAGTGTCAGGGTTAGTTGCGTTAGAGCATATTTCAACTACAGACAATGTGCATAAGAATTCCATGAAGTGCATGGTTCCTATCTTATGTCAATATCTGTTGCATCATTGGGAGCCAGGTGTGCTTTCTTGCATTAGACGATCTTTATAAAACACACATAATCAAAAGCCTTCTATACAGTGTTCAGTTGCAATTTTATAATCGATATCTGGGACATCCCGAAGTGTTGAGTGCGATTTGTCGCTTTAGGGAATATTTAGACTACTGAAAACATCCAGAGGTCTTCCATACAGGATCTAGTTGCAGTCCTGTGAGCAATATCTGTCACACAATGAAGTGTCACGCACAGTTACTTGCGTTAGAGCGTTTTTGGACAACAGCAAATGCTCAAAATCATTCTACGCAGTGCTTGGTTCCTATTTTATGTCAATATCTGTTACATCTTAAGAAGCCAGGTGTGCTTTCTTGCATTAGAGGATATTTCTAAAACACAAATCACCAAAAGCCTTCTAAGTAGGGCTTAATCATAGCCTCATGACCAAAATCTGTGACATCATGAAGTTTCAAGTGTGGTTCATTGCATTAGAGAACATTTTGGCTTCAGACAACGTTCAAAAGGCTTCCGCACATGGTTCAGTTGCAATCTTATGATTCATGTCTGTGACATCAAGAAGTGTCGGGTGTGGTTTGTCACTTTTGATAATATACCGACTGTTGACAACGTTCAAAAGCCTTCCATACAGGGCTCAGTTGCAACCTTATGATCGATATCTGTGGCATCACAAATTGTCCTGTGTGGTTAGTCGCTCTAGATAACATTTTGACTACTGACAATGAAACGCCTTCCATACAGGGTTCAGCTGCAATTTTATGATCGAGTTCTATGACTTCAAAAATGTTGGGTGTGATTGTTGTGTTTAGAGAATATTTTAGGGGCGAAGCTCCTTATGGCGTGGCTTGGGCGTCCCTCGTATGTAACCACCAGTGGCACATACCCGAAATAGGTATAACACTTGACCTCCAAGGTGGTGCCAGTGAGAGATTTCTTCTGTGCGTTGTTTAACAATAAAAATAGTGCTCAATGTACATGCCAATGGTTGCTAATGGGGAATGAGAGACATGATCATTCGGCTTTTAGTCAACGCGCACGCTGCGATCTCCATTAGCAGCCATTGGCATGTACATTGAGCACTATCGGACAAGAAAGGGATGCTACATTAAACTCGCTGGGTGTAACCTCCTTAGCTTTAGAAAGGTTTAGCGAGCGTTGAGCCGCAGTGCCACGAATACAATGAACTTGTATATACCATGAATGAACTCAAGGTGGTTAAAAATGAGAAGTAGATACGAAGCGCAAGCCGTAAAAAAGTAAAAGCCGAATTCTCCTGTCTCTCATTTCTCATTAGCAGCCATTGGCATGTAAATTGAGCCCTATCTGACAGGGAAAGGTTGCTACGTTATACTTGCTGGGCGTAACCTGCTTGGTTTTCGGAAGGTTTAGCGAGCGTTTGGTCGCAGTGCCATGAATACAGTGAACTAGAATATACCATGAACTCGAGGTGGTTAAAGGTGGGAAGTGGACCCAAAGCGCAGGCCGTAAGAAAGTGTGCGTGTGCCACCTCTCATTTAGTCCTTGGAATGTCCGCTGGATGGCGGTGCTTCTATATGGGGAATATATAATAAAAAGATGCGAGATGGTGGAACTTGGAGTGTTGAATAGATGAACGAACGGACACACAAACAGATGCATGGATGGACGCATGAACGTATGCAGGGGTGGATGCACGAAAGAACGCAGGGACGGGCGCACAAACAGACGCATGGATGGTCACACAGACGGACGCATGGACGGACGAATGCTTCGCCCCACTCTCCATTATTCACTCCGTGGATATGCTGACTTATGATCGATAACCTTATTATGATTGCAACCTTATGATCGATATCTGTGGCATCACAAATTGTCGTGTTTGGTTAGTCGCTCTAGATAACATTTCGACTACTGACAATCAAACGCCTTCCATACAGGGTTCAGCTGCAATTTTATGATCGAGTTCTATGACTTCAAAAAATGTTGGGTGTGATTGTTGTGTTTAGAGAATATTTTTACTTCAGGAAACGTCCAGAAGTCTTCCATAAAGAGTTCTGTTGCAGTCCTTTGAGTAATATCTGTCACTTGATGAAGAGTCAGCACATTTAGTTGTGTTAGAGCATATTTAGACGACAGACTATGCCCGAATGCAATCTACGCTGTGCTTGATTGATGGATATGTTGGGTTTAACGTCCCAAAACCACCACGTGATTATGAGAGATGCCGTACAAGAGGGCTCCGGAAATGTCGACCACCTGGCGCTCTTAAACGTGCACCCTAATCTGAGCACACGGGCCTACAACACTTCCGATTTCATCAGAAATGTAGCCGCCGCAGCCGGGATACGAACTCGCGTCCTGTGGGTCAGCAGCCGAGTACCTTAGCCAGTAGACCAACGTGGCCGGGCCTATGCTCTGCTTGGTTCCTAAGATATGACCAACATCTGTTGCATCAATAGGAGCGAGGTGTGCTTTCTTGCATTTGAGGATATATCTAATACACACATAACCAAAAGTCTTCCGTACAGCATTGAGTTGCAGTCCTATGAACGATATATATGACATCAATAAGTATTGGGTGCAGTTTGTCAATTTAGAGAATATTTTGACTACAGACAACTTCCAGAAGTCTTCTGTACATGATTCAGTCGGTAGAGTATTATGACCAATATCGGTCACATCCTGAAGTTTCAGACACAGTTAGTTGTGTGAAAGCATATTTCACCTACAAAAAATGCCCAGAAGCATTCTACACAGTGCCTATGTTATGATAAATATCTGTTGCATCATTAAGAGCCAGGTGTGGTTTGATGCATTAGAAAATATTTCTATCGCAGACAACATCGGAAAGCCCTGTGCATCAGGATCTATTGTAGTCTTATGATATAAACCTCACACATCATGAAGTTTTGGGTGTGATTATTAAGTTAATGAGTGATGTATGTTATAAAGTGTAAATAAACTGAATTTACCAGGATATTCTTAACATTATTGAATTTGGTAGTGCAGGTATAGCAGCCAGGTAATTTATACACCTTGGTTTTTATATATCTAATTTATAAACAAAACTAGCGGGACGGCAGCCCCTAAGCCACCAAAAAGAGAGGGTGCAGTGTTAGCTCCCTGGGTTATTGTAGTCGGGAGGGGGGAAATAAGGCAGCCCCTATATTGACATAACCGGGAGGGGGGTACTCCGGCTAACATTAGCCGCCCCCTTTAAGGAGAAGCCCACGCATGCCTTTGATAGACGTACACTACCCATGTAGACGTTATAGGTAGCAGCGCAGCCACTGCGTTAGTGTGCATTCATCATTGACATAACCGGGAGGGGGGTACTGCGGCGAGCATTCGCCCTCCTCTCATTAGGGAGAAGCCTACGCACGCCTATGATAGGCGTATAGTATCCTAGACGTGAATTTTCGTTTGCGGGAGCAGCACACGCACCGATGTTGATTTCTGGTGCATACCACTGTAGTTACTTTGCTCCCTGCGATGTCAATTACTTCTAAAATACTGAAAACTAGTGGGTGAAGCTCTATTATTATTTTAACATGCTATTATATCTTCGGCATCGTACGAGCTCGCTCCAGTTCAGAACGCGCCTTTCTGTACTGAACTGGGACAGTTTTAAGCCAAAAAATCAAGCAACACTGCGCATCGGCCTTGGACGCGGCAGCGTCGCCGCGGTTGACGCATGTCAGTGGTTGCATGCTCTTTTACTCCACTAGCATGACTAGACGCTTTTGACGCGTAGGTGCGTGCGTACTCGAGCCAGTGGTTGGCACTTAAGGAGGGAGAGTATTTGTTTCGAATTTCACACACACACCTTTGTTCCAGAGCAAGCCCCGACCATCTGAGTGGTTCCATGTACCGGTAGGTGCCTGGTTGACGGCTGCTTCTCCTTTCTCCCGCTTGTTACAAGAGATTCACGACTCCTTTTTCACGGCTGTTCACCTGCCACCTCCGACTGGGCATAAAAAGTTCTTACCCGCCCAGAGAGTCCATGCTTTTTAGACCACCATGTTCCACGCATACATACGTTGACAGACGACAACCCCAGGCATAGCAGTTTCCATATACGAAAGAGCCTGATGATAATGGCATTTCTATTGAAGATATTTGTCCCCCCTAAAAACATGAACATCTCGTACATTTTTGCATGAAACGCGTTGTTTGATAACCATTTGCCAGCAGCAATGACATCCTTGAAAGTTAGTGCGATAGGCGTTTTAAACAGCAGGCTCGTGCGCGAGCAATGTGTGAATATTTGCGTCATATTTTGTGTCAAAGAATCGTCGTGCCGCTTCGTTAACATTCTGTGAAATTTGTAGTGTGCTTCTGTAATATGCTCCTAAATATCATGATTTAAATTTTTTCCTAACTTGTATAGCAAATGTTGAGTGTTATGCCTGTCGTGAGTGTCACGGACGGCCAATTTTGGCGACCCCGCGTCACGGCAATTAACGGGCGCCGTACTCCCCCACTGACCGTGGG
The DNA here is from genome assembly GCA_013436015.1 of Rhipicephalus annulatus. NCBI lineage: Eukaryota > Metazoa > Arthropoda > Arachnida > Ixodida > Ixodidae > Rhipicephalus > Rhipicephalus annulatus. The sequence goes on along the minus strand of WOVY01012284.1, from coordinate 123,321 downwards.
AACGGCGGGCGCATGAAAGAGAGCCGAGAGGTGCAGATTGGGGTGCTCTTCTTCGAACGTCGCCGCCAACGCTTGATCCTTTTGTAACTGTGGCGGCGTCTGCAAGGTCGTAGAAGGCCACGGTATACCCCGAAAAAGGATTAGACTACGAGACGCCACGGCTGAGAGCTAAGTGGTTGACCGTTCCCACGGAAAAAAGCATGGGAAACGCTCTGGGGGCCAAGCCGTATGACAACAACCCGACAGGTTGTCACTCTCGCTAGTTGCGGGCCCTCTCCCAATTAAAAAGGGGTGGGGTTAAAATATTTTTGGGGCGGAGTTTCCCATCAATTAAACGTGCATGATTGGACCCAGGTAGAGGTCTCTTGTCCCCAAGGAAGAGAGCGAGGAGACACGAGGGGGATTTAAGCGTAGGATTTTGCCCTGCTAGGCAGACTAGTCGCTGACCAACATGGTGTAGAACCAGATCAACAAGCATCTCTTCTAGAAGTTTTTAGTGTGGCTCTGTATCGGCTGGCCACCTAAACTTAGCCGTTCGTCTAGTTGTGACGCGATATTAACGTCGGCAACGTTGACATCGGGACTTCGCCTCGAGTTAGCTCAACCTGCTCGAAGTCACCTGCAAGCACTAGCCTCCCGGAGCCACCAGCGTTGCAACACCGCCGACATCGCAGTCGTGCCAGAACTCTCTTCGACTTCTCGCATCCGATCATCGGGGACGCAACGCTGCTGGTCATCACACGTATGCCTTCACCTGTTTATATCTCCGAACTTTCTCCTCCGTAGTTCTATTGTTAGTTTGTGAAGTTTGTAATAGTTCTCTCTCGTAAGCTGAGTTATTGTTTGTTATGTATTTTTTGTTGTATCAAGTCTTGATGTATTTTGTTAGTTGTATTGAAGTGTCGTACTAGATCCCGTGTGCTGCAATATCACTAGAGTAAAGTTTGTTTTGTTTTCTCACGCCTCTCATCTCTTCACTGTCTCTGTTTGCGTACGGAACGAACTAACCTACTGTCATTCCCGTCGCCGACTTCGCGCTGGCGACGCTAGAGTGGCAGCTTGTAACAGTGAGGAACTGCACTTTGCCGTACGCGAGCATGTCATGCGACTGTGCAGATGGAGGAGCAACGGGATGAGCTGCGTGGTGTGGCCCAGAAGGCTGAATCAGAGGCGCGAGAGGCAGTCGATGCATTGCGCCAGATGGCGCAGGAGCAGTCGCGACTGCGTGCTGAGTTCGAAACGATGCCGGTGGATCTAGCAGATATGCTGAGGCAGAGGCAAGAAGAACTGGAGAGACGTCTGCGCGAATCACTCGATGCTGTTGCCAAAGAACAGGTAAGAAAAACATGGTGCTACCATGATGATAACAGTACCACCTTTAATGCATAGTTTCTATATTCCACACACACACACACACACACACACACACACACACACACACACACACACACACACACACACACACACACACACACACACACACACACACACGCACGCACACGCACACGCACACGCACACACACACACACACACACACACACACACACGCGCGCGATGGTTACGGTGGTAGGTATTGATTGTCTGTCGAAAAGAGCATATCGGCCGTGATGTAGACTTATGGGTAGCAGCGCAACCACTGCTGTAGGATGCATTCATCATTCCCTGCTCTGTGGTGATCGTAGAGGCATTCCAACATTCTAATTCCATGAGATAGGTATTATTCAGTTACAGCTTGCCACAGCTAATGCAGAGAGCTTTTATTTCTATTCCGGTGACTTGCACTATCACCGAGAGCGGCTTGTCAGTTGTCGAAATGGCGACACGTTTTTAGTGTGCGCAGCAAGCAGTTCATTCACTGTAAATTGCACCGTTCGCAAACGGAAAGTATACACGCTATTACATTTCTCACTTTTATTCTGTATACTGTAGTCGCTGCATCCATGCTGCTTACATGCGTCGTTTTTGCGTGCTGCTTGCGTGAACATCGTTTTAGTTCAAGGAAAATCGTGGTGGCATGGAATAGGCCTGTCATTCTGATTTGGTTACGCTTTCTCGTATTTCCGCAAGTGACTTGAGTGAGTCTCTTGTGATGCAATGTTTTGTACATCCCTTATGCACCACACTCGGAACGAAAGCAAAGTTTGTTCGTGTTAGCTGTGAGTTATTTTGAACGAGCGTCAACAAGCCTCGCTTCGGTGCGCGTTTTCCTCATCACGCTTACCTAACTACAAGAATTGGTCTAAGAAATTCCAATTATAAATCATCACTGCATATTCACCAAGTGCATGATGATCAGTAGGCGAAGCATCTGGAGATGATTCGGGTAACCACGAATCCCCTGCACACTGCCCAATCCAACACGTAACCCTATCAAAAAAGCCAGTGACCCTGGCCCAACGCCATACCTGATTATTCGGCCAGTGTTGCGCTGACACTGGGACACTGTCACGCTGCACGAGCCACACTTGTGCTGCACACTGGGACATCTATTATCGGCCGAAATCTGGCTTTTAAACTGTTTTTAGAAATTTGGTCATGCGCACATCTTAACTCAGGCTGAAACACACGCGCAGCCAAAAATTAAAAAAAAACGGGTGAGCGAGAGTCGAACCCACTGCCTCATCACATCACACACCCTAAGGCTGAAACGCAACCTATTTGTCATGTGGTGCTAGTAAAGACTCAGGCGAAGTCGACGAAGACGACAATGTTATTGAGCCACTGTGACACAGAAAAAATGTTGAGAGACGCTGGAAACCCTCGTGGCTCGAGCACTGGGGAGAACGAAACGAGGTTGGAAGAGCAGCAACGTGAGAAAAAAAGTGCGGTAGAAGAAGCAGCAATGGCGAGAAGAGTTCCCGGGGCTCCTTCCGACGCCTGGTGTCTCGGAGCCTGTGGCTCTGAATCGCTCAGAAGTCCACGAGCCGCCCCAGAGTTCACGCGAATGTGAGACGCCACAGGCGCCTCGATGACAACTGTTCGCGACCCATGGTTTGACTTCTAGCGAAGCATCGAGTTTCAGTCAACGCTGTGAGGCGTTGCATCCGGAACGCTTCACGTGTCTCCAGCCAATCTTCACGATGAAGTGCGGTTCTTGACACTCTCGATTCTTTTCTTGTGAACTTATGGGAGCGGCCACCACGAGTGTGCTGATCGGAGGTAGAGGGGGACTAAGATCGGGTGTGCGCGGGATGGCACGCGCCGTGGCAGCGGCTGGCAGCGGGCAGTTGCGGCCCGGGTTCCGGTCAATAAAAAAGGTTCTTGGTCTGGCTCCGCGTCTTCCCTGCAGGGTTCTTGGCCGAGCAGCCTCGAAACCACCGGCATTAGGCGCCCCACGTTGGGCGCCAAATGTAGGCTCAGGGCTAAGGCTTAACTGAAGCACTTAGAAAGCAGACAGAGGCAGCGGAAGCAACATCATCTTTACTGACAGCAGCCCCAATCTAGACTGCCCAGGACGATAGTTATAGCGCGAGAACAAAACGACGACAAGAGACAAGAAGGACACGAAAGACACCTTTGTGTCTTTCGTGTTCTTCTTGTCTCCGTGTCGCGGTTTTGTTCTCGCGCTATAACTATCCTCCTTCTTGTCTCTGTGTTGTTGTTTTGTTCTCGCGCTATAACTATCATCATGCCATACCAACTAGCCCAAGCTGCCACGCTTCTAGACTGCCCAAGCTTGTGCGCTCCAGTACCCAAAAATCAGGGTGATACCCACAACTCGTAGGTTGGTTTATGACTCGTGACACTTATCTTTTTATTGCATAGAATGCGAGTGGCTTGTATTTTAGTTGTTCCGTTTTTAATGAAGTAAATGTTTGAATGTTTGCGTGTGCTACCGAGAATGCCTGATTCGTCCTCATTTTTAAACCTGAGGCGGTGATGATGATACACCATGACACCATTACACAACACCTGAAAGACGGAAAGTAATATATTTTTCTTCACTCTAAAATAGTTCAGATCTCCAATATTTTGATTCTGTCGTTTATACGCTCATTGCCTCGTCCGTGCATGCTCGAGCCAAACTGACAAGTGACAGCTTTCTTGTTTTTTGCGGGTTGCCTTGCATCACATCCACCTGACATGTTTTGCCGCATTGCTTTGTAGTGTAGCTGCTGATGAGTTACGGCAATGGTATAAAATGACTCGCTATGCAGTTAGTCATACGTATGTAGAAAACAGCGTTTATCTGAACTGCTCAGCGAACACTGCAGATTTTGTCTCTCGATAGTTAGGAAGAATTTTCCACGTTTACGTTCCACGTACGACAGCCGCAGCAGTTCACTCCAGCCAAAACTACTATTAGGCTTAGCGCCGCACTTAGTGGGCCATGGTTGCTGTGAAGACCATAGGTATTCAGTTTTGTTTATTTTTCATTTATTTACAGAATACTGCGGTCCAAGTACCAAGCAGGGGGGGGGCATAATAAAAAGTGATTCACATGGTAACTGCAATAAAAAGAAAGTTCAAGCAACAAAAACATGTTAAGGCAGTAGAACACAGGATAACATTGAACACTGTAAATTGGCAGCAAGAAATTGCAAAATTGCAACCAGGGAAACCAGAGAATGCAAATCAGATACAACGTGAAACAGTCTAAAATCTTGAGTGGTACGGTTAAAAACAGAAAGATACATAGTTATCGAAGCCAGGATTTTTATTATCACAGAATGCTTCAAAAGGTTATGCGTTCCAATTATTGATCGTCCGAGGAAAAAAACGAGTTCATGAAAATATTAGTACGTGCGAAGGAAGGTTCGAGTGTAACTGTGCGTATGTCGAGTTTGTCTGAGATTCGGTTTCTTAATAAGTTTCTGGACTAATGGTAAGTTTATGGAAATAAAGTGAGTGTAGAAATTTCAGCCGGGCAACAGCTCTTCACTATTGTAAAGTAGGGATATCATTGATGGCCATGATCGTTGTTGTTGAGTCATTCCTGTGGTAGGCATTAAAGATAAAGCGAACTGCCTTTTGCGGCCCCATCTCAATCATCTTAATATCTTTCTTTATATGTGGGTCCCAAACAACACAAGCATATTCTAAATTTGGTCTTATAAAAGCATTGTAGGCCAGCATTTTGATTTTGAGGGCGCTGGTTTTAATTTATGTCTCAAAAAAACAAACTTTCTAGAAGCAGATGAGCATGTTTTATAATGTGGATTGAGCATGTTAGGTGGCTTGTAATTGTGACGTCCAAATATTTATATTCGTTAACCTCAGTTAAAGGACAGTTATTGAGAGAAAACGTATAGTTAAAGTGGTTGTTCGTATTTGTTGTATGCACGACAACTGATTTATCGCTATTTAATTTCACTGACTAACCTTCACACCACTTAGAAATGACACAAAGGTTGGATTGCAGGCAGTTAGCAAGAGTCAGCTGAAAATGTAGTTTCAATCACAACTGACCCATGAGTGGTCATATTTTCATCTTCCACTACACAAATTAGCGGCTAAAACACCAAGATTGGGCATTGCAGCAGATAACTACTGCCGGGGATGTGCAGCTTTGTGTGGTACGAGCCGTAAACGACTCACTGCTAGAGTGGGTTGGTCTTCATTACCAGACTTATACTATTGTCATGCTATGTTGCGAGTTATCAGTTCTATCGAAGCCGTTTACGATATATATTCACGGAACTCAAACTTCAAGCAAAGCGCACCCGCGCCAGGGGGGGCACTATGGGTGGGCTGGAGCCCTTTTTTCCCAAAAATCTCGCTTGCCCCTCTTCCCCTTTACAAGAACAAGCATACTCGAAACAGAACGCATAAGTTATATGCCTCTCTGCCCCCCTGAAGGAACACAATGGTCGTTGGTGCCCCCCTTCCCAGCAAAATCCGGGCAGCGCCCCTGACACGCGCACTCAACATAAGATTGCTTCAGCGTACTCGCTCATACATCGATTGCTTAACTAAATCTAAAGCTATATATGTGTACTACATATATGAGAATACCATCATGTTTGGTAAGTTTTACGATCGACATCTCGCGATTATATATAGAGTCTCACAGAAAGTGCGCCAATCACGCCTAGTTTCTTTCATTGTGCTGATAATAATCTCACTGAGCGGTAGAGACTGCACAGCGTGACTAGTGCCTCCCAGCGTGCTTTAAGACATTGGGCTATGATGTAAAGTGTGGCCCAGTGCGTTTAAGCGCACTGGATGACACTGGCCCCGTTGTACAGCGTGTCCCAGTGCCTCCCAGTGCGCTGTAGTACACTGGGACACACTATAAAGCGTTTCCAGTGTGATCCAGCACGCTGAAACGCACTGGGAGACATTGAAAACGCTCTTTCTTTACAGGGAAATGAGTGACAATGCGTGTTTACAGTATATGCAGCATTGTTTGATTGTTCATATATGCTTCGTTTTACACCAAGTGTGCCATAACGATAGAACTTCGTTTTACACCAAGTGTGCCATACATTTTCTCTCTCATGACACACTTAGGACATGAACTCGTATTGGCTAGCATGCAGAGGATAAAAAAAGACGTAGCTGAAACGATGGTGCAGATGCATAATAAACCACTCTGTCTTTTCGAAACCGTGTCTTATAGTGTGATACATTTACTGGTGACCCAAACTACGAACGAGATGTTTCGTATAGCAGCGTGAGAATGTGATGGCCTCAGCTCTGGTACCAGTGACACTGCACACAACCACGTACCTTTTTCGGGTGTTGTACTGCAGTTACTACTACCATAACGTTATCGCAGCTGTGGCGTTATCGCAGCTGTGGCATAACGTTACCGCCGCTGTGGCAGTTATCGCAGCTGAACCATATGGAGATCCCTCCTTATGGTTCATTAAATCCGAGAACAAATTCTGTATTCTTCGCATCATGTCAGAATTGACAAAATTTAGTTTGCGTCAAAATTAGTAGCCTTCCTAAAGATAGTGTTACGAAGAATGAAGTAAACGCGATGAATATATTGGCGAGCAAATGCGTACAACGCTGCTGCAGCCGTGCACGTTCCCCTCAGCTCTTCTTTGTCGGCATTCTCAGGTATCTACTCAGCCCATGACATTACCCGCCGGTGGAAGAAACACCGTCCCTGTGCGATCAATCCTCGGGGCGGGAGTAGTACCGTTTAAGTCGCGAGACCTGCACTATATCAGTCGGCACTCAAGCTGTTGCTGATGTGGTATGGAGTAGAGCAATCTCGTGGGCAACACTGGTGACTTTACGAATGGCGTTGTAAAGGCCTTCGTAACGGGACATGAGTTTTTCGCAGAGACCAACCCGTCGTTATGGTAACCATATAGAGACGAGTGACCGCTGGGAGTGCTCTACGTCGTGGCGCCGGCGATCGTAAGCACTCTTTGGTTAAGCTGCGAGGCACATAAACAATCGCGGAAGACTTGGCGAGCGATGTCAGCATGGGGCAGGGCATCACGAGCATAGGCAGTCGATGAGGTGGCGTCAGAATGGAGCAGGGTGGGGTAAAAGTGGGTCATAAAGAAACAGTAGGTAAAAAGGTGAACATCCAGCTGTATCATGATGCGAAGAGTTGTATGCGAAGGTAACGAAAGGTGAGTGGATGTCCCAATTCTTGTGGTCCTTGGAGACGTACATTGCTGACATATTGGTTTGAGGCGTTTGGTGAAGCCGTTGGTTTGTGGATGGTACGCTGTAGTGAACTTCTGGTGGGTCGAGTAGGATCGAAAGAGCTTGTAGACTACATTTGATAGAAAACAGCGGCTGCGGTCGGTGATCAACTCATGAGGAGCACCATGACGCAGAATGATGTCATGAAGAATGAAATCGGCTACATCAGTAGCGTAGCTGGTGGGGAGGGCTCGTGCAACGGCATACCACGTTACGGAGTCGGTAGCGATGGCAATCCACTTATCACTGATGGCCGACGCGGGAAAAGGTCCTAGAAGATCGAGGCCGACTCGAAAAAATGGCTCATCTCGTATTTCAATGGGCTGGAGGGTACCAGCAGGTTTAAGCACAGGTGTCTTGTGGCGCTGGCAGAGGTCGCACACCACAACGTGCTCTCGCAGAGAATGGTAGAGGGCAGGTCAAAATAATCGTCTGCGAACGTGGTCATGCGTGCGTGACATTCCTATGTGTCTAGCGGTGGGTGCATCATATAGCTGGGCCAAAACGTCTGAGCGGAGATGCGCAGCAATAACGAGCAAGAGCTCAGCACCATCAGGGTGGGCGTTGCAGCGGCGCAAGGTGTCGTTGTGAAGAACTAACACCTGTAAGGCGTGGTCAGAGTGAGGAGATTGCAAACCTTTGATGATAGGACGCAAAGAGGAGTCGCGGCATTGTTCAGCCGCTATGTTAGTGAAGACGGTAATTGAGAGAACGAAGGCTCCCTGTAACCGACTGGGTAACGGAACATGCAGTCAGCATCCTTGTGAAGTTGCCCGGATTTATAGGATATGTAAAAAGTGTACTCTTGTAAGCGCACCACCCATCGATTAAGGCGTCCCGTAGGGCCCTTGAACGAGGAGAGCTAGCAAAGCGCATGGTGGTCCGTAATACCTGAGAATTGTCTGCCATATAGGTACGGTCGGAATTTCGCAATGGTCTAGACGAGAGCTAAGCACTCAAATTCTGTGAACGAATAATTTTGTTCCGAGCACGACAACAGTCGGCTTGCCTACGCCACGACACGGTGCATTCCTTGTTGCCGTGGCACCAGAACTGCGCCTATGCCATGGCCACTGGCATCGGTACGAAGCTCCGTGGCCACAGATGGGTCGAAGTGTGCTAGGACTGGTGGACTAGTGAGAATGTGAACGAGTGACGAGAAGGCGTTTGCTTGCTGTTGGCCGCAGGTGAATGCTACATACGTTTTGAGGAGGCAAGTTAGAGTACTGGCTACTTCACCAAAATTCTCGACAAAACGATTGAAGTAGGAGCCCAGTCCCAGAAAACTTGGGACGTGCTTGGCTGAGTGTAATGTAGAAAAGTAATGAGCTGCTTGGACTTTTGCAGGTTCTGGTTGTACACCCGCAGCGTAAACATGATGGCCGAGTACGCAGATTTGGCGTTGCACAAAGCGACATTTGGACGAGTTGCAGGTTGTGACGTCGGAAAACATCAAGCACTGTGGACAGATGGGCAAGATGGTTTTAGAAAGTAGTCGAAAAAACAATAACATCATCTACATAGCAGAGGCAGATGGGCCACTTCATGCCTCGAAGGAGAGAGTCCATCATGCACTCAAAAGTTGCGGGAGAAATACATAGTCGAATAGGCATCATTTTGGCCTGATGAAGTCCATCAGGAGTCACGAAGTCTGTCTCCTCTCTGTCTTTGTCATCCACAACAATCTCCCAGTAGCCTGAGTGAATGTCTATTGTAGAGATATAATTGGCACCATGTAAGCAATCGAGCGCATCATCTATGCGCGGTAGAGAATATAGTTGATATGGCAGTGGTCACTATATAATCAACTATATATAACTATATATAATATAGTTCTGTGTTGACCACCGCCATATCAACTATATATAATATAGTGATATGGCAGTGGTCAACACAGAATCTCCAGATATCGTCCTTCTTTATAGCAAGTACAAGGGGTTATGACCAGAGACTTGATGATGGTTCGATTTTGTCCTTACAAAGATTTACGCCACTTCTCGCCGTATAATAAGCACGCTCCCTGGTTGACACACGATAGGGCTGTCGGCGAATGGGTCGGGTGTCACCGGTGTCAATGCGAGGGGTTACCATGGATGTCTGGCCCAAATTACTGTCGCCGAAGTGAAAGATGTCCTGATAAAAAGCGAAGACGCGGCAGACAGCAGAGACTTGCTCAGGTAATGTTGTCGGACATCATATGCATGAGAAGATTGGAACAGGAACGTGACGAGAGTGACGTTGATGAAAAATCGGGTGGCAATTCAGTGGTTAGAGCGGATACTGTGTGGTCGACCAATGGCGTCAGATGCGCAAGGACATGCCACGAGGAATAAATTGCGCCGAGAAGCCAAAATTGTGGACGGGAAATGAAGTTTGATTTTTCTTAACGGTATACAGCCACCGTGTTGATGAGCCCGACATTACGTGTCATGGCCACATAAGAAATTAGAGCAGCAACATAATCACCCCCGGGTACTAGAAAAGATGGTGAGAATTGGATTTGGACTGCGGCTTGTGGTGGAAGTCAGAGAAAATCGGCAAATCGTAGACGAGGTGGGCTGGTAAAGACAGTCTCTGAGAAGGAAGGATAGGAGTTCGAGCAGAAGAAGACCTTCAGAACAGTCAGTGAATACAACGTGCGAAGTCAGAATGTCGAGTCCAAGGATGAATTCGTGAGGGCAATTGCCCAGTACAACAAACAGAACTGAAATGTGATGCTCAGAAATTGTTAATCACGCATTGCACATTTCAAGCACAGCAGAAGTACTCCCATCCGCTGTACGAATCGTAGGCGCGATCGCAGGCGTCACAACTTTTTGGAAACGGCGGCGGAAATCTGAGCTCACCACAGACGTTTGTGCAACCGTATCATTAACAGCAGTTACAGGTAAACCTTCGACGAAAATAGCAAGAAGGTTGCGCCACTGGTCGGTAGTAAGCAGAGGAATTGTAGTCCAAGTCGTGTATGCAGCGTAAACTCCGGGGGCTACACCGGTTAGTTTTCCGAGCGACGGTCGTAGGGTGACTTAGAACGGCGGGGTTGGGGCGAAAGGGACTGACGACGCACGGGCGATGGCGAGCGGCTGGTCCGACGTTTTGAATTATGCTCTGCACCTGTCTCTGCACGGTAGGGTGGGGCATAAGGTGCACGTTCGGAGCGAGGTCCCCAATTATAGAAGCTCGGTCGAGGTGATGAGGTCCAACGGCTGCGGCAATGGCGAGCGATGTGTCCTATCCGATGGCACGTGAAACATATGGGCCGATCTTGATGAGTGCGCCATTCAGCTGGGTTTCGTCTTGGCGCGAACGTGCGGTTCGGAGTGGCAGCCGCAACGACTGGAGCCGAGCTGGAAGTAGCAGGGGCGTTTTGATGAGGTGGCGAAATGCCCATATTCGCGATCTCTTGGCGAACCGCGGCCTGTATCATTGAAACAGCATCGAGGTTGGGTCCTGGCGCGCTGACGCTAGACATAGCGGGTGCCATAGCCTCGACTTCCCAACGGATTATTCTGGTGACGTTTTCCGGCGCTGGTGGTTGATGTAGTGTGGGCAAATCTTCGCAAAAGGACGTAGCCGCCGTGTTGGGAAGGCGTTCAAATCGGCGAACTATGCGCCTACTTTTCGCCTGTTCGAAGCGACGACATGTTTCGATGACCGACTCCACCATCGAGCAGTCCTTGCACAGCAGAAAATTGAAGGCGTCATCGGCAATTCCTTTCAGGATGTGTCCAACTTTGTCCTGGTTGAGCATGTCCTTGTCGACCTTGTGGCACAAAGCCAACACGTCCTGGACGTACGCGATGTACGGCTCTGTGGATGTCTGGGCACGAGTCGCAAGCTCTTTCTTTGCGGCCACTTGACGTCCGATGGTTTTCCCAAATAGATAGCGCAATTTCTGCTTACAGACATCCTAGCTGGTCAACTCTTCTTGATGTGTCTCGTACCAGAGTTTTGCCATGCCATGCAAGTAGAAGATGATGTTAGCCAACATAAGCGTCGGATCCCAATGGATGCTGCTGCTGACGCACTCATACAGAGCCAGCCAGTCATAGACGTCTATGGAACTTGTGCCATTGAATCGGCCAGGGTCACGGGGTTGCACCCCAACGATCGGCTGCGGGGCTGACGGATCTTGTTGACATCGAGTAGCCTGGTCAGTCATTGTGGTAGTTGCAATGCACCATACACTGTGAAGATCCAGCTCCTGGGGTGGTATAGCGAGTTGTACCCCGCACCTTCCACCAAAAAAGTTAGGGGGAATGAATATACGCAATGAATATATTGGCGAGCAAACGCGTACAACGCTGCTGCAGTCTGTGCACGTTCACTCAGCACTTTGTCATTGTCAATCTCATTCTCAGGTATCTGCTCAGCCCGTGATAATATTATAGAGAATATTTCAGAAAGGTGAATACGTCAAATGGTCTGTTTTTTTATAAACATCTTAACGAGCCATCACTGGCGATATTCTACAGCAAGGTATTTTTTTCATTGTGTTGCCTTAACAAGAATTTTCACAACGTTCGTGCTTAGTGTCATAGCGATTAGGAGAGCGACTTGAATCGCGCATCTGAGCTTATTGAAATTCTTCAGAGTGGCTTTCTGTTTTATATGTGTTGTTTTTCTGCTTTGGTCCTCCCTATTTATTCTCGACTACTATTTACCAGGTAGTTCTAGCTACATGTGGCAATTGCGTGACTAGAAACGTTGATCTACGAGAATTCATGCAGTTTTACCGTCACGGACTCTTATTTTTTGTCATCTTGTTATATGGGCTAAGTCACAAAAACTTATGACCACTCGGCGCTAGCCAGCCACATTGTTTCGTAAACTTCGACATTGTGTCAAACTGTGCGGCGAAGATGACGTGAAAATCCTGTATCTGTGGCATATGTCGATGGAGTATCTGTGGCACATGTCGATGGAGGTGAAATACTAGAGGTTCATGTATGTAGATTTCCTTGCACGTGAAAGACCGCCACATGGTCAAAATTTCCGGAGCTTTGCTGTGTTCCCCATAATCGCATCCTACATCTAGAACATAGAAATCGAACAATCAAGATTTAGATTTCCCGTACTTTTGTTACGCGCACCAGCAATAACGCTAGAAGGTGCGATTGCCACCGCGTACAAACAAGACGCGTTCTTCTTGTACTTTGAAGAACTTAGTTTTCTTCGCGAAAGTTGGTACATTGGTGACTTTCAATTTTACCACATTTCTACCGCGCTAGCTTTAGAGTCATCAACGCGTGACAATACAAGAGGCCTGAGGCATTTCGGAAGTAATCTCCCTCCCTAAAAAATATAATTGCAGCTTAGTGAGTCTATATGTAATCAACTGTTTACGCTGGCAGATAATAAGAATAAAAAATAACAGCAGCTTTATGTGCTCTACGTATGCATGCCTATATACACAATGTTTCACAAAAATGTCACTACCTGCGTTGTTACTGCTGGTGTACAAGGGTGTATCGCTACTGTAAAATCGTCCTTTGGGGACAAGCTGAAACTGCACACACTGGTATTTACGCAATCGTCCGAAAGCTTCTTATTAAAACTAGTATGATCCGATGGCAATGCACTAGCTGTTCGGTAAGCTGAGGAGCGGCTCAAATCAAATAGTGAAATTACAAGCAAGATCCGCTGTCAGCCAAGTGCCTGAAAAGCTGTCCTCCTAAGCATCTAATTGAAAACTTAATACGTTCTGCTGAAGTAAACTAAGTTACTTGAGGACAAAGCTTTTCGAATACTAGCAAGCATTTCATGAAAATACAATGAACATACTCCAGCAATTTATAAATCTTCGTTTTTAGGCATACGTGTTTTGGGAATGTATCGAAGTATCTTAACTCTTTCGTGCATGTTATTCAATTTCGCATGTTACCGCCAAAAGTATCTTAACTCTTTCGTGCATGTCACTCTACATGCATGTTACCGCCAGAGAGTGTACACGTGTCTCACCTCGACTCCGCGTTGTTTGTGTTTCGAAATAACTTGAAAATATCAATCCAAGGCAGCAAAACTGTGAAAACTAACACCGTGAATGAATGAACAACTTTATTTATCCCTTGTTAAAGGGAAGGGGGCAACAGGAAAGGGTGTGGTGGGGATGAACTACTTGAAGTAGTCCTCCTCTACCCTCTCAGCCCACTCCAGGATGGCCTCCTGGATAGCGGGCCTCGAGCTGCGCAAGGCAGCCTCCCACTGCTCCTCACTAGAAATTAGGCGTTTCAGGAATGGGGGAAGAGGGTGCTTAGGGCAGCGCCACATGATGTGGTTCAAGTCTGCTGTGGAAGAGGCACAAAATTTACATGAGGGGGAAGGGTAACAGGATGGATGAATGCGGTGTAGGAGGTAAGGCGAAAGAAAGGTGCGAGTCTGCAGCTGTCGCCACAGAATTTCGCACCTGCGTGAAGATTTGCGCGTGAGTGGCGGGAAGGTTAATCGCTCTAAACGGTAGTGTGTGCAAATATCGTGGAATGAAATAAGGCGATCCCGCGCTGTAAATGGCGCCTCATCCGTAGCGAATTGCGACACATCGGATGCGTGTGCCCGGACTGTGAATCCTCGGGCACTCGCATGAGCCGCCTCGTTTCCGGCAAGGCCCGCATGCGCGGGAGTCCAGATTAGTGCTACAAGTCGATCAAGGGGATGATGCAAAAGTAGGGAAAGGGCTGGCCTAGAAACCCTGCCCGCTCCGAAATTATATATAGCTGTTTTGGAGTCACTGATTATAACGGATGAACTAGGTATTGTCAGGGCCAGGGCTATGGCCGCCTCTTCCGCTTCCTCCGAAGAAGAAGCAAGAACGGAGGCGGCCGCAGCGACCTGGCCGTGAGAGTTGATTACCGATATTGCATAATGATGCCTGTTACCGTAATCGGCGGCGTCAACATAGAGCACATCATTGGAGGAGGAGAATTGTTTTTTGAGGGCCCTCGCGCGCTGCATCCTGCGCTGTTTCTGGTGCTCAGGGTGCATGTTTTTTGGAAGTGGTGGAATGTATAGGTTCTCGTGTATGTGGTGTGGAATGGTGTACTTGACCTTAGTGATGGATGCCGGAGTGACAGAAAGGGTTTGTAGAATGTGTCGGCCTGTCACGGTGTTAGAAAGTCTGTTATACTGAGATGCAATATGGGCTTCTCCTAGTTCAGCAAGGGTGTTGAAGGTGCCAGTACGCATAAGCCTTTCAGTGGAGGTCCGTATAGGCACCCCTAAAGCGAACTTATACGCTTTGCGTAAAAGGATGTCTATCTGGTCGGATTCTGATTTAAGAAAGTGTAGGTAAGGCGTTGTAAAAGTTATTTTACTGATAACGAAGGCTTGGACCAAGCGGAGGAGTTCGGCCTCCTTTAGTCCGCCATGTTTATTACTGACCCGACCCAAAAGTCGCAAGGTATGATCAACGGTGGTGTGAAGTGTCTTTAGTGTGTATGTGTTGAGCCGATTGCTTTGAATGTGTAAACCGAGCACGCGGATCCTATCCACTCGAGTAACTGGTACGTCATCTAGAATTACCTGTATATTGGATATGTGTTTTACGCCCCCTCTGTGAGATGGTAGGAGAAGTAGCTGAGATTTCTGTGGGGAACATGAAAGATTCATAGACCCTGTAAGTGCCACAACCGTATTTGCCGCAGCTTGCAGGGTGTCTTGAATCTCTCCATCGGAGCCGCCAGTCATCCAAAGAGTGATGTCGTCGGCGTAGAGTGAAAACTTGAGGTCAGGGATAGATCTCAATGCTTGCGCCAACGGCATCATAGAGACATTAAAAAGAAACGGTGACAGCACAGACCCTTGGGGCGTGCCGTAACTTCCCAAAGCGTAAGACTGAGATTGATCTGCGCCTATGTGTATGGTTGCGGTACGGTTGGCTAAAAAAGTAGCTATATAGTTATATGTCTTTGCGCCAACCCCTATGAGATTAAGCTCGCGGAGGATGGCGGAATGAGCAACGTTGTTGAAAGCTCCATGGATGTCCAGACTCAAGATTGCTTGCGTATCTAGGCTGCTGTTGGGTGTAATGATATCATGCTTCAGTCGAAGCATGACATCTTGACATGACAGAGATTTTCGAAAACCCACCATTTCTGGTGGATAAACATTGTTGTCTTCCATGTATTTATTCAGACGGTTGAGTATAACGTGTTCAAGCGTTTTACCAAGACAAGAGGTTAGTGAAATAGGCCTGAGATTGGAAGTGTTCACTGGTTTGTTTTGCTTTGGAATGAAAATTACCCTGGCATCCTTCCAGGAACTTGGAAGGGTGCCAGTGTCAAAGCAGTGATTGAAATAATCTGTGATTGCCGTGACGGAGTTGTCGTCCAGATTGCGAAGTACTTTGTTGGTAATGTGGTCTGGGCCTGGTGCTGACGTTGTGCGCAGAGTGGCCATAGCATGCCGAACCTCTGCTTCCGTGATAGCGGCGCTCAATAACTCGTTGGGCTTTCCAGTGTACTTTGGTGTGTTATACTTCTGAGCAGGAGGCAGATGTTTATCGCGGAGGTCGTCGAAGAGTCCGTTTAGATCGTTTTTGTGAGCATATACAAGTTTCTTTATGCTCTGGTTTTGATGTGTGCGTGATGTGGTAGGGTCTAAGAGGTGGCGCAGTAGTTGCCATGTGCGTTTGCTGTCAAGGTTTCCTTGCATGCTGTCACACACCTGGCCCCATTGCTGGCAGGCCAGTTGTGTGGCGTACTCCTGGATCTGCAGGTCAAGCTTGGCTATTCGGAGTTTTAGCTTTCGGTTGTGCCGTCCTTTTTTCCATCTCTTCAAGAGAGACTGTTTGGCTTCCCACATATGTAAAAGCTTGGCATCAACCGTGGTGAGGGGGGTTTCGGGGGGCAAAGTTGTAGTATGCACCCCAGCATCTGAGTGAAGTTGCTTCACCCATTCTGAGATGTCTTGGATGTTTCTGGGAGCTGATATCTGGCGGGCCTCTCGAAATTTGTCCCAATTGGTGTGACTGATTGGCTTAGGTGCGAAGGGTTTGTGCTTGAAATGTACTGTAGTAGTAATGATGTAGTGATCACTACCGAGATTAACTTGCAAGTTGCTCCATGTAACGTGCTGAATTCTGCGTGTAAGGGTAAGATCGGGAGAGGTATCTCTCGATACGCTGTTTCCTAGCCTGGTTGGTGCATCGACGTCATTATGTAGCGTGAGTCTGTGGTCTTGTATGTGTATCCACAGGGCTCTGCCCTTAGGAGTAGAAACAGTGTGACCCCACAACAGGTTGGGTGCATTGAAATCCCCAAGAATTAAAAGGGGATGGTCTTTGGCAGCGGAAATGGCTTGAGTAAAAAGGGAGTCAAAGCGGTGATGTTTGTCTCGAGGGCGGCTGTAGACATTCAGAAGGTAAAGAGCAGATGTGTTATTCTTATGAGGGATAATCTCCAAAAAATCATGCTCTATATCGACGCCGTCGAAGTGGGAGTGATTTGCAGTGAGGTGTTTTTGAGTAAGAATTGCCGTATCAGGCCGGGACAGCTTTTTAGTTTGGTGGACATTATATCCTGGGAAGCTGACTGGCCCGTGAGTTTCTTGGAGGGCAATGACTTCGGGTAGATTAGAACGGGAGGCAAGGAACTGTTGCAGATGTGCTTTCTTTTTTCGGAACCCCCTACAGTTCCATTGCCAAACCTGAAGCTCGGAGCGAGTCGGGTTATTGGCCATTGTTAAGCGAAGCTGGTGCTGAGGTGGAAAGTGGTGCTATGCTAGGATTATGGGCACTAACTTCAGCTATCCAACTTGTAGTTTGTTGGATATGAGCTTGCACAAGGTCCATAAATTTGTCGAGTGCTTCATGTTTGGCTGCGTAATCTGCACTGAGTTTTTCAACTGCGGTGAGTATATTATGAAATTTAGTTTCTAATGCGGTTATTCTGTCATTATAATTTAAAACTGTCTCCTCCAGGGACTCTTCTGATCGTGGAGTGCTCGGAGTTTTACGTTTGCTGGGGGGAGGGAGAAGTGGTTCGCGTTGAGCACAGGGGCTAGTGTCCATGGGCAACTGTGCAGAGGGTTCAGGTGGGGCTGATGAATGGCACATGGAAGAGGCGGAATGAGAGGGAGGGGCTTGGGTGGTTGATGCGGAAGGAGGACGAGAATCAATTTGAGTGGTAGTAGCGGATAAGTGAAAAGACTCAAGTTGTAATTTAAGCCTTTGAATTTCAGCTTTTAGGGTTGCATTTTCTTTAAAGAGGGTGGAGTCGTTGTTACTGGTGTGATTTGAGGAGCAGCTAGAAGAGGCTGACTTAGCCCAGCCTACCTGGTGTGAGTTGACCGAAGAGTTGGTGAGAGCAGGGCTTGGTGATAGGGCTGGCCAGGCGTCGTCTTGCGTCGTTGAATCGGAGCGACGACCGCGATCTTTACTTTTGCTGGCACTGGAGCGTCGCCCGCGTTCCTTGCTTTTGCTTCGACTTTTCCGCCCGCGTTCCTTGCTTTTGCTTCGACTTTTCCGCTGGCTTGAACCGTGAGTTTGTTCGCGACTAGGAGATCGGTGGATGGGTGGGTCTTGCTTTTCCATGGACCGTGTAGGGCGCGGCTTAAATCGTTGTCTACACAGCGATGAACCTGTTTCATGGTTTCCATTGCACACAACACAAACATGGTCACACTCGTGGTCCATAGGTGCATCTTTTAGTCCACATTTGGGACAAAGTGTGTCACTGGTGTTGGTGCAGACGTCTTGGCGATGACCAATCTGACGGCACCGTGTGCAGGCTTCAACCTTTTGCCTGAAGGGACGGCATCGAAGTGCACAGCCTTCGTAGTGGACGTAGTAAGGAACGATTTTGCCTTGGAATATGATTAGAATGGTTTCAGTGCTGCCCAGGCGTCGTGCACCTCCGATAGTCAGCTTTGGGTTGCATCGGCGGAGGGTCGAGATGATTTCGTCTTCCGAGTAATCGGAAGGCAGGAGAACGGTTCCTCTGCAGGTATCGACGGGATCAGCGACATGGGTGGCGACTTCATGAGGGGTGCCGTTGAAGTTCAAGAGCCGTATGCCATGGTAGAGGTCGGCACGATCCAGGTCTGGTGTGCTAATCAGAACGGTATGGTTGATGGAGTTGACGCGTATTTGGTCAGAACTGGTGCGGTCAGAGATTGGGAGACCCGCCGCCTTGAGGATTATTTGTCTGAGGACGCATGGATGTATCACAGCACAGTTTAAACCTCCACGGACTCTTAATATGATTTTGTAATCACTGCGCGGCAGTGGTGGGGGCTTCGGTGCTGCTCTTGATTGGCGCTCCTGAGCCACTGCATGGCTTGGTGGTGACGAAGGATGCTGGCGTTGTCTTGAGAGGCTCTCGTGGATCGCGCGCCAGGAACGCGCACCATCGACGCCGGCTGCGTCGCGCCCTGTTCCAGCGCTCATGCTAGGGAGAGGTAGGCCTAGCAGCGATACTGCTAGCCGACAGCCCTAAAAGGGCTGCGGCTTGCGTAAAAAAACGTCTTAGTATTGAAAAAGTATCACAGGAAGCGTCGGTAACACTCACATATAGGTCCAGTCAAGTATTCGGGGCGTTTGGAGTGATCAGTTAGCCACAAGAGGAAAATTTGCAGGAGCCAAAGTCACATGCGACCGCTCACCTCCGCGCGCGTCCGCCCACCTAACACCGTGAATGCTCCCGGTGATTGTGTTGTGCTTTTTATCGGCTCCAGTTGCCTTTATTTTGAGCTACGAGGACTTTTTCGGGTCGAAGCTCTATAAGGCCTGGGTGGGTCGTCACCTGTATGTATGCATGTATGTAGTAACCACCTCACAGCATATCCACGCAGTGAATGATGATAAGCGGGGTGAAGCTTCAAAGAGTTTTATCGGCAAACTGCGAATCATCTGCTGGCCGCTTCAGTCGGTCGTCTGTTTGTCTGTTTGATGAACGGGTGAACATACGCACGGACGAACGCAGGAATGGGCACATGCATGGATGGAAGCAAAAACGAATAGTCAGATGGAAGCGTGGAAGGACTGATGGACGCTTTGCCCCACTCATTATCACTCACTCCGTTAATATGATGTGATTTTTTTTCATGTATAAATGGACATCAGCCTAACCATGTCTCAGCCAAGCTGAGTGCAGCCGCAGCGAGGTCGGCCTGATAAGCTCAAGATTATGTCGCTACCACTACTGCACCAGCTGCGTCTAAGAGACACCAGCGTGGAAGTAGGGCGCCCGCCGCAATTCAGAGGCACCGAAAGGTTGAACAGCAGCCTCTCCGGAACGCAACCAACGCGGCCAACGAAGAGCGCGAAGGACGAAACGCTGAACGACCCCCGAACGTGTTTGCGAAATGGCTCGTTGGCAGAGTGCAGGCAGGAGGGACCGCAAGTGGGTGATGACATGGTTATCGGGGAAACCGACAGCGACGAAACCGAGGCTGACAACAGCAAAGGCAATGACGCTGAAAACAGAAGCACACAGTGGTTCATATTGTTCAAGGGGAAGCCGAACAGGAAAATCGAGGCGAAGCTGCGGGTGAGCCGTCCTCATTTTGCACTCTGAATCAGGCCACTCAATGAGATACATGTGTGTAAATAACATACCAAAGCAGGCTCTAACAGCTTTAATGGAAATGACTACGCAAAGCTAAAAACTTGCAGAATCGGCAATTTGTCGCTATGACTCTGCTGTGAACCGTATAGAGGTTACAGTAACAGACGAAAAACACGCCGAAAGACTTGCGGTGTTTACTTGAACATAGCTGAGAACGTTAGTTCTCAGGTATGGCGTCAGTTCAAGAATTCGCGTGGTTTCGAGGCATGGCGTCATATAGAAACTATCGTTGTGAGAAAACTCGCTTAAGACGCAGTTCAATTGGTTATCTTGTGTGTGTGGTGGCTAGCGACGCTGTTTTAACAAGCGTGGTTGTCCTTTCTAAAGCTCATTTTAAAAGCGAATCGCTTAAACTTTCAAAACTACTGCCGCCTGTCTCCACTGCGAGTGCTGCTTAATGGTGAAGTACTGCTATGTGTCTCTATACAATCACCCACTCATGAAGAGGGCCTTACAATCACCCACTCATGAAGAGGGCCTTAGCTTTCAAAACTATCCTAAGCACCCGAAGCTTAGGATGATGTGGATAGTCGACCCTGTGCAGCCAGCACTTCGCTGACAGTGACTTTTGCTATACCCGCCCTACGCTGTACTATTTGGTAAAGTTTCAGCCGTATTTTATCTCCTTCCCAGTACTTCAGCCATTCATAGCACGCAAGCTACAAGGGTAGACGACTTGCACCAGGTGAGCTGCAGCCCCGAAACCTACCGCGAAGGCCCCTAACCAGAGAGCGTCTCGAGAGTGCCGCTGAAACTAGAGCTGTATTAGATGCGAAGCAGCTCTTTCACTAGCCTGCGTAACGCTGCCTCTCCTTGTATCCCCGCCGCAGCTGTTGGAACGATGCCAAGCAGGTCAAGTCGCAGCTGCGGGTTGACATCACTTTCCATCACCCACAGAAGCTGCCGGATCCTCCTAAAACGCCGGACTCACGATAAACAATCGCCTCCTATGCTTTCCGGTGGTGCGGCGCGTACGACAGACAATGCGTAGCCTGGAAATCGGCTGTACACCGTCTACTCGCCCGTGGCAACAGCTGCCTCACTGACTTCGCCTGCACTATACATCGGGCGATGGCTCTATCTACCGTGCGCTACGCACTACCGAACTGCAGACTCCAAGCACCACAGCGCGACTCATAGACGAAGACCATTAGTGTGCCATCCACATGTGTCACAGAATGCCTCGTAGCTCTCGTGTGATCGAGACACTCGCGGAAGTTGGCGCGTGGCCTGCATCGCTCACATTGGACCTGCGCGCACTGTGCCACTTGGAGCGTCTCCACCGGGCACTCGATGCTGGGCCCTGCTTGCGCGGTTAAGTGCTGTGCCAAATTCCCATGTCGGCCAACACCTGGACGTCTACGACGTTGTGGCTGATGATCCCGCGCACACTTCGCACTGGCTGCCCACTCCCCGAGCGTCTCTTTGAGTGAATCTGCACTTTCGTGGAGTTTGATCAAAGCGCCAGACCTCGCTCACTGCCATGACACAGGAAGTGGCGGCGCAAATGCACGGGGACCTGACCGGGAGGACGCAAGTGTTCCGTTAAGTGCTCGTTCTGCGGGATGGCTCTGCTGCGGCCGCCTGCATAGTCCGTCAGCTTGGCATGGAGCGACAGTGCCGCTTGCGGTTTTGTGCATCCTCAACAACAGCTGTGATAGTTGGGCTTCTGTTGGCTGCCAACCTCCTAGGCGAGTCGCCAGCCTTTACGAGCGCAGAAATATTCTGTGGTTCGAAGACTGCCCTGAGGCTGCCCGCGAGGAAGGAGCGTGGCCCGCTCCTGGCTCACTGGCTGCACGCAGCTTGCTTTCCCTTCAACAGCACGGCTGTGACATTGTACTTCAGTGGCTCCCTTCACATGCCGGCATCGCGGCGAACGAGGCTGCTGACGAAGTTGCCGAACGAGCACACTCCGCCAAGACCCCGCTAACGGACTACGTGAGCTCCTTCAACTCCTCTCAGCGCGCAGCAATCTTCGCCTGGCGTTAGCGCACGAGCATTTTGACGCAGGGGTGGCCGCAAGACGCCTCCGTCCTCTCATGCCAGCGACTGGTTTCGCCCGACGCGAACGAGGGCTCTTTATAGCCCTGAGGACCGGTTCTGTGTGGCCAGTGGAACGCATCGTCGGTGCGGTGCGATCTCACCGAACTGCACTAATTGCGACGTGGTGGAAACATGGTCTCACCTCTTGTGTAGGACTCCCGTTACGGTGATGTGCGCCAGCGGCTCGTCAATGAATACTGTCTCGTTGGACTGTCACGTGTGACCATGCAAAACATGCTACATCACTCCGGCTACGAAGACCACCACCGCTCTACGCTTGCGGCCTTACTTGATCAACTTTCTTGAGGGCACCAACTTGACCGAGCGACTTTTTTAAGGTCCTCGCCACAGTTAACCGTGTGCTCCTCCCATCGAATGAGTTTTCTCTTTTAAATGCGAAAAATTTCTTAGCGAACTTCGGCGAGTTTGACCGTATCTATCTATCTATCTATCTATCTATCTATCTATCTATCTATCTATCTATCTATCTATCTATCTATCTATCTAGCTATCTATCTATCTATCTATCTATCTATCTATCTATCTATCTATCTATCTATCTATCTATCTATCTATCTATCTTATCTGCCTGCCTGCCTGCCTGCCTGCCTGCCTGCCTGCCTGCCTGCCTGCCTGCCTGTCTGTCTGTCTGTCTGTCTGTCTGTCTGTCTGTCTGTCTGTCTATCTATCTATCTATCTATCTATCTATCTATCTATCTATCTATCTATCTATCTATCTATCTATCTATCTATCTATCTATCTATCTATCTATCTATCTATCTATCTATCTATCTATCTATCTATCTATCTATCTATCTATCTGTCTGTCTGTCTGTCTGTCTGTCTGTCTGTCGGTCTATCTATCTATCTATCTATCTATCTATCTATCTATCTATCTATCTATCTATCTATCTATCTAGCCACCAACAACTTTTATCTCTCCTGGTCATTTCGATAGTAAGATCTATACCAAAATTGGTATGCCATAACATAACAGTATGACAAGCATAAGTGATTTGTCATAACATGAAAATCCTGACATGCAAACCATGAATGTCATAATTTACATGTCATGGTCTTTGTGGTACTGATGTGGTTTCGTTCAAATGATACATCGTAAGACTGGTATGTTATGACATGACTGCATGGCAAACCTAAGTGACAGGCTCTCACGTGAAAATCATGACAGGCATGTCATGTAAGAACACGAGTACATGCCACTTTCATTATGCGCTCACGGTCATTTCGCTAGCTTCACATATACTAAATGAGGTATTACGTGACTTGAATGGATAACGAAGGTATATGACTGGTGGAAACATCATAATCCTGACATGCGTGTCATGTAGGAACATGACTACATGCTGCGCTCACGACGCGCTCGCGGTCGTTTCGCTGGCTTCACATACATCAAATTTCGTGTTACGTGACGTGAATGGATGACGAAGGTATGCGACTAGTTCAAAATGACAATATGACATGCGTGTCATATAACAACATGACTACATGCCATGCTCATGATGCACTCGCGGCCGTTTCACTAGCTTCATTTATACCAATTTCGGTATCCAGTGACGAGAACATACAATGAAGACAAATGACAGGTCCAAACATGATAATCATGACGTGCGTGTCATATGAAACATGACTACATGCAACTCTCATAGTGCGCTCGCGGCTTATTCCCTAGCCTCACATATACCAAAGCTGGTATTACGTGACGTGAATTAACGGTGAGCACAAATGCCAGGCGCAAACACAATCATCGTGACATGGAAGTCTTGTACAGCACAATTGACGTTCGCCTCGTAAGGTTATGCTGATTTTTATGTGAAAATTCTACTTTCCTTATTCGTGTGTTACATATCGTCCATTCCTACTATACGTGGGATGTAACTATTTTTTTTCTCCTCCTTGATGCAACTCCCCCCCTTTTTTTTAGATGCGGAAGCATCTTATACTCGCGCCTTGTAGTGCGCCGTCCGCGCCGTCCGCACCGCTTCTCGAACATTCGACAGCTGACGCGCGCGCATGCGCCGTCGCGCCGTCGCCCACCATCTGTGCCGCGCGCGCTTCTCCTTCGAGAACATTCGACAGCTGACAGCGCATGCGCCGTCGCGCCGTCGCCATCTGTGCCGCGCACGCGCTTCTCCTTCGAGAACATTCGACAGCTGACAGCGCATGCGCCGTCGCGCTGTATATATATTCAAGGTCGGCGCTCGCTCGCTCAGTTGCCGCTCGTCCGTTGGTTTGTACGGCGCGTCGACGTCCGAAGTCGCCGTGAAATGAATGCCAACGAATCCACAAACAGAATGATCGACGTCCCTTCGACCAGCGCCGCCCTTTTGCATACGTGTGTACGTGTTCACTCATTTAACACCCCCTCCTACAACCACGTTAACCAATTTAGCCATCGACCCAAGTAAGTCGCAATTTAACACCCGTTAACCAATCACATGCTTCCGCATCCTCCTCAGTGTTCCCCCGAGGGAAGCTGCGGGCAATTTTTTTAGTTTTAGATGCGGAAGCATCTTATACTCGCGCCTTGTAGTGCGCCGTCCGCGCCGTCCGCACCGCTTCTCGAACATTCGACAGCTGACGCGCGCGCATGCGCCGTCGCGCTTCGAGAACATCGGCAGCTGACGCGCGCGCATGCGCCGTTGCGCTTCTCCCCCTTCTCGAACATTCGACAGCTGACAGTGCATGCGCCGTCGCGCTGTAACATACTCAAGGTCGGCGCTCGCTCGCTCAGTTGCCGCTCGTCGGTTGGTTTGTACGGCGCGTCGACGTCCAAGGTCGCGGTGAAATGAATTCCAACGAATCCACAAACACAATGATCGACGTCCCTTCGACCAGCGCCGCCCTTTCGCATACGTGTGTACGTGTTCACTCATTTAACACCCCCTCCTACAACCACGTTAACCAATTTAGCCATCGACCCAAGTAAGTCGCAATTTAACACCCCATTTCACAACCACGTTAACCAATTTAGCCATCGACCCAAGTAAGTCGCACTTTAACACCCCGTTAACCAATTATATGCTCCGCATCCTCCTCAGTGTTCCCCCGAGGGAAGCTGCGGGCAATTTTTTTACCTTACTTTCTTCCCCCTCACTCTCCTTTCAGTCCTTGTTCCGCCGTGAGTGATCGGTTTAGATGTTCTCACACGAGAGACAATTATCATGCACTCCTAACTCTACTTTCGTACCTTTCCACATTTTTTTCTGTAGGATACCCCCCTCCCCCTCATCTGGTGGCACTGCTCCTCCATCACTCGCAACAAACTTCTCTCTCGCTTCACCGTCCTCACCACGCTGATGCTTGTCACTTGTTGGCAAACTTGCTTTAGACAGGCTTGATGTCGGGAAAACAATCTCATTAGTACGACTTATTAAGCGTTTTCAAACAGCGAAAGAACAGGCAGTCGTCGGACGATGCGAATAGCGCAATGAGTGGGCCGTGCAATGCTCCAACCCATTACAAAATGTTCATTACAAAATATTCTGCTTGTTCCCCTATTACCTGTGACGCATACCCACTTCAGCCATAATTCCTCATCGTTGTCAGCCACTGCATGAATATTTGGCACCAAAGTCCTTACAAGTGTTTAGCGAATACCACGCTGCTCAGACGAACCACAAAAATAGCATAGCAAATGCTGGCGTACTACCGAAAAAATTATTATGAATACCCTAGCAGGTATCAAGGAAGTGTCCTTGCAATAGTTACTCAATGAGTGTTTTGACAGGCTCACAAAGGCCACTCTTCAAGATTTCGCTGTGATAGTGCTGCGCCTTCCACGCAGGCCTGGTGTTTTGGACCTTCTCGATTGGGCTGGAGCTACAACAAACTCATAATTGCACTTGACAACATTCGTTCTTGGTATTAGTGGGCTCTCGCGAGCTTGTTCGTTCGACAACACTTCCGCCCGAAGCAGACGATCTGCGCACAGGAGCAGCGGCTACTGCAACGCGGTTCAGAGCTGAGTCCACAAAATGACATCACACGCGAGAGGGCGCCACTGCAAAATATCAAGGCCAATTACAATCGATCGTATTTTACTTTTCATCGGTTGTCCCCCTCCCCCCTCTATGAGAAAGCGCTGTTCGCAATCCATATTGTGAACGAGACTTTTGTAAGGGGAGTCTAAACGTCAACTGAACTCTGTCTTTTTAAGGTGGAAGCTCTTTAGGGTAGACCCATGTGATCATATCTGCCGTTGACCCTCGATTACGACGACGCTGATGATGATGAATAAGAAGTGCGTTCCAGACTGCGCATTTTCTTTTTGCCATGATGGTACAACAGATGCAAGGTAGCCACTACGTGTCTTGACGACGACGATGACTTTGATGGCAATAAAGAACAAGCGTGTTCCAGACACACATTCTCTTTCTGCTATTTCGCCACAGTGCAGACAAGGTAGCCATTATGTGCCACGACGATGATGATCACGCTGTTGATGATGGAGATGATGACGATGATGACCATGGACAACGACTGGCTTGTGCGGAATATTACGTCTCAATATACTGTACAATGCATTTCGTATGACTGGAAGCAACCAACAACTATAAAGGGAATTTGCAGAAACCTCGTCTTTGCCAACTTCAGTCTATATGGTATACCATAAAGCAGTATTAATGAAGGCAATACGAAATAGGCAACTCAACAAAACATACTAATATGACCAATAAATATTGTATTTACCTGTCCACCACTTTCTCGCTCAGTTACATGTGTAAGTGGTCAATGTCACGGGTGATTTACGATAATACTTGACAATCGCATTGCTCCGCCCACTCAACATCGTTATTGGCTAAGGTACTCTGCTGCTGACCCGATGGTCGTGGGATCGAATCCTGGCTGCGGTGGCTACATTTCCGATGGAGGCGGAAATGTTGTAGGCCCGTGTGCTCAGATTTGGGTGCGCGTTAAAGAACCCCAGGTGGTCAAAAGTTATGAAGCCCTCCACTACGGCGTCTCTCACAATCATATGGTGGTTTTGAGTCGTTAAACCCCAGATATCAATGAACCAGCATCATCAAATTTGTGAAGACGCCACGATTTTTTATATGCAATGCAGCTCTTGACCAGCCTGTGTAACGCTGTTCCTTGATGCGAATGCGCCGCGCGCCGCAAGTGTTGACGCGGTGCCAATCATGTCACGCCGCTACAGCATATCGACATCTCTCTCCCCTCGCAGTGCGTGCTGACGTCACTCTCTCCTTCGCCTGCCGCGCGCTCGCTTCGGTAGCCGCTGCCTGCCGCCTCGTCCGTTCTCTCGCAACACCTGCCACAAATGCCAGTTGCTACAACGCTGACTCGTCCGTTCACGCTCAATGAAGCTGCCGCGTGCCTATTGTACGCGTT
Source organism: Rhipicephalus annulatus (assembly GCA_013436015.1). Classification (NCBI taxonomy): domain Eukaryota; kingdom Metazoa; phylum Arthropoda; class Arachnida; order Ixodida; family Ixodidae; genus Rhipicephalus; species Rhipicephalus annulatus. Next base: position 95,727 of record WOVY01012284.1, on the reverse strand, counting down.
CAAATATGCCCGTTGGTGTAACCTACACGACCTACGCAAGCCATCGCTTCAAACAAATCTTCCAGCGAACACGGCAGCAGCCGCGTGAGCGCCGTTCATTCTTAGCTGCCCCCCGTGCCCAACGCTGCTGCTTCACATCTCATCAGGGTTGTCTTCGTGTATATGGTTCAAGTTTTTTCTTTAGATTCTTCAAACAATGGCGGTGGGTGCTTCACTGGCATGTTTCTTGCGGGACTGTGGCGCTCGACCACGCTGTACGATTGTGTCTTACACCGTACGTTCGGTGCATTCTGTGACTGGCTTTGCAGTTTTCAAGCCGCAAAAGTCTGAGAACTCTTCGTTCAGTATAAGTTTTAGCGTATACTCTATGCAGCTAGCTAAATAGAACAAAACAGTCGAGTCGCCTGCTTTACGGAAAATGCTTCGCATTTAGATACATGTGTATATTTGATGCGGAGTTTTGTTGTTGCCTAGCGAGCTATAGTTGCCCTGATACTGTCAAGGAATTTTCCGCATACAAATAAAAAACGCCAGACCTGCGCGGCAGACGCAGCACACACTCATAGGATAACTGCTGCACGACGCACACTTGCTAGATACCCACTAGGACATTAGCAATAAAAAATTTTGTGTAGTATGCGGCCAGTCGCTATACTATTTTTCGTCATTCTATTCGGAAGCATGGTATTCGCTGAACACTTGCAAGGAATTTCAGGCCAATTGTTCATGCAGTGGCTGATGAGAATCAAGAATTGTAACTGAAGTGGATATGCGCCCCAGTAATAGGTGAACAAGAACAAACTTTTGTAATGGGTTGGAGCATTGACAACCCACTCGTTATGCCGTTCGCATTGTGCGATGACTGGTTGTTATTTTGCCGCTCTAAAACGCTTTGTGAATCTTATTAACGCGATAGCTATCCCGCCATTGAGCTCGCCTACGGCTAGTTTAACAACACGTCCCAAGCACGGGTGTGCTTTAGGGGTAGAGTACTGGGCAGGCACCCAGCGGACGTGGTTTGGAGCCCCAGTGTTTCATTGGTACCAGGTTTCATTTCTAATTTCGTGCTTTGTCGTTACAGACACTAGTGGCGGTGGACAACTATGGCAGCGCTTGACCCGAGTTTTCATCTCATAAGAGCTTTCGCTGTAATACTTACAAATGTCCGAAACAAGAGACGAATATAGAATATTAGCAAAAGTTACGTTATCCTTCGTAATCGCAGATGGCAGCGCTGGAGGCTCGTGTGAGGGCGGAACTGAGCGACCAGCTGCAGGACCTGCAAAAAGCACAGCTCGCTGCGGATGGTCGCCAAAGGCTTCTGGATGAAGTGGAGCCTTGGTCTTCTACACAGCACTGCCCTTTGCAGGAGCTGCCGCTGCTGAGGAGCTCCAGGGACGCACCATTTCGCTGGACGTTGTCAGGGTACCAAAGACTGAAGGTGAAGTGATCTAAACCATCGTTGGTGCCCGTTACGTTTAGTTCAATCGTGAAAATTATCCATTTTCCTATTCATACTTTGGAAGTGCACAATGCTTTGCTAGTCATAACTGATGATTGAAATGAGAATAACTAGTGTTCCAGTCGTCAAGATGAGTCATAATGTTTCCATATTGTCTAGTAGCATCATTTTTACATGCTAGAAAAAGCTTAAAAAGGTCGCTTAGCTGCCCTTGCGCAGCACTAGTAGCCATATCGCGCCATATTTTTTAGGCAGTTAATACCAGTAATACTCCACCTTTTACCCACTCCCTCTGTTCCCTTGAGCAGAGCTCTCTCAGCTGCGTAGCGGTTGTTGCTATAGAAGGGAGCGCAAGGTTGGGTGCATGGTGTCTGTCTTGTCTTGTCGTGGCTAGTGCTACTTGATAGAGAAGAGCACCTTTCAATACATTGAAACAACTCGACTTTATGTACAGGAACTTATGTATATATTTACAAGACTCTTCACCGTTGGAACCGTCACATGTTGCCTCGGCAGAACCGATTGTCCAGAGCACTGTTTGCTGCGACCAGAACGCCCGCGAGGAGTCGAGAGCCAGGTTAGAACCCCTGGGTTTGCTCCTCCCAATTCTCCTCACGGCCAACCAAAACAATTCACTTCGTTCATTGGGCAGACTGAAACACATGTCGCCGTCCTCTCCTCTCGCTCTCCTATTCAAGCACTCGACCTCTCGGTCCGAGCGAGAGAGACGAAAAGACCGGCCTCCATACAATGTTCCGCGAACTGCGCGAACGCACACGATGGTGGCGCCGTTTAGGCTGCGGGCCCATACCATTACTGCGAGATGACTACACTGTCTAGCGTGACAGTCATCCCGTGGACTCTAACCTAGACAAATGGGTGTCGATACACCGGATGTCCTCACGTCGCCCACCAGCATTCCGCTGGCCGGAGACCAATTAGCTGGTTGTTAAAAGCGGCGACCAACCCCGGTCTTCTTACCAGAACGGGCGTCCTTACGCCGGGATTATCGTCTCTCGAGAATCAACTCTTTGGGAAGCGCACTCTTTTGCGACAACAAAGACAGACCCCCTATGCCTGCGACGCCAGACCTTACATTACCATTCTAGGCATCGCTACAAATATAGGAAGAGCAATTGTACCATTGTATAGCGGTGGGATAGTTACGACTTTAGCAATACACGCAGATGTACAGGTTTAGATTCATAAAACTTCTTGAACCAGCTTCCTTCTTAATTCTCGCGCACGAAGCTTCGTGTTGCAGTCTGTTTCAATGAATATAGAACTCCCCACACGATTAATAACGATATTGATGGTATGCGACTGGTCATGCAACAAGCACAACGCGCGGTGCATCAATGATACTATCAGTCACTACATGGGGGGGGGGGGGCTTGGGTCTTGTTTATCGCTCATTTGAAAAATTGCGAATGACAGCTTGACTTGTCGAGAAAGTTATGGCAAAGTGGCCATTTTCTAACAAGTATACACAGCCTCAGATAATAAAACTTATTGAAAAAGTTCATTTTCTCCATCACCTTCATCAGCCTGACTACGCCCACTGCAGGAAAAATGCCTTTCCGATGTCCCGTCAGTTAACTTGGTCCTGTGCTTGCTGCTGCCACTTAATCGCCCACAAAGCTCATGTGCCCAAATAACTTTCTCTATCCCTTCCATCCACCCGCATTTTCTTGGAATAAAGTCCTTGATCCTTACAAAACAGCGGTTATCTTGCCTTCGCAATCGTGTCCAACCCATGCCAAATTATTGTTCTTGATTTGGACTATGATGTACTTAACAACCGTCTGTTCCCTGATACCCACGGCTCTTTTCTTGTCCTTTAGAGTTAAACTTATCAATTTCTTTTTCATTGCTCGCTGCGTTGTCCTCAACTTAAGTTGAACCTTCTTTGTAATCCTCCAGGTTCCTGCTCCTTAGGTAAGCACCTGTAAGATGCTGTTGTTATATATACCTTGCTCATGATAAATAGTGGCAATCTACTATTCCTGATTTCAGAGTGCTTGCCGAATATGCTATGCCCCATTTGTATTCTTCTAGTTACTTCAATCTTGTGGTTCGCCTCCGTGTTTACTACTTGTCTTAAGTAGACCTATGCTTTTACAACTTCAAGAGAATTGCTACGTATCTCAAAGCACTGTTATCTTCCGAGGTTGCAGTACATTAGTTTTATTTTCTGCATAATAATTTTAAGACCTACCTTTGTACTCTCCTTGTCTAATTCAGTTATCAGAAATTTAGTCCCCTGTTTTACTCAGCAATGCAATGTCATCGGCGAAGCGCAGGTTACTAATGTAATTTCTATGAGCTCGTATCTTTGACTCTTGCCATTCTAGGTCTCTCAAAACCTCCTGTAAACACGTGGTGAATAGTATTGGGGAGATCATATGCGCTTGGCTTACACTCTTTGTTTATTTCTATTTTGCCACCCTCTTTATGAAGTACTGTGGTGGTAGTTAATCTGATGTTGACTTCTTCCTGGATATGTATATATGCTTTGTTCAAGCCTTAATTCCGCTGTGTCTGCATGAATGAAATTATCTCTACTGAATAAAATGCCTTCTCATGAGGAGGAAGAAGAGGAGGAAGAAAGTTTAAGCGGAAAGACAGGGAGGTTAGCCAGTTCTTAGACCGGCTGGCTACCCTGTGCTGGGGAAAGGGGTGAGGGGAATGAAAGATGTTAAAAATAAATGTTGCGAAGAGAAGGAGAAATTACAAAAAAAGTGCGACAGAGGAAAGGCAACATCAAAGAGTATAAGACACTAAAGTCTGTCTCTGAGGCCAGTTGTCCGCAAAAAGCGCAGCAAAGCTTTCAAAGCCTTCTGGGCTGAGCATGGGCTCGGCCAATGACCCAGAATCCTTTGTTCCGACAAAGGCCGATCATCTAGTCTATCCAGAGCTGCAGTGAGTTCTTGTCTTTGCGCATTGAAATGGGTGCACTCACACAGAAGGTGCACTCACACAGAAGCGACAGGCGGCATAGAAGAGTCTCTTCAGCTCGAGATATCCTTGGGGGAAGATGAAGCTGCATATCGGGATCCAAGTTTAGCAGGCGCGCGTTTGTGAAGTCTGTTGAGTTCCACTGTACCAGTGTGAGGTCACGTGCAAGCGAACGAAGTCTTGTAGCTGCGTCGGTTCTTGAGAACGGGATGGCTGTGTATTGGGTACCATCGTGTGCAGATCTAGCGGCCTCATCTGCGCGGTCATTGCCATATATACCGCAATAACCTGGTATCCACTGATACACTATGCTGTGTTGTTTTTCCATTGCTTGGTGATGAAGAAGCCTTATTTTATCTACTAACTGTTCATTAGGTCCATGGCGAAAGGGTGACATAAGACATTAAATAGATGCCTTCGAGTCCGAGAAGATAGACCAAATTCCCGAAGATTTTTTCACTTTAAGCTCCAGAGCTGCACGTATGGCTGCAAGTTCTGCAGTTGTCGACAACGTCAAATGCGATGTCATAAATTCAATTGTGATGTGCCTCGCGGGAATAACCACCGTCCCTGCAGAGCTTACTGAAGACACCGAGCCGTCCGTATAAATGTGAAGGCGTCCGTTGTGCTTCTCTTGCAGGAAAAGTAATGTGGCCTGTTTCAGGTCTAGATGCGACGACTTTTTCTTATTTTGGATGCCAGGAATTGTAAGAAGGGCTTTGAGTGGGTGTAGGCACCATAATTGTATCTGCGGCTGTGCTGGATGCGTGAAGTGCAGTGGAAGCACTGAGCAATGCTGAGCTACAGTTGCGCTGAACGCTGAGTGGGGCCTGGTAGTTCGAAGTGAGGTGAAGTGATGAGATGAAAGCCGAGCGAAATGTCTGATGTGCATTCTCAAAGTGTCTACCTGGATTTCAATTCAATTCAATTCAATTTTATTTTCCAGTTTATACATTCTGGATGGTTGCGTTGGGTTAAAAGCTACATAAGTAGCTTGACGAGACCCAACGACCAGACTATACAGGGCAGTAACCACAAGCAGTCCGGTGCAGTGACGAGAAAACCAACAAGTAAAACAGAATACCATAACGTATGTACATATACAGTGATTTACATGGATGTATGCGTTAACTGGATAATCACGCGCAATGATGACTGTCGCTGCTGTACACGCGCATCTCGGGAGACCAAGGAATATTGTCAGGGCTTGGGCTTGGATCGACTGGAGGACGCGCAAGTTTGCTCTTCGGTTCCCGCAAAGCACACTAAGCTGTATCGCATATAACTGAGGAACAGAACAAAGTAGAGTTGGAGCATTGCTCGTACCGATGCACCCCACGTTTTTCCAGCAAGAAACCTCAGTACGTGGGTGATAATGGTGAGTTTAGTTTTCATGTGGGCGATGTGAGGGCTCCAGGAGAGGTCGCGATCAACTGAAGTTGATCGTGTGCCCGTTGATTTTAATAACATATGGGCTCATAGCCTTATGCGTGAATGCTATGAGCGAGCATTTCTCTGATGAAAGCTCTAGTCCCCGTTCTTCCAGGTACTTTGTCGCTATTGTAGCCGCTCTCTGAAGCCGGGCACGCAAATGAAGGCGTGTTACGCCTGAGGCCCAGATGCAGATGTCATCTGTATATATTGATAGATGGACAGATTCTGGAAGTGCGTCAACCAGGCCGAGTAGTGCTAGATTGAAAAGTGTGGGGCTAAGAACACCGCCTTGAGGCTCACCTCGATGGTTGCAATGGTGCGTTGTTGTGACATTCTCCGCCTGTAGAACGAAAGTTCTGCTTTTCAGATAGCTGTGGATCCATTGGTAAACCCGACCCTCTAATCCAACATTTTTCATGACATCCAGAATGGCTTCATGTGATACGTTATCGTATGCACCTTTTACGTCCAAGAACAACGCTGCAGATAAACGTTTCAGTCTTTTTTGATGCTGAACATATGAGACCAGGTCTACAACGTTATCAATTGCGGACCGCCCACGCCGAAAGCCCGTCATAGCATGAGGGTATACCTCGTGGCGCTCCAGGTACCACTCTAGGGGAGTCAAAATCATCCTCTCAATCACTTTCCCGAAACAGCTGGTAAGCGCGATGGGGCGATAGGAGGTCAAGTGCAGAGGAGATTTACCTGGTTTAAGCACAGGGACGAGGCGGCAGGATTTCCATGAATAAGGGATAAATCCGCTGCTACACGAGTCGTTGTACACGGATAGAAGGGCCCGTAGAGCTGCTTCTCCGTGGTTGCAAAGAGCCATGTACGTGATCCCATCCGGACCAGGCGATGAAGATTGTTTGCATGCCATCAAGGCCGCTTGTAGTTTCTCTAGGGAGAAAAAAGTGTCCATTATTGAATCTCTGGAAACTGGAACGTTTTCTAGGTGGCACGTGGTGCACGCGGACGCATTACCGGCAACGTTCATGCAGAAATCTTCTGCTACTTCAATTTTGGTGCGGCCTTGGGGGAGAGAAAGACACTTGAAGGGGCGATGTTGATGTGGCGATGTTCGTAGGCCACGGACAATCCTCCATGTCTGCGTCAAAGGCTTGTGTGGATCCAAAGATTCGCACAGATATTTCCAGCCAAAGGATTGAAGTGAAATGATTCGCCGCTGAATTTTTTTGTGTAGGCGCCTTGCCTCCCTCAAGTCGTGAATGGACTTAGTGCGCCTATATATTCTTTCTGCGCGACGACGGATTGCTCTGAACCGTTCCAATTCCGCTTGATGTTGACAATATTCTGAAATATGTTGAATATGATAGGTCGCTTCTTGAGTAGCACCTCTAATCATATTCTCGAGGGTGTCAAGAGGAGGCGCTTTATTTTCTTGACACCTTTTTTTTCTGTCAGTGACCTGAACTTTGTCCTGTCGATGCAAGTCGAAGAGTCGTAGTTTGTCGATTTTTCCAGGCCCTTGATCTTCAAATAAGTTGGTATGTGGTCGCTTCCATGAGTTTCATAGTCTGCGAACCACTTGACCTTTCCATTTAGGCTTCGTGACACAAATGTCAAGTCAAGGCAGCTGCTGTATGTCGTTCCACGTAAAAACATTGGGCTTCCGTCATTTACACAAAGCAGCTGCTGCTCCAGAGCAAAGGAGAATACTTGCCTTCCGCGACTGTCTGTCTTCTGACTTCCCCATAGTGGGTGGTGAGCGTTGAAATCTCCGGTGATGATCCATGGTCCAGGTGTGGCTGTTAACAGTGCACGTAGTCTTTCAGGTTCAAAACAGTTTGAAGGTGATATATATGCGCCTACAAGCGTGAAAATGAGGTCTCTACGTTTAACTGTCAAGCAGACATACTGGTTGTCATCGTGAGGTGCTACTCGGTGCTCGATATAGGTAAGGTCGCATCTGATATATACAATGACTTTACTCTGTTCGTTGCAGGTAGCGGACTTGAAGACTTCGTACCTGGAGAGTCGTATTGCATTGTGTAGCCTTGCTCACAGATAACAATATTTGGAAACTGGTTTTTAAACACAAATTGCCGGATATCAGAAATGCGGGGCTTGAGGCCTCGGGCATTCCAGTGAAATATCTAAGGTCCTTTGACCTCTTCACGAAAGGCTTGCAGAGGCGGAGCCATGGTGCCTTTCCAGACTTGATAGCACCGGCTTCAGCGCATCCGCTAACTGAAGTGCACTCTTTGCAGCTGGACTGTCAATGCTAGTGAGGAGCATACGAATGGTATTCATAAGGGCCTTTACCATGGCTACGATTTCTTTGTCGCGACTATCACCGCATTCTCGTTCCGACGTGATTGTAGACGAGCGATGCGGTGGCTCCAACGGTGGGTCTATCGTTGGAAGCGCTGGCCATGCTTCAGGCGAGCCGGTGATGCTCTTGTCTTGCTTGAAGAATTTGTTGTAGGCGTGTCTGCACGCTTGAGGTGGTATACCGGCGGTCGTTTGGTGAGGTTCAGTCCTTGCTTCAGCACTGGGTCTCCTCAGGAGCCTCCAGCGACGAGACCGCCGGCGTCGTACTTGGGCAGCGGCCTCCCTGCGAGTTGAGCCATCCCGGACCATTTGCCTCAACACTTGCATTTCATTTTTCATGATTGGGCAATCTTTTGACGATGCTTCGTGAGGGCCATGACAGTTTCGACATTTTCAAAATTCTGCCTGGCAAGCATCTGCGCTATGTCATTCTGAGCATAGCGAGCACACATCCAGGTTTGTACAAACAGCACTGACATGTCTCAATCTATAACATTTTCGGCATTGAAGCGGCTTCGGTACAAAGGGTCGCACTGTGTGTCGAAAATGGCCGACCTTGACTTGCGATGGAAGGCTGTCACCCTTGAACACGAGCTTCACGCAGCGTGATTTGCCAAGGCGACGAGCTTGCAGTATAGTAAGTTCTGCAGACACCGGTTTGATACCGGTTTGATGAGAGCAGCAAAGTCACTTCCGCTGATGGAAATGTCGACGTTGTAAATGACGCCTGCCGTAGAGTCGCGGCCACCAGGTATATATGAGCGAACATTGATGTTATCCAACATCTTGACGTTGCTCAGCACTTCTAATGTGCTTCGTTGAGTGACGTCTACGGCGAGGATATTCTTACGGACATTGATCCGCACGTCCGCGATCTCCCCCTGGGCGAGTTCCTCGAGAAACCTAGACGCGACTTGACGATTGAGCCGGTTGAGACTATGATCCGCATCGACCGGTACAAACAGAATTGTGTATATCGTGGGCTCTCGCGTCGTCGTCACATTCTTACTTGTTGTTGGAGACCGCATAACTAGTCTTCTTTTTCGCTGCCGCCTTGTCACAGGCACGAAGTCGCCTTCATCGGAGTTTTCTTCGCTGGCCGTAGAGTAAATCAGCGTGTCTTCGCTGTCGGCATCACTCGGGTGGCCCGTACGCTTTCTCGTGGTAGCTGCGGACGACGTCGATGGTTGTGGTGGAAGCCCAGGCGAATCCACGTCTGTCGCCGCAGTCACTGGAACGGTGTCTTCCACAGAGTCGCAGAAAAACTTTGAAAAATTACAGATAGTGACAGCAGTGTTCTACGCCAGAATCACTTCGTCGTCGTCCTTCTCATGATGTTTGAAGGCTGTTTAGACGATGGCGTTCCAGACACTGCGATCAGACTCAACTCCGTCTTTTAGGTATAAGGCAAAAATACTTGTTTATTTAACTGCGTTCGGAAGCGCTCTGCTGTCACTTGAGCGTCCCCGCGTTCCTCGCTCGCGCTCTTTTTCTTCTTCGTTTCCTTGTCCCAGCCAGAACGTGAAAAATAATCAACATTCGCGGCCGCGCAAAGTTAAACACATAGTTCAAGTGGGTACAGTCTTTGTATCGGCCTGATCGCAAGGTGACCACCTTGCAACTTGATCTTGCAAGAACGAATGACACCGTCTGCGTTGTCAAAAACCGGAGTAGGTTTTCAACCGAAAAGTTGAATTCATCCTTTGCAGGATTCCAAACCAAACCCAGAACCTTGACCGACGTCTCGTGAAGAACGACCATCTCATTACTAGTAGATTCCACTTGATTTTCAAGCGTGCGCATCAAATTTGCTGAATTTGTTGTCCTTTTTCGCAATGTCATGCCGGCCGATTTCATTATTGAGCGCGCTTCTCGGCATAGTTTAGCGGCTTCCTCTTCTGTGTCGGCACCAGTGACTAAGTCATCCACGTAAAACGACTCGGCAAGAGTTTGCGCAGTTTGTGCCATGACAGCCGGTGCTCTTTTTACGTAGTAGAGAATTGTAGCTGTGAGCAAAAATGGGCTACATGTGGCTCCAAAAGGCACTCGCGTCATCCTCCACTCTTGCAGCTTGCCCTTGGATAAATCTCCTTCTGCAAACCAGAGAAAGCGGAAAGCGTCTCTGTCGTCCTCTCGAATCGCAATTTGAAGGAATGCCTTTTCTATGTCCGCGATAACTGCCACCGGCTGCGTTCTGAAGCGTAGTAAAATTTGCACGAGGTCTTGGTATAAGTTGTCACCCTTTTGAAGGCAGTCATTAAGTGACTTGCATTCTTTGGCATGTGACGAAGCGTCAAACACCACTCTCATTTTCGTCGTCAGTGCTTGTTCACTCGACTTCCTTGTGCGGCATGTAATATAATTTCGTCACCTCTGCAGGTACGTCACTGACTACTTCAGCGTGTCCTGCCCTCAAGTACTCCCTTATGGTACGGTCATACGTTTCGAGCAGTCCTTTTCTGGAGTTGAGACGGTTGACAAGCCTGTCCAGTCGAGTAACGGCTACTTGCCTGTTGCTTGCAAGCTCGAAATTATCCTTCCAAGGGAGGGTCACTTCATATCTTCCGTTTTTGAAGCTAATCGTTTGCTCAAAATGCCTCATGGTGTCGCTCATTTCAGGTGGCTTGTTTATCGCGTCCGTAATTCCTATGTTTTCAAGTTCCCAAAAGGAGCGCAATATCTCGTCGGAATTGGTAGCTTGGGCTTTTAGCACGCACACCATCATTTGTGAAGTAGTTGGGTGGGACACCAAGTGCGATGTGCTTCCCTGGAAGGTACATCCAAGCTTGGAGTTCAGTGCGATCAATGATTCGTTGCCTTCGCACCGTGAAACTTCGCCGGTCAACACTTTCCACATCTGATCGGACCCGATAAGGACGCTGATGCCACTTTTAGTTATGATAGATGGATGTTGGAGCTCATCAGCAACATCGTTTCCCAGCTTCTTGAAAGACGCAACGAAGGCTACGTCCATTGCAGTCTCTGCGATGTCTTGGCAGATGCTTGGGATCTTTATGGCAGTTAAGACTATTTCCGCGTCGGAAAACTGGCTTCGCAGTCGTAGTTCTACTATGCGACGCCTCTTAGCCTCTTGGTCCGATGTATTTGCGAAAGTATTGAAGGCTATTCGAGTTGCTCCCACGCTTTTCAGCTTGAGGTGCTTGGACAGATCTTCAGTTACGAAAGTCCTCTGATTGCCACCATCGAAAACGCCTCGTATGTAGCGGCAGGTGTCATCATTCATGGCCCATGCTCTGAAAGTCTGAAGAAAAACGGAAGTGGTAGAGTCTTCCTTGACGGGTCTTCTTCCAAGTGATGCACAGACTGTCGTAGTTTTTTCGTGGTTCTTGTTAGCATAGTCTGACTTCCGCGAACACCTATCGGGATCGCACATGCTTGTAGCGTGTCGAGCTTGGCATTTGGAGCAGGAAATCCTTTTTTTGCAGTCCCGTGCCCGATGTCCTTTGGTGGTGCAGCGGAAACACCTTTTGTCGTTGGAAAGCAGTTGCTTCTTCTGCGTCAGTGACAAGTTAGCTGTGCAGGCTTCCGATCCATGATGGCTGGACGAGCAGAATACGCAGTTGTCCTTTTTTTCTCGTACCGAGTTGCTGTGAAGCACAGATGACGTCGGTTTCCCACGCTGAGAGTACGTCGACTGACTGGCCACGGGGAGTGTCCCATGTTCTCGTTCTTTGGCATCCTTAAAATCACTCCTTTCCAGGCTTTCCTGCTCAATACACAGGAAGTTGAGCACACGGTCCAGTCCCACGGATGTAGCTTCAGCTCTCGAGTCATATGCCAACTGGACGGCACATGATCGATGATACTGCACGACTATATCCCGTGGAAGAGCACGCAGTAGGATGTCGCAGAGCATTGACGAAAATGACGACTTGTGCACACCCAAAGTCTCTAAGCCTCGGATATTCACGAGAACTTGGTCGTACAAGCTGCGTAGCGCTTTGGTGTCAGTCGATGAACGGACAGGGCTTAACATCCGTAGCTTGGCAAAATATTCTTGCTCCAGGCGCGTCTTGTCACCAAATCGCTTCTGTAGCATTTTGATGGCGTCACTGTAGCAACTTTCTGTCGTCGGAAGGCCCGCAATTACTGATGCAGCGTCTCCTTTAAGATACAGTCGCAGGTAATGAAACTTCTCCGTGGCAGTGATGCGATTGTTACTATGAACAATTTGGTAAAATTGTTCCCAAAATTCGGGCCACTTGCATAGGTCTCCAAAAAAAGGAGCTATTGTCAATTTAGGCAATTTAACTCCAGTTCCATCTGATGGTGCTACGACTGTCTGGGAAACTGTTTCTTGAATTCCGGTCGATGTCCTTAGCATGCGATCTTTCTTGCTCATAATCTCAGCGAGAATGCGCGTAGCAACGTCCTCGTATTGTAAGACAGAGTTATACTCGACCTCGAACTCCTCGTCAGGTATATGCGGCTCAATCTCGTTGTTCAAGTTTTTAAGCTCTTCGTTATTAGCCTTCAGCCTCTCATATATGGAGTTGAGCTGGTCATAGGAGGCAGAGTCGTTAGCGAGGAGATCACTTGCCTCGTTTATAATCCTCGTGTTCTGTGCTCGCCGCGACGTCCGCTTCGACTTCAGTCGCTCCATGCCGCTGCTGTCACTGGTAGCCGTCCGTAGGGTCCTGGTTTTCAATCCCGGTTCTTCGGCACCAATGTTTAGACGATGGCGTTCATGACACTGCGATCAGACTCAACTCCGTCTTTTAGGTATAAGGCAAAAATACTTGTTTATTTAACTGCGTTCGGAAGCGCTCTGCTGTCACTTGAGCGTCCCCGCGGTTCTCACTCGCGCTCTTCTTCTTCTTCGTTTCCTTGTCCCAGCCCAGAACGTGAAAAATAATCAACAAGGCTATGTATAGGGGTTGGGTGCATTTGAGCACTCCTCTACAGCTTATTCGTAGTATAAATCCTGTCGATTGTTGAGCAGCCTGTACGAAATCCTGCTTGATGCTTCGGTTTCTTGAAATATAGCGTTGTCTTAATTCTGATTTTGTTAGTGATTGCCTTTGTAAACAGCTTCTATGTGATGGGGGGCGAGCTGATAGGCCGGTAGTTATTCAACTTCTAGTCATCCCCTTTTTATGAATTCCTATTCGTAGCTACAGGTGAATTGACTGACTAGGAAGTTCAAACCTTGAAAACAGACGAAGTGTTTCGGCGCGATACTCTGTTAAATTAACATGAGGCGTTATTAGTTGGAAGGAAAGTGGTGTCACGAAAACTGCGCAGAAGTAATAAATATTAAACTAGAAAAGCCGATAAAAACATTAATATTCTGCACAGACGGCACTCAAATTTCAATAAACCGAGGATATTTCACGTGTTTTTGAACTGTTGGCTACATTTTCAGTCGACTGTCACTGCCTGGTGGCCGCACACGTGCATCAATCATGGCGTCACATTTTCACACACACGTGCAGTGTGTACGTCTTTTGGTAGCTAAGCTCTTTAGGTTCGAGCCATATCCGCCATTTCTTCTTCGATGACGAGGACGCTGATGCCAATGAAAAACAAGCGCGTTCCAGACCACACATTCTCTTTTTGCATCACGGCACAGTACATGCCCATGGTAGCACTCTGTACTCCCTGTAGCACTCTGAGAGGCGGTTCCGAAAACACAATGCGGTTTATTCAGGCCTCTCCACCCTCACTCAAACTACCTCGTTTTTCTCCTCACCAGACTATCCACGACCAGCTCATGTTTCAAGTGCGTCGTGCCAGAATAAGAAGAAAAGTATGCCATAGATGCCCCCTCCCCTCTGTGCAAACAAGTGACCATGGGCACTTTTTAACAAAAATATCAGACGGACGTTGCCAGAGGAGGTGCTGACTTGATACTTTTGATGCTGACTGTGTCATGGAGCACGATACGCAGGATTGTAAAATGATATTCAAAACGCTTGATGACTGAGAAAGGACCATAATAGCAAAGCTGAAAAAAAACGGTGAGACGCATCAACAAAAAAAAGATGTGAAGATGTCTGTATGTTTGCCGCCAGAAGAACATTGTTTATAGTGTGCACTGAAGTAGGCGATAGGCGCAAGTTTTGCGTGAAGACTCACTAACGCTGCGTGAAAGAAGATGAATCCGAAACGCTAAGCATATTACCGGGGCTGATGGAGTCACCAGGAAAACGGATTGCGCAGCCATAAAACACCTCAGCTACAGAGCAAGCAAGTTCTGGCAGAAGTGTTGAACGAAGGCTGAGAAGCACGATAAGGAGGTGTGATACCCAGTTTACGGAGGGAGGCTGCGAGGTGAGTCCTGCTTTTAGACGACTATGGAGTTTCTCTACAATGCCATTTGATGCCGGATGATACGCAGTTGGTGAATGTGCTTACATTCCAGTAGAGATGTGACATAGGTAAAAAGTGCTGATTTGAACAGTCTGCATCGCTCATCAGTCACTATTAATGATACGCCGGACCAGCTTTTCCAGGTACCAACAAAAGTACGAGCGAATGTTTCTGACGTGATGTGAGGCATGGGAGCTACATCAGGCCACCTAGTGTACCTGTCCATACACGTAACCAATTAAGTATAAACCCAGCATGAAGGTAAGAGTGTCCAATTTATTGGTGTCGAAACGTCATCGGGGAAACGAAATTTTTCCAATGAAGACTCTTGATGTGCCGTTGTACCTTCATACGCTGACACGCTGTGCAAGTGCGAAGTCAGCCACGAATGTTAGCGCGTATGAGCGGGAAGGCATAGCGTTCAATGGCTAGTTTTAGCATAGCTCTTACGCCTGGATACGCATAAAGTGGAAGGTGTCAAAAACAGCATGACGCAGATGTGTAGGAACATAAATACGAGTGCGGTTGTGCGATACATCGCACGAGATAGTACTATTGTCGTCATAGGGAAAGTTACTTGCTCCAGTCGGAGAGATGTACAGGATCGGAGTCATGAAAGCATAAAGTATATTGTTTATGCCTCCACGATAGAAGACAATGAATGGTCGGTGGTGCCTGTCGTGGCATTATAATACGGTAATATGACTGAGAGCGTCCGCTGCAGTGCTAAAGCTGCCGCGTAAAGCTCTTTTAGATATGTCTGTGGTGAACTCGGCAATGAAAGCAAGGTGTCGAAGTTAGGATTGCGCGTGGGACTGCATGAACGTAAAACCGTAGCAAGTGGCTTGTTATCAGTAAGCTGGCAAATTGACACCCTTTAAGAAAGTACCTGAAAAGTTTCACCGCAAGGAGTTGCCGCCCAGAACTAGTCTCGGCATTCAGTGTCGTGTAACTTCCACGAAAAGAAGAACATTGAAGCCCATGCACTATCAATCCATTGATGAAAAGCGGCTCCAAACATTTCTGAAAAAGCGTCCACCATGAGGCTAGTAGGAGCAGTGGTGACGGGTAGTGCAGAAGGGTGACTTAGGCTAGTATGGTCTAAACGGGGGCAAAACCTTGATCTACGACCATGTCACAGAATTGTTCGGCTGACTCATTTTTCAAAGTCGATTTGCGAAGTTGAGAATAGTGCTTCCAGAGGCTGGAGCATTTTACAGCATGTAGGGAGGACGCGAAAATAAAATTTGGCGAGTCAGAGAAAGCGTCGCAGGCTATGTGTGGGCGTGGGAGGTGGGTAGCTCATAGTATCTCGGGCCTTGTCAGGTAGATAAGTGATGATATCTTTAGTGATCTCACGTCCGATGAATGCTATCTCTGAGATTCCAAACTGGCTTTTTCTACAATGACGACATGGTCGTATTCACGTATTCGATTGAAAATCACACGTAGATGTACCTTGTGAGAATCTGCGTCCTGGCTGGAAAGGAAGAATAGCGTCTAGAAAGACGAAATAAAATGACAAGCCTCCTGTGAATTGTTCTCTAAAACACTGAAATGTCCTAACTGCGTTTCTCAAAGCGAAAGCGATTCATAAATACTCATAAAGCCTAAATTGAGTGTTTCATTGTAGTTTTTTTGATTGTCAGAAGGCTCGTCGAGGATCTGTTGTTAAGCTTTCGTGAGACCAGTATTCGAGTATTTTGTTGTGCTGGTTAAAAACGCAGTACACGTTTCAATATTAGGTAATATATATCAATCTGCAACGGTGACTGCACGGAGAGCCCGATAATCACTAGAACGACGCCAGTCCCTCTTTTTCTTGGTAACCATGTGTAGCGCTGATGACCACAAACTTGATAACGGACGAATGATCCGCAGTTGTGACGTATGCTCGAATTTCTTGCGAACAAATAAACTTTTATCAGAGTCAAGTCGGTGAAAGCGGCAGTGAACAGGTAGGCAGGTGGTACTTATGCTGTGGATCACAGTGTGGTTGGGAAATTATATATTGAAGACTGCGTTATAGTCTCCGGAAACTCGTTGAACTGAGCTGTATATGGTGACGTAGGCGTTTTCACGAACGTGGGGTTCAGGACCATAGCACGTGACAGAAGTTTATTGACAGATAAGCCGGTTTAGCTATCTACCTGGCGACAGCGGTTCATGTCCACGAGCACATAACAATGTTTTAAGAAATCGGCGCCTAAGAATGCATAGCCATCACCTGCCATCTGAAATAACCACTTTATTTTCTCCTTGAGACCGAGATCATGGGTCAGAAGCTTCTGTCCGTAAGTTGCATTGCAAGAAAAACTGATAGCCTGTAAATGAACTGACTTCTCGCGGAGACGCTAGTGAGTTTCGGAAACTGCAATTATCCTGAATTATGTTCCAGTGTCCACCAGGAAGTGAAGACCTGTGGTTCTGTCGGTGATGTGGAAGAGGCGGCTTGATGATTGGCCCTGATTGCCGGCCGCACTTATTGACTATCGGTCTGAGAGTTTTCCATTCGCCATAGGATGGTGCACATCTGCGAGCTGCAGCACGAAAACACCAGTGATATTAGCATGTGTTCTGCATTGAAAAGCATTCTTTGGGCAGGTGGAGGGGCCGATGCTGAGCAAGCAACGTGAGAGCTAGTTGGTGTAGACAAAGCTGGCAATTTAAGGCGCGAATGCTCAGTTATTGCAGCTGCAAGTTGATGAATTAAGCCGCGTGATGTTTTACCGTTTCTAGTAACGAATCTTCATCAGAAATTGGAGAGTTGTGGACAGCATTTATGACTGTCAGAGCATCGTCCATCATGTCAACGGTCATTTCTTCCAGCTGCGACAGAGTCTTATCCTTGGCTGGGACAAAAACTATTCGAATGGTATGTGGAAGACACTGTAGAAATAACTCACGTAGTATGGATGTCTCCGAGCAGTTCGGGTGGTCCCCAAGTAGGTGCTGCCGGTTGTGTAGAAACTGTGTTGCACGGTGGTTCCCAAGCTCTTAGTTGGTGTTGATTGCGCCGATGCTCAGGCAAAATGGGCCAGTGAAGAAGAGCATATTTGAGTGTGGTATATAGAGTTTCACCTGGTGGGCCCACGAGGATGTGTATTTCAGCCATTGCCCGAGGCGGCGACGCTTTAATAAGTAGATCATGTTTGCGAACTTCGGACGTGAAATGATAAATGCGGAACTTGTTCCTGAACGTTATGGCATTAATACTTCCAACAGTACCCGTAGAGGATACATGGCCGGGTGCAGTGGCAGCGGTACCAGGGCTAAGGCCGCCAAGGTTATCACGCTGCTCCATGAAAGGTCATGTTTGTACTTCAGGTCACCAGTAAATGTAGCACTCCGAGACGTGGTTTCGAAAACATAGTGCGGTTTATTCATGCATCTCCGCCATCGTTCCAACTACGTCTTGTTTCTCCTCAGCACACCAGCCTGTGCCAGTAGATGTCCCAAGTGTGTTGTGCCAGAAGAAGAAAAGTATGCGACAGACTATATGCCATGTCAATTATGATCATGGGCAATGACTAGCTTCTCCTGTATATGACGTCTGGGTCTGAGCTACGATGCACTTAGCTTGAAGGAAAACAATCAACGACCACCCTTGGAATGGGCTCAGACCTCATCTTTGCCAGCTTCAGGCTAGACCTAATACCAGAAAGCAGAAATAATGAGGCAGAACGAAATTCTAAACTCAAAACTACTTGATGTTATTGACCAACAAACATTGTATTTAACTGTACACCGCTTTGTCACCCAGTTACACGCGTGAGTGGTCAACGTCACACGTGATTTAACGTAATACTGAACGATCGCACTGCTTCGCCCTCTCATCATCATTCAGTTTGTCGATATGGCGTGAGTTTTTTTTGCACTCCTCTACCTTTTCTCGACCTTTCCTTTCATCACACTCTCTCCCTTAAAAGCACTGGTGCTTTACCCTAGCAGGAAGCATTGTTCATTGCCGATGTGGTTCGTAGTGAATCTGGGAGCCGTAGTAGGTGGCGAGCGGGTTGCGAGACGCGGTGGAGGGCTGGAATTGTCGGATGCTTATTTCAGGTTAGTTGTAACGCCATAAAACGTCATCTCTTCTAGCTCCTAACAAAGCCGCTAGACGTGGCAGCGTTTGAAAAGCATCATAAGATTATTAATTCCCTCTTGCGCCTGCGCGAAATAAAGGTTGTGTCAACTGATTTCAGCACCAAATAGGTGGTGGAATTTAGGTAAAAATCTTGGCGGTAAAAGTTTTCTACAGCACCCCTTTAGTCCAACGATCGTGGAAGAGAAAGGAGATTGCGTATTTTGTCACTGCTTGTCCGACAACATCCAAGGCACGTGATTCACAGCGATCTATGCAGTTTTTATTCATTTCCCTATGTGACAGTGTGAAGTTGGAGTGCACTTAGCTTGTAGCTGAAAGTTTCAGCCATTAACTTACTGTCATGCTACAGCAAAAAGACCCGCCAGCCTTGCTACGTGTTTAGGGGACAGCTAGACATTCGAGAAAGACAGCTGCTCATCACCGCCATCACTTACAGTTGGCTTCGTGTGCTCGTGGATGTCTGACAGGAGCGCTACAGAGTACTCATCAGGTACTTAATATATTCCAAATAGAAGCTACAGAACCCGCAGCAGCATGTTGAAAATGGATTGGCATCAGGTATGACATTACTGAAAGCAAGGGATCAGGAGGAACATTCACATTGATCGTGGCCAGGTCACTCAGTGTAGATTCTTACAAACGCTTGGACAAGTGTCGCTACAGCTTGTGTGCAATGGGTGCCACGACACTTACCATGACGTGGTTTATCCAGAGCTTGGAAATGTCGAATACAGGGGCACCACCCCCTCCCCCATCCTCTTCGATGGCGCAAATCATGGCGCGCTATCGCATTTGTCTGCCTAGTGAAATATTTTCGGGCATATATGTATATATGCCTTAGGAAAAATCACTTGGACCACGATAGAAAAGAAGTATACAATGAAGACTTTCGTTGGCTTGGCGCTGTATATATTCACTAATGTTTCGTCTAGTGAACTAGATTTTGACAAAATCTGGTCAAGCAGACAAAACGTTAGTGAAAGTAAGCAGCGCGAAACCAACAAAAGTTTTATTATACAATATATATATATATATATATATATATATATATATATATATATATATATATATATATATATATATATATATATATATATCGCCCCGCCGCGGTGGTCTAGTGGCTAAGGTACTCGGCTGCTGACCCGCAGGTCGCGGGTTCAAATCCCGGCTGCGGCGGCTGCATTTCCGATGGAGGCGGAAATGTTGTAGGCCCGTGTGCTCAGATTTGGGTGCACGGTAAAGAACCCCAGGTGGTCGAAATTTCCGGAGCCCTCCACTACGGCGTCTCTCATAATTATATAGTGGTTTTGGGACGTTAAACCCCACATATCAATCAATCATATATATATATATATATATATATATATATATATATATATATATATATATATATATCATTTCTATCAATTAGGAAAATCATTGAAAAACGGGTGCAATACGAAAAACACGCGGAACAACTAACCAAATATCTATCTCACGAAATCGCACCTAAGGGCCTTCGCCTAGCCTGCAACCCCTCAATGTCTACACTAGGTGAAGCAGAAAGGAAGAAGTGAGAAAAAATATTACTAGAAGCGCCCTTGCAACTGACTCGGGTCATTGCGGACCATAGTGAGCGTAAAGCCACCGAATACAGTGTCACGGAGGCCACGCCGAAATCGGTATCTAATCTCGGAGAGCATGAGGCAAGAGAACTGGAAAGATATGAACTAAAAAAAGAGGCGAAATTTCAGTAAGAAAAGATTGAAAATTCAATCGGGGCTGCTGAAGCTTCACTGCTCTGCAACAGAAAAATAGGAATGAGGCGGTACAAGAACGCCAAGGACCACCCGCACCACAACCTAACTTGGAGGAGAAAAATGGGAACTCAAAACTACAGTGCAATCCTAACCAAAAGATCCTTACTTTCGAATATGACGCTGACACTCCCGTGCCACGTGATAGCCAAGAGCAGCCAAAAACATATGAGAAAAATGTCCTCAATCTGTCAAACACAACACTCACACCCGCTCAGCTTCAACTTTTGTCGAGAGGCTTAACCTTTTGTTCATCATACGGTAGATTCAATGAATTTTAACTGTACCAAGACCTCGATAACTTTGCGCGTAAATTCTGCCTCTGTGAATACTTTCATGATCGCAAGGACTGTACGGACGAGAATAAATTGATTGGTGGTGACAAATCATGGTGTCCAGGTGAGTAGAGGGACAAACACCTCGATATGTATATATCAGCAGTTCAAAAAGATATCATCAGAGCGTATAAAAAAATCGGCCATCTCGAAACAACATATCAAAGTCAGAACGAAGGGCACTCGATGAACTACGAAAAAAACACTGAAGTTACCATCAAACCGGCTGATAAAGGGGGCTGCATAGCAATTCTAAACACGTCGGACTACTTAAAGGAAGGGGAACGACAACTATCAGACACAAAATTCTACAATGAACTTCCAACGAACCCGACCCCCGAATGTGAAAGGGAGATAAAAGTAACCCTAAATAATCTCCGCCGGGACGAGGAAATTACCGGCAAAATGTTAAAAGCAATGTTACCGGCTCATTCTGTTCCCATTCGATTCTATTTGCTCCCCAAAATACACAAGGCAGGCAATCTGGGACGTCCGATAGTATCCAGTAACAGCACATCAACAGAAAATATATCAGAATTCATATCAATTCCTTATTAAAAAACATACCCCCAAATTTTCCCTATTACCTAAAGGACACAAATCACTTCATCTGCGAAACTTCATGTTTCGACATCCCAGGCGGTAGTTTTCTAGTGACCATGGACGTCTGCTCACTTTACACCAACATACCCTACCATGACGTAATAGCGGCTATGGTTTCTGAATATGTAAATTCTGACTCATCAACGAGTGTAAGTGGCGAGGTACTGTTTACACTTCTTGAACTTGTACTAAATTAAAACCATTTTGAGTTCAATTGCAAGCATCTCCTTCAGGTCAGTGGCACTGCAATGGGCACGAAAATGGCCCCAAACTTCACGAACACCTTTATGGCTTCACTTGGAATCCCATTCATTGAGCGACGCACCTTGAAACCTTTCTACTACAGAAGATACTTGGACGATATTTTTATGATATGGAACCACGAGGAAAGAAGACTTTTCCGCTTCATAGAGGATTTTAACAAGTGCCACCCATCAATTAAATTCACGCACAAAATTTCCAAAACTAGCATTAACTTCTTGGACGTTACTGTCACGATCGAAAATGACCGCTTGTCAACAAACCTTTACAAAAAGCCTACAGACCGTCAAATGTACTTACATTTCAACAGCAGCCACCCAAAGCATTGCAAAACGGGTATTCCATATTCTCAGGCCTACCGGCACCGAAGAATATGCACCGATATGCAGGAATTTGACAGACACGCAGAACACCTAAAGCATTCCTTATTGAAACAAAATTATCCGGGAGACATTATTGACGATGCCATACTACGTGCTCGCAACGTGAACATGAATGATATAATTAAGAAACCAAACAAAGTATCTAAAACGACTTGCCAAATGAACCTTGTATTAAAACTTACTCCTCATCAGCGCCACGAATCAACAACATACTTTCCTGCCATTTCAACATAATCAGGCAAAGAAAACGACTAACTTCTATTTTCGCGAAGCCACCTCACGTGGTGTACCGCAGGAATAAAAATCTAAAGGACATTCTTGTCAGAGCAAAAACAAACACCCCCAAAATTCAATGAGGGTGCCATCTCTGTGGAAAAGCTCGATGCAAGGTATGCCCACAGATGGTCACAACACGTGAATCCAAAGCGAACTTCTCGGACTTCAAATTCTGCATAACTGAAAGCCTTAATTGTGACTCTAGTAACGTAATATACATGCTACATTGCAACATCTGCGGACAAGAATATATCGGCCAAACAGACACGCCATTTCGGCTGCGGTTCAATAATCACCGGTACCAAGCCACTTCACTGCCGAAGCTACCTTTATCTAGACATCTTCGCCTGCCAAACCACAGTTTTAAAAATATCAGCGTAACTCTTTTGCAGTCCGGTTTCTCAAACAGACGCGAGCGTGAATAGCGTGAGGCATACGTTATTTTCAAATTCCGAAAATTAGTAGCTGGCATCAACGAGGACCGCGGAAGACTCTCCTGCCTCCGAGAAGTAAGCCAGGAGGAAATTGGTGACAAAGAATAATAGCTGGAGACCATGCTTGTTTTTTCTGACTGACTCGTACGTGTACACTGTCCTTTCTTGTTTTTTGTTTTTGTTCTTGTTTCTTCCTTTTTTCTTTTTTTCAAATGCAGATACAAAGTGTTTACGTTCGCCTACCACTTGATGACCATTGAAGGGAAACGGACGAAGATTAAAGGTAAAGAGCCGACCAACCCATTAAGGGGAAACCCTTTCTTTACGCACGCCGCACGCCGACCGACCCAATGAGGGGAAACCCTTTCTTTACGCACGCCGTCACGGACCCTCCCGCCACCGCGGCGACAATCATGGGTGGCCCGACACACGTCGAGAACTGAACAGCACGTGATAAGAACCGTATGTGGACGTACATGGACAGTTGGTTTCGTTCTCAGTGTTCACAGTGGTTCTTCCTCTTTTTTACTTTCTTTCTTTTCTTTCTTTTTTTCTTCTTCCCCCTTTTTGTTTTTCTTTGTTTTTTGTTTTTTCTTTCCTTTTTTAGTTCCCTTTCACTCTCACAAACATCTTTAAAGGCGAGGGGGACGCGGCAGCAACGAAGTTTGGAAGTTCATGTCAGTATAACTCATCCCCTGATGAAGGAGGACCCCTCCTGAAACTGTTGGGAAATAAATATATTTATCCTTGTTGACAACACTCCCGTTGTGCCATATTCCATATATATATATATATATATATATATATATATATATATATATATATATATATATACATATATGATGCTACAAAATGAAGACACGTCGTGGTCTAGATGCCATGCGTTTATTCTAATGCACGCCGCGCACTTCCTCTTCGTCAGCTTCTCATAGAATCACCTTGTTAATGCGTCACACTCCCCCTCCCCCCGAGAAAGTCTCAGTTCAGAAGATACAAAATAACGCCGCCGTTTGCTATCATGCACAATGTCAGTGTTTCTACCTAAGGTTAGCACGGAGCGGTTCATCTCATAGTTAACTGTTGAGACCTTGCGTAGAATCTTGTAAGGTTATTCTATGACGGAACTCAGTTTGGCGTTGTTGGGATGATATGGTGTTTCGTAAAGGACAAAGTCACCGACTTAGAACTCAATCGGAAGAAATTTGCTATCATAAATGACTTTGTTCTTATAGTGGTAGGCGATACAATCGGTAACTGCAGTTTTTCGCGCTTCTTCGACAGTTTCTTCTCATTGTTCCAGTACAGTAGAATAAGATGGAATTTCATACATCAGAAAGGAAGGTGCGTAGCCGGTCACATCGTGGGGTGTTCTGTTGTATTCGTCAATTACCTCCGGAAGCAGCTTAGTCCACGACTTCTGTGGTTCGTCATTGATATTACATTTAAGTCTCGTTTTGATAGTCTGGCTTGTCCGCTCGTTCATGCCGTTGCATTGTGGATGATGAGATGAGGTGAAAAGTTGGTGTATACAATTATGTTTTAAAAACTGCTTGAATTTTTCTGCAGTAAATCCTGTTCCACGATCTGAAAGGAGCTTCCGTGGTTTTCCAGAAGAAAAAAATGTTTTGAAGCATGAAATGTAGGCATCACTGTTCTCACTTTTATGAGCAAACGCCCATACGTGTGGGAAGAGTCAAGGTGAGTGTGGTGCAAGGATGAATGTTGTCATGTAGGAGTCGAATTCTGGATGAGAATTTGTGACATCATTGACGACATCATTGTTTATCGTACTTATTACTGTGGTCAGTGTTTCACAGTATATGTTAGCTGTAAGTGTAACCCACATTTTATGAAATTAAATACTGAAAATTCCCTTTCTGGCTTGGAAAATCGTAGCCATCATTTTCTAACTGGATTAAGCTAACTGCTTGAATTTTTTTTTTGGTTTTTGCGAAAAGGAGTGGGGGACCACTGTGTTGTCTTTGCACTTGCGTACACTGTGAAGCGTCGTCACCTGTGCAACAGTGTGCGAAAACAAATCATTCCTGTTTTATTGGTATCCGTCCCAAAACGCTCATCCACTTGATGTCCTTTAGTGCTTGAGCTGACCGGTAAGCATTTTCAACACCTGCCTTTGTGATATCTTGGCATATTGTCCACAATTATGCAAATTGTAGCGAGGCCAACAAGGGAAACTTTATATTACAAAGCAGTAACAGTTAGTCCTCAATCTATCGCAAAATCCTGTCTACTTGAACAGTTTGGTTGGTCTGGATGCTTGGCGTGCTGCTCCACTCTTTTTCGTACGCATTTGTGCAGCCATTTTGGAAGTCTCAACGCCATAATTTGACATTTGTTTCACTCCTCAAAGTTGGTCCATGAACTGTGCACAACTCCTCGGAAATTGAAAAATCTAGTGATTTTTTTGCATGCAAAAATGCAAATACGGTGTGCAGCCCGCCACAGGCGGAAACAACAATATTCGCGAACATTGTTGTCTGCGTTCCTTGTCAAGCAGATGACTACTGAGCCGGAAAAATCGCTTGAGTACTTTCGCTGAGAAGTAGGCGATTGTGCTGTGCACATAACTTTTCAGTCTGAGGTGCAAGTACTTGAATATTAGCAAATGGCCCTTACTTTGTGAATAAACATCGTAGAAAATTTCATTATGAAGATTTACTGCAATGTTTATTTACTGCCTATTTTTCAAACATTACTATCGTGACTTTCAGCACTTGTCAGCTCTCTAGTGTTACTAGTATTTCATATTTTCCTGTTGTGTGCGTATACGTCATGTGCAGTGTATTGAGAGTGCTAGCCACTGGTGCCTATTTTTTTTTACGAATGAGTGCTTTTGGAAGCACCAATAAGCATCCTTTATCTCGTGCGTCAGCTGATCAACAGTAGGCAAGCACGGGCAAGGGTAGCACATTCTTTTAACTTGTCATCCGTGACAACTTGCACAATAATGTTGACTTGCTGAAATGTTTGACTCAGGCTTTCATTATTCGCCAACTGTAACACAATTAAAGTGCCTGTCACTGCAACCCTTTTACCTTTTTTAAAACGTAAACCATGTTCTCTTTTGAACATGATCATGTAAATGATGTTTTTCTAGGATGAACATACTACATGCTTACCACAAATGGAAGTTGATCTAGTCAGTCTTTTTTCAGACGCGCAGGTAAGAACACAGACTATAAACAGAATATCGGGAACAATGTTATATGCGGGGATACCTAGCACAACAGCGTGGGGTCATTTCTTTTTATTCAGCGCGTTGTGCTTCTCGCCAATGCGTTGTCAAATATCATATTGCGGGTCAGGCTAATCGTACTAACATAGCGCTTCTTGAGAGCATGTGAGGTGAGAAAGACAATGGAGAGCAAAGTATCAAGTACTGTGCAACGGATGTCCAGTTTGAATATCGTTGTCTGACTGAACGAGCCAGGAGACAAAGTTGCACAATTTCAGCGGCTAGTTTCATTGAACAGATGGTTAGCACTGTTTTTTCACGTATTGTTCAAGTCTGTGAGAGACAGTGTTCCTTGTTTACAAGGTCACTGTCGCATTCACGATTGTCAATAAACAATTTAAGCATACTTACTTGGTGTGGTTTTTGCCAATTGAGGCCTCTCGGTCCCCTGGCGGCATAGCGGAAATATTTATAGTAACGTTAGGGTGCTGTGCGCGTGAATACCACTCCGAAAGAGCAGCGAATAAATGCCCACAAAACTGCGGGCGCACACCGCGACCCCCGCACTCTCTACCAAAGCAGCAGCCATATGACCCTAGCGCAATGATGATAATATGCCTACCAGCGCCATCTCGAGGTCAGATAAATTAGTTCAGAACGCCACCGGTTCCTTTAGTTTCGTTGCACTGTCAAAGGTACAGTTTTCCTTCGCTAAATGGTAGTGTATAGGTGTTCTGTGGCATCGTGAGAAAGCATTACCTATTGGTAGTCGAAGCTTCTGTGAACAGTTTAGATGAGATATATATCGCGAGGTGCCTTGAGGAATTGAGGATTGTATCACAGACTTCTACAAAACAGCTCTCCCTTCTGTCGGGGAGCGATGCCGTAAACCCGTTATTATATTTCTTATTGTTTAAGGTGCAAAAAGCGCAAATGATTATAAGAGACGTCGTATTGGAGGGCTTTGGAAATTTCGACACTCTGGGGTTCTCCAACATGCACCAAATATAAGTACACGGGCCTGGAAAAGTTTCGCCACCATAGGAAATTCGGCCACCGTGGCCTGGATTCAATCACGCGATCAGTGGGTCAGCAGCCGAGTTGGAACTTCGTCCATATTTGTCACTGCCCAGAGTTATGCGCTGTTTTTTTGCTTCGTTAACCACTAGACCAAACCAAAATACCGCGGTATGAAACGTCGTTCACGCTCACTGGCTGCCTCGAGTGTCGAGAGCTGCATAGTTGGGTCTACCGCAGGATGCTATGACGTGCCAACGTTCACGCTCGTCATTACTTTCAAGCTAAGCCACGTGTTGCTAGAAAAAAAATGTCACAGCTTTGCCGCTAAGGCGAAACAATGAACGCAATAGGAACGAATTGAAAGGTCACGGGTGCGCAGAATGCCAAGCAGATCTAAACGTTATCCGCGTATCTAACGCACAAAGGACGCACTAAATGTACCCACAGTACAGATGAACGCGAATTAGCATCTCAGTTGTTACTTCGCTGTGTCTGAAAAGCACGCACTTTTCGCAAACCGACACTCTGCAACGATTGCAGTGACCTTTGTGTGCCCAGAAACGACAACAGAGTCATCCCAGTGAAAACCCATTGCCAGCCAAGACATCCGAGCTTCCCACCGGGAGATAAGGGTGCATGAGAGAGAGATGAGAGCCACCTCACGCTGAATGGTCTGGCTTGCTGATAGTGCTGAAAAAAGGGTGGTACCCCCCACCCCGCCGTAGATGCCCGCCAACAGCGATAAGTGGTATATATATATATATATATATATATATATATATATATATATATATATTGTGAGCGCGACAAGCGAATGACTCTTTATTCTCTTTGTAATCATCATCACCTGTACATCTTCATCTAAAAATATTATCACCAGCGTGATTTAGCTCGAGCCTGGCCGAATAAACCGGTTCCTCGCAAGTGGTGGACTGTGGTTTTCGTTCCCTCAAGTCCTCTCGCCCGTTCTCGCTGGAGCTCCGCTCGGGTCGTCGCATACAACCCCCTGCCATGGCAGCCCAAGAAAACCCTGGCCCATCCAACGTCGCCGTCTTGCTGCAGCCACCGTCACGCCTTCCGCCCAACAACACTCGCCTGCGTGATCCACCTGTGTTTTCCGGTCTCCAAGGCGATGATGTCGAAGACTGGATCAAGAACTACGACCTCGTCAGCGATTTGAACAGGTGGGACAATCCACACAAGTTGCTCAGCGTCCCATCTTACTTGTCCGATGTTGCGAAAACTTGGTTCTGGAACCACCACCCGGATCTTCCCGACTGGGACACTTTCGAGCAGCAAATTCGTCAGGTATTTGGTGCCCCTGCAGTTCGCACTGAGGCAGCAAAGAAGAAACTCGCTCAACGCACGCAGCTGCCGGGTGAATCTTACACCTCTTATATTGAGGATGTCCTGGCACTGTGCAAGCGCGTTAACACCGGCATGTCTCAAAACGACCAAATACGCCACATTATTAAAGGCATTAACACCGTCGCCTTTAACGCCCTCGCCACGCAAAATCCTGCCACCACCCAGGACGTGATAACCATTTGTCAGCGACTTGACGAGCTTCAGTCTCTTCGCCTTTGCTACGATGCCACCGACGTTCCCTTTCCTGCACCCCTCGATTTGCGTGCGCTTATTCGCGACATCGTTCGTGAAGAGCTGCACGGGCGCTGCTCTTTCTGTGCTGCGGAAGTTACTTTACCTCCTGAAAAAGATAGCTTGCGAGACCTGATTAAACAAGAGATCGCCTCCGCGTCGCGTGCGACGTGTTCCAACAGTCCCTGCGTGCGCCAGACGCGCACGTACGCCGAAGTTGCCGCGCTCTCTGCCGCACCCACCGTTTCTGTGCCTACAACAGCAGACCATACGCCTGTGGCTTCGTTATCACCGCCAGTGCGTGCACCACCTTACTACGCACCTCATCGCCCACCTCGACCAATCTGTTACTACTGCGGCTATCGAGGACATATCGCTCGGTTTTGTCGAAGGCGCCAACAAGACGAGCAACGCGGCTACGCTCCCGAAGAACATCGAAGCTTCCGTCCGACCATGAACTACTTACGGCTACCCTCCCGATCGTCCTACTACCGTTCACCGTCACCTCCTTACCATACGGACATGCCTGGGAATTCCCGTACGTCTCGCCGCAGGTCGCCTTCGCCACGTCGCCGTTCAGTGTCGCCTCTACGGCCCGCCTCCCATTCCACGAACGCCCACGCGGAAAACTCCCCAATGCAGTTTTAGGAGGGGAACCTGCATCCCTTGGACAGCTAACAATTCCTCCAGAGCGGCCATCGAATTTGATTGTAGTGTTTGTAGAAGGTGTAAGTGTTGAGGCTCTTGTAGACACTGGCGCTGACGTTTCGATTATTCGTGCTGATTTTTGTTCCCGCCTTCGAAAAGTCACCACACCTTATGGCGGCCCACCTCTACGTGCGGCGACCAACGCTCTCATTCGTCCACTTGCACAGTGTACCGTTCGTGTCTGCATAGAAGGCATTCGTCATCACATTGTTTTCGCGGTATTTCGTGAGTGCACCCACGCTCTCATTCTTGGGTGGGATTTCTTGGGATTTCTGCTTTCTTATCATGTCATCAGCGCCTCCTGCATCTAAATGCCACTGACTCTTCTCCTTCTCCGCTTGAACAAGATGGACGCATCCGCCTTGTCACCAAGTCAGATTATGTACTTCGGCCATACATCGAAGAAATTATAAGTGTTAATTGCACCGACATTGTGGATGGCGACGTACCGATTCTCCCTTACGGTCATACCCTACGTAGGGGCATTGTAATCACACCGGGGCTTATTTGCTTCTTCGATGGGTGTACGTACCTAACCGCCATAAATCAAATGCCCGAGTGTGTACTGCTCCCCTGTGGCTCAACAGTATCTTGCGTGGTCGACAGTGAGCCTGTTGCGATTGTTACTCTTCCGAACAACAACCACAACGATGTTCCGAAGTCGCAAGCATTGCCATTCAATGCCTCTGCCACACCTGTGTCGGCAACAATAAGCAATGACCTAACACCTAATCAAACTGAAGATTTGCTCGCCCTGTTAAATAGACACCGTTCTCTACTTGACGTGAACTCGCCCACCCTCAGCATGACTACCACCGCTACCCACAGCATCCAGACTGACGGCTCTCGTATTGTACATCGGCGTCCATATCGCGTGTCTCAGGCAGAACACAAGATCATCGAGGAACACGTCTTAGACATGCTACGACGCAACATCATACGGCCTTCCTCGAGTCCCTGGTCATCCCCAGTTGTTCTCGTTTGAAAGAAAGATGGGGCAGTGCGTTTCTGCGTCGATTACCGTGCGCTAAACAAAATAACGCGCAAGGATGTTTATCCCCTCCCTCGGATCGACGATGCACTGGATTCATTACAGGGCGCAGAGTATTTTTCCAGCCTCGACCTTAGGTCAGGCTACTGGCAGATACCAATGTCGGAGTCTGATAAAGAGAAGACCGCCTTTTCAACGCCAGATGGGTTGTACGAGTTCAATGTGATGCCTTTTGGACTCTGTAATGCGCCCGCCACCTTCGAACGCATGATAGATGGCGTATTGCGTGGTTTGAAATGGAAAACATGTCTGTGCTCTCTCTATGACATAGTAGTGTTTTCATCCACGTTCTCGCAGCATCTACAACGTCTTGACGAAGTCCTCACATGCCTTGCAAAAGCCGGTCTACAGCTTAACACCAAGAAATGTACCTTTGCTAGCAAGACAATCAAGGTTCTCGGCCACCTTGTCAGCAAAGAAGGAATTCGGCCCGACCCTGAGAAGCTTGCCGCTGTCCTTGATTTTCCTCGTCCACTACGTCAAAAGGACCTGCGCAGCTTTCTTGGGTTATCTTCTTACTTCCGGCGCTTCATACGTGGTTTCGCAGAACTTGCGTCTCCGCTCCATCAACTCCTCGCAAAGAACGTCCCCTTCATTTGGTCCGAAGTCTGCGAAAGCGCTTTCACGGCATTGAAGCAAGCCCTCACGTCGGATCCGGTACTGTGCCACTTCGATTCAACCGCACCCACCATCCTTCACACCGACGCAAGTAGTCATGGTCTTGGTGCCGTACTCTTGCAGCGTGACAAAAACTCACGCGAACGCGTCGTTGCTTACGCAAGTCGTGCTCTTACCGCTCCAGAAAAAAACTACACTATCACCGAGCAGGAGTGCCTTGCTGTTGTTTGGGCAGTGCAAAAATTCCGACCATATCTTCACGACCGTCATTTTACCGTCGTGACCGACCATAACGCCCTATGCTGGCTTTCATCGCTAAAAAACTTATGGGGTCGCCTTGGTCGCTGGGCGCTTCGCTTGCAGGAGTATGATTTCGATGTCGCCTACAGATCTGGGAAAAAGCATCAAGATGCTGATGCTCTATCGCGCTGTCCTTTGCCCAACAGAAGCAATTCACCTTCGATACTCCAAAACGACAGCACCACTCCAATCGCAGCGCTAAGTTCATCACCTGCCACCCTATCCGTCCTTGTTTCACAACAACGTGTCGACCCATACTGCCGCACCATTGTTGACCGCTTGACTGGCTCTACTACTCCTCCAAACGCCAGACTCTGTCGTCAACTTAAACAATTTAAGCTTGTCGGTGATGGTTTAAGTCGCTACATTTACCACATTGATGGCAACAAGTGGTACCCGTCATCCCACGTTCTCTGCAACGTGAAGTTCTGGAAGCCTTTCATGATGATCTAACCGCTGCTCATCTAGGCTACCACAAGACTTACGACAAAATACGAAGTCGTTGTTTTTGGCCTGGCCTCTCTTCAGCCGTCGCTAAGTACGTCGCCTCCTGTGTCCATTGACAACGGCGAAAACGACCGACAACTGCTCCGGCTGGCTTAATTCAACCTCTTCCTTGTCCCGCCTCACCTTTTGAAGTCGTTGGAATCGACTTGTATGGCCCTCTTTCTATATCATCCAATGGGAATCGCTGGATTGTCACGGCAGTCGACCACCTTACCCGCTACGCAGAAACAGCTTCTATACCATCTGGGACTGCCACTGAGATCGCCGACTTCTTTCTTCGCCACATCTTTTTGCGTCATGGAGCTCCACGCATTCTCCTCAGTGATCGTGGCAAAGTCTTCCTATCTTCCATTGTCGAGCAAGTTTTGCGTGCCTCGAACACTGCTCACAAGACCACTTTCAGCTACCACCCGCAGACCAACGGATTGACTGAACGGTTTCATCGGACCCTATCGGACATGATCGCCATGTACATTCACCCCAACCACACGAACTGAGATGCAATTCTACGCTTTGTGACATTCGCCTATAATACGGCTGCTCAACGCACTACCGGCTTTTCTCCATTTTTTCTCGTCTATGGTCGCTCGCAGAGTTTCGCTCTGGATGTCTCTTTCCTTTCGGCCTCTGCACCCTCGACGGCTCCTTTCTCTGAAGAATTCCTATCTCGTCTCGCACACTGCCGTCACCAGGCCCGTGTTAACACCGGCCTCTCTCAAGACACTCGAAAATCTCGCTATGACTCGTCTCGCCGTGTTGTGAGTTTTTCCCCTGGTTACGAAGTTCTTCTATGGACTCCACTACGCGTCCCCGGCCTATGCGACAAATTCATCAGTCGCTTCATTGGGCCATACACGGTGGTCGAACAGACATCTCCTGTCAATTACCGCGTTTCTCCTCTTAGCGCTAGTCCTGATCATCGTTGCCGAGGAACAGAGATAGTGCACGTATCTCGTTTAAAGCCTTATGCGCGACGCATTTCATAATACTGTCAAGCGACCAGGCGGCCGCTTTCACCGCGCGGGGGAATCAGTGTGAGCGCGACAAGCGAATGACTCTTTATTCTCTTTGTAATCATCATCACCTGTACATCTTCTTCATCTAAAAATATCATCACCAGCGTGATTAGCTCGAGCCTGGCCGAATAAACGGGTTCCTCGTAATATATATATAATCTCTCTATTTATAATATCTATATATTATATCTATTTATTATATCTATATATATTATCTATATATAGATATCTATATAACATATCTATCTAGTCTTTTTCTAAGTTTTTCTTTCTTGCGTGTTCATATATATATATATATATATATATATATATATATATATATATATATATATATTGTGAAGAAGAAAACGCATCCTTGGCAAGCAACATTCCCACCGCTTGGGTACTGGGTCCTGGGCTTCTCTCGCTCGCCTTGTGCTGATCATCGCCGGCATCTGCTTGACCGTTTCTCTGTCCCGATCGTGTTTTCATTGTAGGGCCACCGTCACAATACACACCAATAAACCCGTTTTCAATTGGTGGAGGGTGCTGACATTCCCCGTCAGTGAAACCAGGGTGCTGCCATTCGCCGTCGCCTAAGCCAGGAGCTGCGCAACCGAAAGCTACCTCCCATCATGGCCATCAACAATGCGCAACCTGGGTCTTACACTCCATCCTCCAGCAACCCCGGCGTTCTTCGCTTGCGAGAGCCGGAGGTCTTTAGCGGAGCTGATGAGACCGACGTGGAAGACTGGTTCACCAACTACAAACTGGTGAGCGCAAACAACAAGTGGGATGACGCGGACAAGTTGACTAACGTCATCTTTTGCCTCGCTGACGTGGCCGAAATGTGGTATAACAACCACAAAAACGACATTACGACGAGGTCCGTCTTCAAAACGTCGTTAGCTGATGTTTTTGGCCGACCCGCTGTCCGCAAGTCCAGAGCCGAACAACGCTTGCGGACTCGTGCACAGAAGCCAACGGAATCGTTCACCAGCTACATCGAAGGCATTATTGGTCCTTGCAACCGTGTGAACACCACCATGCCCGAGTCGGAGAAGATACAGCACATCCTCAAAGAGATAAATGACGGCGCATTTCAGATGCTCCTGACCCGTAAGTAATCGTGCCACCGTTGCGGAGCTTGTCACTTTGTGTCAAAGTTTCGACGAGTTGAGGAAGCAGCTCGCCCTAACTCGGCCATTTTCCTCACACGCCGACTCGCTCTCCAGTCTCACTTCCGTTCCCGACCACTCACCAACCCTGCAAGAGATTAAAGACTTCGTGCGTGAAGAAGTAGCTCGGCAACTGTCGTTGATTCCCTTCACGCAGCAGCCGCCATCCTCTCGCCTGCCCTCACCACTCCGCGACGTTATTGCCGAAGAGGTAGCTCAGGCTGTTCCCGTCACTGCCCACCAGCAGCCTGTGGCCATGCTGTTGACCATGCGCTGGCTATGCAGGCCATGGCCGCGCCTCTTACGTATGCCCAGGTGGTACGCAGCCGACCCAGCCAGCAGCATTTGCCACCCATGTCTTCAGTTGCTCCCCACTCCACCCCCTTTTCGACACCTTAGGCCGCACCGCGAGTCAGCAATTCCTGGCGCACTCGTGACAATCAACTGATCTGCTACGCCTGCGGTACTCCAGGACACGTGACACAATACTGTCGCCGTCGCTTCCAACCACTCCACGACGCTACTCGGCCGTTGCAGTATGACCCACAGCCCATGCACCTACCTGCTTCCTATCCCTCACCACAGTATGGATACACTACCCTTCCCGAGTCGCAGTTACCCCAGCCCCCACCTCAGACTCACTCTCCCCACTCCTCATCTCTTCGCAGGCGATCACAGTCCCCAATGCATCCTCGACCCGCTTCCTCCAACCGGGAAAACTGAACGCCATAGTTTCATAGGCAAAAACTGCGCCGTCATCGAAATGCTCAAGTCCTCGCACTTCACCTGCCAACGTCGTCGCCATATCTGTCGATGGTGTTTCTACCTTTGCACTCGTCGACACAGGGGCTGCCGTTTCTGTTATAGCCGCCCAGCTTTGCCGCTCCCTACGCAAAGTGATCATGCCGCTCTCTGGACTATCGCTTCGTACAGCTAGTGCACAACCTGTTCGACCTCTCGGCACCTGTACGGCCCGCATATTCATCCAAGGCATTATGTACGTTGTCGAGTTCATCGTCCTTTCGGTGTGCTCACATGAAGTTATCCTCGGGTGGGACTTTCTGTCAAATCATTATGCCCTCATCGACTGCGCACGCGCTGAAGTTCAATTTTCACACCTGTGTGACGAACCTTTGCATGAAATCCTTGAGTGGTCGCCAAAACTCGTCGTGCGTGAGGACACCAAAATTCCGCCAGCCTCTCTTGCCGTTGTCACTGTTTGGTGCGATGACCATAACGACGCTACGGTAATGTTTACACTTTCCGACATTTTCATGAGCCGCAGAGCCGTTTCTTTGGCTTTCGCTACGATTGACGTCACTGCTAGCCGAAGCAATATTTTCGTCCACAACCCCCTTGCTGCACCGCTTACGCTACTTGCCGGCGAATGTCTCGATCGAGTGGAGTACCTTGACTCTTCTTTATTCCTTAACATGCCAGACGAATTGTGCAGTAGTGCCTCAACCGAACTTCATGCCCTTTCCCCACAGGAATGCTCATCGAGTGAACCCTTCTCGAGTTCCATCGCCGACACCTTAAGTGCTCAAGAACGCACCAAGCTTCTTATTCTCCTCCAGCACTTCGCGAATTTATTCGACGTTTCTCAGCCACAATTGGGTCGTACTTCCGCAGTGCACCACTACACTGACACCGGTTTGCACCACCCATTGCGTCAAAGACCGTACCATGTCTCTGCTGGAGAACGTCACGTCATCAACGACCAGGTCAAAGAGATGCTACGCCGTCGCGTTATTCAACCATCGCACAGTCCTTGGGCATCTCCTGTCGTTCTAGTTCGAAAGGAGGATGGATCGATTCGATTTTGGGTCGACTAGTGGCGATTAAACAAGGCGACGCAGAAAGACGTCTATCCCTTACCGCGCATCGACGTCGCCCTTGACAGCCTCCAAGGAGCCGAATTCTTCTCTTCCTTAGACTTACGATCTGGATACTGGCAGGTTCCTATGGCAGAAGGCGATCACCAGAAAACTGCGTTCATTACACCAGACGGCCTGTATGAATTAAACGTAATGCCTTTTAGGCTTTGTAATGCGCCTGCCGCGTTTGAACGACTCATGGACAACACACTGCGTGGACCGAAGTGGTCTGTGTGTCTATGCTACCTCGACAACATTGTCGTTTTCTCTCCTGATTTTCCTACAGATCTGCTTTGGCGCCAACTGGTTCTGACGTGTTTAACCGACGTGGGGCTCCAACTGAACCTTAAAAAGTGCCGCTTCGCCGCGCCAGAGCCGTACATCTTAGAGCACATCGTGTCCAAGCATGGTGTTCTACCCGACCCTGCAAAACTGCGAGCAGTCGCCGAGTTCCGGAAACCTACTACACTGAAAGAATTACGCAGTTTCATTGAACTATGCTCGTCCTTCCGGCACTTCATTCGAAATTTTGCGTCGATCATGTCACCACTGACCAACCACCTACGCGGTGACGCAGACCTTTCATCCTGGTCTCCTGACTGTGATGTCGCGTTCGCCACACTCCGTAGTCTGCTAACATCTCCTCCCATTCTTCAGCATTTCGACCCAACAGCTGCAACGGAAGTTCACACAGACGCTAGTGGGGTCAGTGTTGGCGCTGTCCTCACCCAACGCAAGCCGGGCTACTCCGAATACGTCGTCGCTTATGCGAGTCGCACGCTCACTAAAGGTAAGGTCAATTACAGCGTCATTGAAAAAGAGTGCTTAGCGCTAGTATGGGCGCTTCGCGTTTCGCCCTTATTTGTACGCTCGCCCATTCGACCTCGTAACAGATCACCATGCACTTTGTTGGCTTGCCACAATGAAAGATCCTTCTGGCCACCTAGCTCGGTGGGCACTGCAAATCCAGGAGTACGACATTCGCGTAATATATCGCAGCTGACGCAAGCAATCTGACTCCAACGCCCTGTCCCGTTCGCTTTACCTTCCCAATCGGCCTGCGGAACCACTGGAACCAGCTCCATCGCATCTCTCGTCCTCGAATCCTTTGCCAGTAAACAACACAAGGACCCATGGATCACTTCCCTTTTTGACTGTCTCTCCGGATCGTCAACCACTGCGGTATCACGATCTTTCCGACGTCAAGCTGCTCATTTCGCCATTCGTGATCGGCTGATACACCGACGCAACTACACCCCTGAAGGTTGTAAGTGGCTCTTGGTTGTCCCCCGCAGCTTGCGATCACAAATATGCGGTTCCTTTCATGACGATCCCCAATGTGGCCATTCCGGATTTTTCAAAAGTTACGAACGCATTCGCCATCACTTCTATTGGAGCGGAGTGTATAATTTTGTTCGAAAATTCGCTGCCCTGACTGTCAACGCCACAAATCACCGCCTTTCCACTCGTCCGGTGCGCTTCAATCACTTCCGTGCCCTGCCAAACCTTTCGATCGGAACGGAATTGATCTCTATGGCCCTCTACTGACAACATCGGATGAAAATTGGTGGATCATAGTCGCTGTGGACCATTTAACTCGCTACGCTGAGACCACCGCTCTTCCACGTGCCACTGAGCGGGACGTAGCGTCCTTCGTCTTCCATCGATTCATACTACGACATGGTGCTCCTCGAGAACTACTAAGTGATCGAGGTCGAGCCTTCCTATCAGAAGTCGTCACGGCTCTCCTTTCTGAATGCCATGTTGTTCATTGCAAGACCACAGCATACCATCCGCAGACTAATAGACTCACGAAGAGATTTAACCGCACCCTCAGCGATATGCTCGCGATGTATGTGACATCTGATTATACTAACTGGGATCACATTCTTCCATTCATCACGTTCGCATACAACACCGTGGCACAGTCACAGTCTACCACAGGATTCTCAATTTCTTTCTTCTTTATGAACGCCAACCATCCCACACCATCGACTCTCTCCTTCCGTACCGTCCTGACGCATCCGAATGACCATCTGTGTCCGAAGCTGCCCGAAAATCGGAAGAGTGTCGTGAACTCGCACGCACCTTTACGTCACAAGAACAGCAGCGCCAGAAAGAAAACAACGCCCACTCTTCACGAAGCCACAGCTATTCCCCGGGATCATTTGTATGGCTGGGTGTTCCTTACCAAACCTTCGGCCTTTCCTCAAAGCTCGTCCCAAAGAACGAGGGTCCTTACCGCGTTTTGGAGCGAACCTCGCCGGTGAATTTTTTCACTGAGCCACTTTCCCCATCTGATGACATGCGCCGGCGTGGACGTGACATCGTCCGTGTTGCCAGCCTTAAGCCATATCAAAGCCCTCTGCCTCCAGACTCTTAGGTCGCCAGGATGGCTCTTTTCGGCGGGGCAAAATTGTGAAAAAGAAAACGCATCGTTGGCAAGCAACATCACCACCGCTTGGGTACTGGGCCCTGGGCTTCTAACGCTCGCCTCGTGCTGTTCATCGCCGGCATCTGTTTGCCCGTTGCTCTGTCCCGATCGTGTTTTCATCGTAGGGCGACCGTCGCGATACACGCCAATAAACCCATTTTCAATATATATATATATATATATATATATATATATATATATATATATATATATATATATATATATATATATATATATATATTGTTGAGACGTTTATTGGCGGACACTTGTCGACGAAGCTTGACAGCGACAGTCAATGCGGGTACCGACTCTCTGCACGAGCTGCTCTTCTTTTTTGCTAAAAGGGCTACCCACTAGAAGGCGCTGGAGAGGACGACCAACTGTTCTAAGGCTTCGCCACAACTACCCCGGGTACGAAGAGGGAGCCGCCTGGCGACCTAACAGCTGGTTACTATGAGCGGGTCGTGGTAGGCTTTGAGGTGCTCCACGTTAACAATGTCGCGCCCTGGACGGCGCATGTCCGAAGGTGGTTCGATAGGATTGATCAAGTAATTTACAGGAAAAGTGCGTTTGACGACACGGTAGGGGCCTTCGTATTTGGGCAATAGTTTTGAAGATAGGCCAGTTGATGTGGTAGGGATCGAGAGCCAGACGAGCGCTCCAGGGAGGAAAGTGGGCGCAGTAGCGCTGGTGTCTGCGCGAATGCCTTTTTGCCGCTCTTGATCATGCGCTATACAGGTCCTTGCAAGCTCTCGACACTCTTCAGCAAGCTTGGCTGTAGCAGAAATAGGCGCCCACTCAGACGTATCTGGCTTGTACGGAAGTATAGTGTC
Organism: Rhipicephalus annulatus; assembly: GCA_013436015.1. Classification (NCBI taxonomy): domain Eukaryota; kingdom Metazoa; phylum Arthropoda; class Arachnida; order Ixodida; family Ixodidae; genus Rhipicephalus; species Rhipicephalus annulatus. The sequence continues at coordinate 56,733 of WOVY01012284.1, read as the reverse complement.
GATGGTGTGCGACGGATGCCTTCCATATAATAAAAAGAAAGGTAAAAAGCCAGTAATGCTCTGAGGGGCGGTGTTATATGCGTAGGTGACGAAGGGTAGAATGGCATCCCAGTTTGTGTGATCGGCGGCGACGTACTTCGAGAGCATGTCGCCGAGCGTACGGTTGAAGCGTTCAGTGAGGCCATTCGTCTGCGGGTGGTAAGCAGCAGTTTTGCGGTAAACAACGTTGCAATCTTTGAGAATGGTTTCGACGACTTCAGACAGGAAGACGCTGCCTCGATCACTGAGCAGTTCCTGAGGTGGACCGTGTCGCAGGATGAATCGTTGGAGCAGGAAGGAGGCCACATCGCTCGCTGTAGCCGCGGGAAGAGCGGCAATTTCGGCGTATCGCGTGAGGTGGTCCACAGCAACAATGGCCCAGCGGTTACCAGCTGATGTTAGTGGAAGTGGCCCATACAAATTGATGCCAACGCGCCCAAACGGCCTGGCAGGGCAAGGTAGAGGTTGCAGACCTACCGGCGACAGTTGCGTTGAAGTTTTGCGGCGCTGACATTCTATGCAGGAGCGGACGAATTTCTGCACGTAGTGGTACATGCCGCACCAAAAGTACCGTTGGCGAATGCGGTGGTAAGTCTTTGATACTCTGGAGTGCACACATTGCGGATCAGAATGAAAGAATTCGCATATGTCAGAGCGCAGACTGCGGGGTATGACTAGTAGCCACTGGCGACCGTCACCGTTGTAATTGCGTCGGTGGAGGAGGTCGTCGCGAACGGCGAAATGGTGGGCTTGACGACGCAACGCGCGAGTGGATGGAGTGGATGGATCAGTCAGCAAGTCTATCAGTGAGGCAATCTATTGATCCTTGCGCTGTTCAGTAGCAACGGCATGAATGCTAATGAAAGCAACGGCAAGGTGAGACGCTGAGTCATGGGCATTGTCGTCAGACAAGGGAGAGCGCGACATGGCGTCGGCGTCACCATGTTGCCTTCCGTTGCGGTACAGCACGCGGATGTCGTAGTCTTGCAGGCGAAGTGCCTACCGGCCGAGACGGCCTGAGGAATCTTTCAATGACGACAACCACCATAGCGCGTGATGGTCGGTGACTACATCAAATGGGCGACCATATAAATAAGGTCGGAACTTGGTAAGGGCCCAGACGATTGCAAGACATTCTTTCTCGGTGACGGTGTAATTAGTCTCGGCCTTAGTAAGCGTACGGCTTGCATACGCCACGACATATTCCGGGAACCCTGGTTCGCGCTGCGCAAGGACAGCGCCGAGACCGACACCACTGGCATCCGTGTGTACCTCTGTAGGGGCAGTAGGGTCGTAGTGGCGGAGTATTGGAGGTGACGTCAACAAACGAAGGAGCGTTGTGAATGCGTCATCAAACTGTGATGACCACAAATGGAGAGGCCCGTTACTTCCGAGGAGCTTCGTCAGCGGCGATACGATAGACGCGAAGTTTCGGATGAAGCGCGGAAAGTAGAAACACAGTCCTACGAAACTGCGCAGTTCCTTGACGGAAGTCGGCTTGGGGAACTCTTTCACGGCCCGAAGCTTGGCTGGATCGGGAAGAATTCCATCCTTGCACATGACGTAGCCGAGTATTGTCAACTTCCGAGCTGCAAATCGGCGCTTCTTTAGGTTCAGTTGCAGACTGGCGTCACTCAGATGCGTTAAAACATGCCGCAGGCGTTGTAGATGCGTGGAGAAGTCCGGAGCAAAAACGACGACGTCATCGATGTAGCACAGGCACGTGTGCCATTTCAGGCAACGCAGAACGGTATCCATCATGCGCTCAAAGGTAGCGGGCGCATTTCTCAGCCCAAACGGCATGACGTTGAATTCGTACAAGCCGTCGGGAGTGACAAAAGCGGTATTCGGTCGAGCGTCCTCAGCCATAGGTACTTGCCAGTACCCTGAGCGCAAATCGAGAGATGAAAAGAATTCGGCACCTTGCAGGCTGTCAATCGCGTCATCTACACGCGGTAGTGGGTACACGTCCTTACGAGTAATCTTGTTGAGGCGTCGGTAGTCCACACAGAACCGCACAGAACCGCCCTTCTTCGCGACGAGAACGACAGGAGACGCCCAGGGGCTGTTAGAGGATGGAATAACATCGCGGCGAAGCATGTCGTCCACTTGCTCGTTGATTACACGGCGTTCTCTGGGAGATACGCGATATGGACGTTGCCGTAGTGGTGGTTGTGCGCCTGTGTCGATGCGATGTGTGACAGTGGATGTGCGGCCGAGAGAAAATCGAGCGACATCTAAAGAAGAGCGGAATTCTTCCAACAGGGCCAGAAGCTTGGAGCGCTGAACCGGCGTATGGTTGTCGGCAATGGAAGGACCGAATACATCGGTGGATGATGAAACAGATGTAGACACAGCACTAAGCGTATTGGAACTTCGGCAGTGCGTGTCATCAGGTTGATCTATGACTTGTGCGTCTTCGATGGGTTCCACGCTGCCGAGACATTCCCCTCGCACCAACGTAACACTGTACGGGGATGAATTCAGAACAAAATAGTGGTGCAGCCGTGAGTGACTTGCACGGTCGCGAAAGGAACTAGCAAGCATTTTCTGGTGAAAACACGATGAGATGGTGAGAGGAGTGCAGCGGTGTCGGAAAGACTTGCGCAGTAGACCGGCACCGCCGTGGACGAGGTTGCAGGCACTTGCGTGTCGTCCCTGACGAATAACTTGCTTGCAGCAGATGGACTGTCGGCCGGCGTCAAAAAAGAGAATTGTGTCAGCTCTATTTCTGCTGGTGCGCAATGAATGACAGCGTCGTGGCGGGAAAGAAAATCCCATCCTAGGATGACGTCGTTAGAGCATGAAGGAATTATGATGAATTCGACGGCATACATCACGTCCTGAATAATGAGGCGGGCTGTACACATCGCTGTAAGGTGAATGCTTTGCGCGCTGGCTGTACGGAGGCAGAGCCCGGAAAGTGGCGTGGTCACTTTGCGCAGTAATCGGCTAAGCTTCGCGTCCATGACGGATACGGCGGCTCCAGTATCTTCAAGGGCAGATGCACGAACACCATCCACAAGCACGTCTATCACGTTCGATGGGCCTTCCTGAGGGCTTCTACAATTCGACAGCGCCGCAGCCCTTGCCTCGTGCAGTGCGACGACTAGTTTTCCTGGTCACCCTCTAGTGGACGTGGCCGCATTGGTGACAGTGAGCGACGTCGCGGAGAATGTGAACGGCGGGTAGATGGAGCGGGGTGGGATGACGGTGACGTTGGCGGCGGTTGGTCATGAAAGCGGCTCATTTGGCTGGGAAAATTGGAGGCGACCTGTGGTTGTTGCACACGATTGCAACAGCGTGCTACGTGACCGGCGCAACCACAAGCAAAGTAGATGGGGCGATTGTCAGCAGTGCGCCGTCGGTTCGCGGGTCCCATCCATGTCGCAGAACGTGATGGGCGAGCCGGCTGCTTATATAACTGCATAGTGGGCGGCACACGGGGCACGTGGATGACGTCGGGGTATGTAGGCGGCACAGTTTCTCCGAAGGCCTGGGGCCTGGCGATGCTTTCGGTGTAACCGAGGGGGCCAGTCACAGGAATCGGTGGGGGTGGCCTGGCGACAACTTGGGCGTAACTGAGTGGTGTAGATGCTGGAGGCGGCTGGTGGTATTCAGGAACGACCTCCGCGATTTCCTGCTGAATGGCTTGGCGGAGGGGAGGCAGAAGTGTGCTTGATGGCTGTTGAGCACGTTGCGGGGAAGCAAAGGCCAGTAAAGAGACCTGGCGGGCAACTTCCTCACGCACGTATGACTTGATTTCAGCGAATAAGGTGGTGTGGTCAGGAAGTGTTGACAAGGCCGAGAGATCAGCGTCACGTGAGGGTGGTCGGCGGGTCATTGAGCGCTGACGCCGCAGCTCCTCGTAACTCTGGCATAGTGTAATGATCTCTGCCAAAGTGCGAGGGTTCTTGGCCAGGAGCATGGTGAAGGCGTCAGCGATGCCTTTTAGAACATGGGTAATTCTGTTAGCCTCTGACATGCTCGCGTCCACTTTCTTGCACAAGTCAAGGATGTCCTCAATGTAACTTGTGAAGGACTCACTGGTCTGCTGGGCTCGTTCACGTAACCGCTGTTCGGCTTGCAGCTTCCGAACGGCAGGACGGCCGAACACGTCGACGACGGTGATTTTAAAAGCGGACCAAGTGGGGAAATCGGATGCGTGGTTGTTGTACCACATGCCGGCCACACCCTCGAGATAGAAAACCAGGTTGCCGAGTTGACCTGCCTCGTCCCAATGATTGGGGCGCTGACGCGTTCGTACATAGCAAGCCAGTCCTCGACGTCGGTGCCATCCGCGCGGGTGAAGACAGGAGGGTCGCGGATGCGGGGGACACCGGAACATGGCGTCGGCGCAGGAGGAAGCGTTTGCTGTGCGGCGTCTTGGTGCATGGTAGAAGGCACGGTGCGGTATCGAAGCTCCAGGGGCATCGAATGCTAACCGAAGGTGTTAGAAGGGCACAGTACTCTCCACCAAATTGTTGAGACGTTTATTGGCGGACACTTGTCGACGATGCTTGACAGCTACAGTCAATGCGGGTACCGACTCTCTGCATGAGCTGCTCTTCTTTTTTGCTAAAAGGGCTACCCACTAGAAGGCGCTTGAGAGGACGACCCACTGTTCGAAGGCTTCGCCACAATATATATATATACAACGTGAGTGATGGTGACACCGGCGGCAAAATTCAGCCGAGAGTGTCCATATAATTGCTGTCGCATTATTAAACAATTGAAGGTCATGATGCGCGATGATGAGTGGACACAGCTTCTTGCCCTTTTGTCACCCCTACGCGCCTGTTCGGTCACTGGTACGAATAGAAAGAGAAGGAGCTTAAAGAGACGCTGAAAGAGTTTTGGTGCATATTGTACAAACATATTGGGCTGGTAGAGGAAGTACGAAGGTTTATTTAGAGAATAATTCAAGCTCTCTGCGTAAACTATGGAGTTTATTACAACGCTTTAAAGCTTCGAATCGCTGCAGATTGGCCGAGATCGCTGCGATTCGGCGAAACGGGTTTTCAGCCGCCCATTCACAGAGCGACATGCTCTGGCCGCTCGCGAGGCCAGAGCACGTCAGTCTGGTCTGATTAGCTGTCATGGGTTGTAGAATGCGTGGAAGTAAGATCTGCTGGTGTAGTGGGACCATGTGTCGGAGCAAATATAAACACTCTGCGATGTTCGTCTCTGTTGCCAGAGAGTGTGCGTGCTGCAGGACGCACTATGTAATGGCCTGCGAGACTGCGCGCGACCTGTTGGTGTGCCATCTCAAATGTCTATACTAGTACAAGCTGAAATCTTCTAGCGTGCTCATAAGACCTCTGTGGTCGCCAGTGACGCCAGCGTGTCTCATGAATTGAGGAGGCCAGGCTACATTGGGAAGGAGACTACGAAATAACTGTACGTTGCAGCATTGGCACATGGCGTGTCAATAAATTTCTGGTGCGTATGGTTTGATAATGCTCTAGGCCTAACGCTGACAAAACTGAAAAAATGGCAGATCCCTTATACAGTGGAAATCAATGATATGCGAAGCACGAATGAGAAAGGTTGATCTGTCACTTTAAAATGAGCACAACATTGCCAAATGAAGGTAAATGATGCCGTACATGACTTCTGTGTCATGATTATCACGTATGGATGTGTCATTTACCTTTGTCGTCTATTCACGTCACGTGATGCCAAATTTAGTGTATGTGGAGCTAGCACAACGGCCACTAGCACGTATGAGCGTGGTATGGTGTCATGTTCTTACATGACACGCGTGTTATGATTATCGATCTAGCAAAACGGCCCGGATTGCATCAGGAAGGGTCGAATATACTCCAATGTAGCGTTCACACGCGTGCACGCTGAAAACAGCGACGCTACGTTGGCGAAACGTGAGCAATTTATAGTCTGACACCAGGTGTGACCGGCGCAACCAGCGTCCGTCGGCGCGGCCCGACGGCATGCGGCGCGAAATGCGACATGCTGCATTTCGCGCCGATGCGTTAACCCGACAACACTGCGCTTCCCTTTTTTTCGTGACAGAGGGACGCCGGACGCGCTGAAACACGCATGCATCAAAGCAACGCAGCACGGCGCGCATCTGCCAATATATGGCACGACCAGCGCCTGGCGTGGCAACGTCGCCTTGACGAGACGAAATGAACGTGCACACCACGTCACGTGGAAGTGTATTGGCGCCTCGACGTGGGCCTGTAGTCAGGTTCTCACAAGACATAATTATGATGTTTGCACCAGTCACATATCTTCGTCACTTATTGACGTCACGTAAAGCCAAATTTGGCAAATGTGAAGCTAGCGACACAGCTGCGAGTACATCAGGAGTGTGGCATGTAGTCATGTCGTTACATGACACGCATGTCGTGATTATAATGTTTGATGCGTCATTTAGCTATGTCGTCCATTCGCGTCACGTAATAACGAGTTTGCTACATGTGAAGTTAGCGAGACGGCTGCGAGCGCATCATGAGCGTAGCATGTGGTCATGTTGTTACATAGCACGCATCTCATGTTCATCATGTTTGCATCAGTATCATACCTTCGCCAACCATTGACGTCCCGTAATACCAAATTTGGTATAAGGGAAGCAAGCGAAACGGGTGCCATTGCATCATGAGCGTGGCATGTAGTCATGCTGTTAGATGACACGCATCTCATGACTGTCATGTTTGCACCAGTCACATACCTTCGTCACCGTTCAGGTACCGTAATGGCAAATTTGGTATATGTGACGCTAACGAAACGGCCGCGAGTGCATCATGAGCGTAGCATGTAATCATGTTACATGACACGCATGTCATGATTTTCATGTTAAGGTATGTCGCTTGTGTTCGCCATGCAATCCTGCCATACCATACCAGTTTTGCAACATGCCATGTGAACGAAACCTCTGAAAGAGCTGCAGAACCATGAAATGTAAATCATGATATTCATAGCATATATCATGCATTTCGCGTTGGGACTAATCAAATATGTTCTTCATACAGCCATGTTATGCCATACCAAGTTGAGTATTGATACCATTATCGAAACGTTCAGGAGAGCTAGAAGTCGTAGGTGGCTAGATACATAGATAGATTCGCTCAAAGTCACCGAAGTTCGCTAAGAAATGCTTTGCATTTAATATGTTCTTCATACAGTCATGCTATGTCATACCAAGTTTGGTATCGATACCGTTATCTAAACGGCCAGGAGAGCTAAATGTCGTAGGCGGCTAGATAGATACGCTGAAAGTCACCGAAGTTTGCTAAGAAATGCTTCGCATTTAAAATATTTCATGGTCCCTCTGAGACGTTCTTAAAATATTTTTAAGACTCGTGAGACCAAAGTTTTTTTTGCGGCCGCTATCAATAATTACTCGAAAGGGTGTTGTAGTGTTCCTTCCAAATTTGCTTCGTGTTGGCGTAAGATGTGTGGCTATAATTATCTCGAAGTTAGTATTTACGGAAGCCTTGAATTGGCTGATCTGCATTGTTCTCTGCATATTTCGTGATTGGTAAGTTGTGAAACTGTGATCGTGTATAGCACGTAAAGCAAGCGGAATCATCTGAGTTTGTCGGTGCAGCGAGTGTTGTGGTCTTGTTATACGTCAACCGCCAGGGCTTCAACAGCATTGCCTCAGTTCGCATTTATCGGGGACTGTTCTGAAGTATGTTTTGTTTGTCCGCATGCGTGACACACGTCTCAGCGTCTGTGTATCGTTGGTGTACAGGGAAAAAACTAAAATTGCAAGTGGTGTTGCGGCATCTGGCAGAGCAGATCTCAAACGCTCTAGCTGCTGTTGGCGTGGCTCCGCCCTGCTTGTGCGGCGACCGCTGTGCATTTGACGAGAAAAAGTGGCAAGGCAGTGTTGCGAAGCAGAGAAACATACAATTGGTCATATCTGTAATCATACAAGGTTTGTCACTCAATTTATGGTTCAAAAATTTTATGATGCTGTAGCACTGACGAAATGTGAGAAAAATTGTTTCAGGGTTGTTCGAAGACATACGCCTAAGCATATTGTCACGGGGTCGTGACGTGGCCGAAGACAGGAGGCTTCGTGTTGGGATATAACTGTTTATTTGGGCGAACCTGCGCCCGGTAAACGGAAAATCCAATTACAGCAGTAGTCTTGCACAGATAGCAGTCTCGGACTGATAGCGGTGAACGGAGCGTCGGCCTTCGATCAACAACTGACAAGCGGCGAAGCGCGTCGGCATTTATACTCTTGCTGTCGAATGTTCTAGTGTTATCGCTGGCGGTGGCGCAGGTTCCAGAACAATCTGTACCGTTCGCGCAGTGGGCGTGATCTTATCGAAATGATCTACTACAGTCCGGAACCTTCTCGAAAACTGCAGGCGCGGTTTGCGCTGAGAATCGTGTGGTGTTTTGGGACGATAACAAAAACTTGGGAAATGGAACGTGGCAATATATACAATGCAAGCACTGCCGCTACAAGTGCTTTCGCATTTCTTTCTTGTACGGCTGTATTTTAACGGAATTGTTTCTTCCTCCAATTCAATTAGATCCTAGGCATCTCACTTTAATTGTCCAAAAAGCATCAAAGTGCATCCCTGTTTCGAGGGGGCTGTATTTATTTTTGGTATGTGGACGCCCGCAATATCTAGGAAGTCTGCCATTTACGAATCCACGTCATAAGTATTGGCTTAGTGGCATTAAGTGACAAGGTACAAATGACCCTGTAAGTAGTTTAGAAGTAGCGGGCTCCGCATATTCATTTCTTAGCAACGCTTTCTTATGCAGGAGGAGAGCGGACGCCATGGGCAGCCACGGCTGTACAGTAGGCCGTTCGGCATCGAACGGGAGGGCAGCGTTCGCTGCGTTCTCAGGCTGGTCGCGTGTCTCGGAGTACCTGCTGTGCAGGAGGTCGGTGGAGCTCTTCAGCTCGGCCTGGAGCTCCTACACTCGGCCAAGTGCTCGAAGAAGTTTGATTTCTTCCTGCGCCTGCTTGACCGCACTGGCGGCGATCGCCACCTCGTCAAGAGCTTCTCGTCCTCAGAGCTAGCAGTGCCACGTTATTGGTTCTCCCGGCCAGCCCTCGGCGTGGTGAGCTTCGCCGTGCTTGTTTCCGAGCAGCGCATGCTGCGTGAAGGATTGCTGTCTATGGACACGCTCAGCGTTGAGGTTGGACTACAGTGAATGCTTTCTGGTCACCGAAGAGCATACCCGAGGCGCAATGTGGCCCCAAGTACCTGATCATGGAATGGAGTGTGGTGGAGAGGAGTGTGTTGAGTTGTAAAATCAGTAAAGATGGTGCAAGCTGCTTTGCGTTAAACCTTGAGTTATAGTTGGCACATTCTCCTTTCAGTTGTCATAAAATGCATGCTTGTAACTAAGCACTCTCAGAACGGATGAGTGCACCAATTGCCGAATCCCCCCCCCCCAAATATGGCAGCTAGGCTGCTGTGAAACCTGACGAAGTATGTGGCACGAGCGTGCAGTGATCTCTATTCATAGAGTCCTCACGGCTCCATTCACCAAAGCATCGGTCAAGCTAATGTTGGAGGTGAGTATGCACGGCTGCCCCGGCAAAGTAAAATCTTGTTAGAGACATTAGCATTTTTGTGTGCGACATTCCTCTACCTTTTCCGCACATTATCGACTTCGTGCTTCCTAAGGTTCTTTAACTATGCGTTTTCTACAGCTACTAAAGTGAATATCGTGTATTAATGCAGCGGCGAGGAGGGGCCAGGGGGAGGGGCGTGTACTCGCTGATTGAGGTGATGGCATCCACTATTGCGCCCCGCAGAAGCCAGCGCAATGTGTACGAAACGCGTTATTGGCTATATTAGGCTAACTATTGTGATTACTTCTTCGTTATTTCTGTTATTTATGAAACCTTCTTCGCTTATTTAAACACAGTTTCTAGCATTTCTAACTTTGTTATGACCAGTTGGAGCTACTTTACGATTAGCGTTCTGACGGCATGTTAGATGGAAGAATGATATCCTGGTGCCTGAAGTGCTCGACACTCAAGAGCAATCATTATTTGGAATAAAGGCGTGCGTAAAAAATGATAAAGACGTAAACCAGAGGGAACAAACTCACAGAACGAGCGCTGCTTCCTTATTGGAAAGGTTATAAGTACTGTTACACTGAACAAATAATTGTCTAGAAATAAAAAAACTGGCAGATCCCACGTACAGCAAGAATCGATGATATGCGAAGCACGGATGAGAAATGTTGATTTGTCACTTTCAAATCAGCACAACGTTACGAGGTGAATGATGCTGTACATGACTTCGATGTCGTGATTATCATGACACATGGGTCAGGATTATCGTGTTTGCAGCAGTCATATATTTCGTCATCTGTTGACGTCACGTAACACCCCTTTTGGTATATGTGGAGCTGTCAAAATGGCTGCGAGCGCATCATGAAGGGCCCGATGTACTCCTATGTAGCGTTGATGCGCGAACACTCTGGGCACAGCGACGGTACATTAGGAAAACGCAAGCACTCTATAGTCTGACGCCCGGCGCGACCAGCGTTCGTCGGTGCAGCCCGAAGGCAACCAGCGCGAAATGCGACATGCTGCATTTCGCGCCGATGTACTGCCGAGACAACACTGCAGCTCCCTCTTTTCGTGATAGAGGGACGCCATACACTCTGAAACGCGCATGCGCTAAAGCAACGCAGCGCGGCGCGCGCCTGCGAGTATATAGCAGGACCGGTGCTTGGCCTGGCAACGCCGGCGAGACGCGACGAAATGAACGCCGGTGAGCACGCGCCCCGCGTCACGTCGAAATGTATTGCGCCTTGACTGTGGCATGTAGTCATTCTCTCACATGACACGCATCTCACGTTTATCATGTTTCCACCAGTATCATACCATTGCCATCTATTCACGTCCCAATATACTAAATTTGGTATAAGTGAAGCTAGCGAAACGGCCGCCAGCGCATCAGGAGCGTGGCGTGTAGTCATGCTGTTAGAAAACACGCATCTCATGACTGTCATGTTTGCACCAGTCACATACCTTCCTCTTTCTTTCACGTACTGCAGTACCGAATTCGTTGTATGTGATGCTAGCGAAACGGCAGCGAGCGCATCAAGAAGGGGGTATGTAATCATGTTGTTACATGACATGCATGTCATGGTTTTCATGTTACAGTTTGTCGCTTGTGTTCGCCATGCAATTTTGCCATACCATACCAGTTTTGCAACATGCCGTGTGAACGAAATCACCGCAAGAGCTGCAGTACCATAAAATGCAAATCATGTTATGTATGGCACACATGTCATGATTTTGATGTTATCGCGAGAAAGTTTTGTTCATCATACAGTCATGTTATATCATTCGAAGCTTGGTACCGATACCATTATCGAAATGACCGGGAGAGGTAAAATGCATAGACGGCTAGATAGATGGATAGATAGATAGATAGATACAGAGATAGATAGATAGATACGCTCAAAGTCGCCGAAGTTTTCTAAGAAATGCTTCGCTTTTAAAACTCAGTTTCGCCGCAAGCGCGAACCAATGAGTTTGACTACAACAAATTGGGATGTCACGGAAAGAATGGCAAGCAGATCGAAACTTGGGGCGAATTTCTGAATCAGAAAAGGCGCCTGGAAAGAACACACACAGGTCGAGCACGAACTAATAACGTTCAAACGCAAGCAACGCACGAAATACACGCACAGTTTCCTCCACGATGTTAACCTACCAGTACAATGCACGTAGAACTTGCAATGAGATACTGTAAACAGAGTCACCAATGCAGGCGTTGTGCACTTGTTGAGCCATCTGCACTTCACGCAGAAGCATAACATCCGTTTTTTTAAATGCGAAGTATTTCTTAGCGAACTTTGGATAATGAATAATGGTATCGATACCAAACTTGTTATGGCATAACATGACCGTATGACGAGCATATCTGCAAGTCATAGCATGAGAATCATGTAATATATGTCAAGAATGTCATGATTTACATTCCATGGTCTGGCTGCTCTTGCGGCCCCGACGCGGTGATCTAGTGGCTAAAGTTCTCGGCTGCTGACCCGGAGGTCGTGGGATCGAATCCCCGCTGCGGCGGCTGCATTTTAGATAGATGCGGAATGTTGGAGGCCCGTGTGGTAATATTTAGGTGGACGTTAAAGAACCCCAGGTGGTCGAAATTTCCGGAGCCCTCCACTACGGCGTCTCATTTATTCATTTGATGGTTTTGGGACGTTAAACCACACAAATCAATCAATTGCTGTTCTTGCGGTGGTTCAGTTCACATGACATATTGAAAAACTGGTATGGTATGTCATCACTGCAAGGCGAACACAAGCGACCGACCTTCACACGAAAATCATGACATGCATGTCATGTAAGAACATGAAAACATACCGCGCTCATAATGCGCTCGTGGCCGTTTCGCTAGCGTCACATATACAAATTTTGTATTACAGTACGTGAAGGGATGACGAAGGTATGTGACTAGTGCAAACATGATAATGATGATATGCGTGTCATGTAACATGACTACATGCTATGCTCATGGTGCGCTCACGGCCGTTGCGCTAGCTTCAGATGTGCCAAATTCGGTATTACGTGACGTCAATGGATGACGAGGGTGCGTGACTGGTACAAACATGATAATCATACGATGCATGTCATGTGAGAGCCTCAGTCAAGGCGCCAATACACTTGCACTTTTTTTTTGTCGCGTGACTCCGGTGTTGCCACGCCAGGTGCCGCTTGTGCCTTATACTCGCAGGCACGCGAGCCCCGCCGCGGTTGTCTAGTGCCTAAGGTACTCGGCTGCTGACCCGCAGGTCACGGGATCAAATCCCGGTGGCGGCGGTTGCATTTACAATAAAGGCGGAAATGTTGTAGGCCCGTGTGCTCAGGTTTGGGTGCACGTTAAAGAACCCTAGGTGGTCGAAATTTCCGGAGCCCTCTACTACGATGTCTCTCATATACATATGGTGGTTTTGGACGTTAAACCCCACAAATAAATAAATCAATCAATCATTTAGTCAATCAATCAATCAATCAATCGCAGACACGCGCCACGCTCCGTTGCTTTGATGCATGCACGTTTCAGCGCACGCGGCGTCTCTTCGTCACGAAGAGGCAGACGTAGTGTTGTCTGGGCTTGCCCATCTGCGATCAATCCGCTCATCTTCAGCATATCGTCGCAGTGGTACACAAATTGCTTGATGGTCTCCCGTTGGTGTACGATTTGGAAGGAAATTATTCATGTGAGTTCTGCTGTATTGCTAGCGAACACTTATTGCATGCCAGAATAGCCCTTTCAGTCCCGTTATGCACAAATGTAGAAATGCAGCATGTCGCATTTCGCACCGGTAGCCGTCGCGTCGCGCCGACGTACGCTGGTCACGCAGGTCGCACCTGGCGTCAGGCTACAGAGTGCTCGTGTTTCGCTAACGTAGCGTCGCTGTGCCGAGCGTGCGCGCGCGTGCGTCAACGTTACGTTGCAGTATATTTGGCCTTTAATGATGCCCCCACGGCCATTTTGCTAGCTCCTCTTATACTAAAATTGGTGTTACGTAACATCAATAGATGACGAATGTATGTGACTGGTGCAAACACGTTGGTCATGACACGCGTGCCATGTAAGAACTTGACAACATACCACGTTCATAGCGTACTTGCAGCCGTTTCGCCAACTCCACATATACTAAATTCGGCATCACGTGACGTGAATAGATGACGAAGGTAAACAACACATCCAAACATGATAATGATAACATGGAAATTCTGTACGGCTTAATTTACCTCCAGCTCGTTACGTTGTGGTCACTTTACAGTGACATATCAACCTTCCCCATTCGTGCTTCGCATATGATCGATTCCCACTGTACGTGGGACCTGCCAATTTCTTTTATCAGAACGAAGACGACTGGTGCTCCTACAGACTCGATGACGGCCTAATAATGCTCGCGGCAACAATTACGCCTACTTGTTGTGCGATCATTCCGCTCTCCTTCAGCGTATCGTCGCAGTGGTACGCAAATTAGTGGGTTGTCTTCCGTTGTGTACGAGTGAGAAGGAAAATAATTCCTGTGAGTTATGCTGTATTGCTAGTGAACAGTGGCTTATGGCATGCCAGAATAGTCCTTTAAGCCCTGGTGTGCACAAATGTAGGCGTCATGTTCAATGGCACCTCAATCAGTTTGAGTTTCATAATGGCTTGAAACTTAGCGCGCACATTTGTGCGAACTTTTTGAGTGGATTTCTGGCAATCACTTAACTTCGTTATGCTGCGAGTTGCTGCAGTGTATTATTTGCTTGAAACAATGTTATGTTCGACGATTGCGACGTGACGCGTTCCAGGAACAACGCGAAATGGGCACGTAACAGTTACAACTGAAAAAAAAAAAACTGTGCATATATTTTGGGCCTAATAGTGGATTCTATTTATGCGAGTGCCGAAATTGAGTCGGGACAAGCTAAATTAGTAATACTTCCACACTAACTTTACCTCCTAATGCTCACACAAAATAACGCTTTCCTTTATTTTCTTGCTTGAATCGAATGTAATACCGAGTGCCACAAAAAATCATCGCTTCTCGGCCTTTTGGCTAAGATCAAAGTTTAGAGTGCCACAAAATTACGCCACGTGAAATTGACTCGTTTCTGACTGAGAATCATAATTCGATACGAAAAGAGATAGAGTGGTGTTGCGTGATAGCGGGTTCGCGGACTCTGTCCAAAATATATCGGTGTTGCAGCGGCGCATTCTTTGAAATTGTTTCCTCGCACCCCGCGAGCCGGAGACGCCACGACGGTCGTTAAACTGATCTTGAACAGACCCCGGCTCATCCTCCGAATGGTTACCGGAAGCGAGAGGTTTTTGTCCGCCAACCCACCTCTTGCTTTCGCACCGATCGGGGGAGGAGCACACGGGCGCTCACGATTGAGGACGAGCTCACATCGAGCTTCTACGTTTTGGGTGTCTGTGGGCGAAATCTTGTGTGAAAGGGCCAAAAATGTGTTTATCGTCTTCCTAAGCTGAAGAGGAACCCGATGACATCAATATTTCGGGCGTGGATGTATCCACTTCCAATATTTCTCCGAAAGTAGACTGGCTGCAGGTGGGCACGACGCTCACCCTAGCATCGACGCCGGCGGCATTGCGATGATGAGGTGGATGAGCGGCAGCTCGTAGCGACGCTGAGAGACGCCCTGAGCCCCATGACGCTGAATCATGGACCAAAACTGACTTCGGAAACCGCAAGTGCTAAAGGTGAGTCTTTGTGAATCATTTACGCTCGCCCGCAACCAGCCGTCAGGCAGCGCAAAGTGGCGGACGCCCCGTTTGGAAGATTATGCAGCACGCTGTTGAAGGCGAGAGACTAGACCCAGCAGAGCTCGAAGACGGCACCGGGGCCACACCAAAAACGACGCAGAGTGGCTCAGACCCCTTAGATCTGCAGCACAAGTACAGAACGGCCGCGCCCAAGCCATCAGAGGCCAGTACCCCGGCACTCGTCGTGCAAGCAGCGTGCCCTCCGCAGCTTCCACGCGGGAGGCCCATGCTCAGGCTGCCAAGCGAACATTTCAAAATTGTAATTCAACCCAGACACCCAATCAACCTGTCGAACATTGGCCTCGCTACGCTGCTGAAAGCCATCCAAAACTCTGCCGAAGTCCACTCGGTCCAAGCAGAAGAAGAAGACGAATAAGAATTCACCCTCTTAAAAATGCAATTACAGTCAGTACACCCGACAGAATCAGGGCAGAAGCCTACCGCTCACTGGAAGTGCTCAGAAGTCAGAGGTAAAATATAAACTTGCCATTGGCCACCTACGTACCGGCGTCGGACGACTCCATCCGTGGAGTAGTTTACAAATTTTACACGGACGAAACAGACCACGATCTTCAAGCACAACTCATGAAAAAAAAAATTGGCAGCCTATCCACGGAGTGAATGATGGAGTGGGGCGAAGCATTCGTCCGTCCATTCGTTCTTGCTTCGGTCCGTCTGTGTGACCGTCCATGCGTCCATCCGCCAGTCCGCGCGTGCGTCTGTTCGTGTGTCCGTCCCTGCGTTCATCCATGTATCCACCCCTGGGTCTGTTCATGCGTCCATCCATGCATCTGTCTGCGCGTCTGTTCGTCCATCTATTCAACACTTCAAGTACCACCATCTCGCATCCTTTCCCCATATAGTGACGACGCGAGATTGACGAGCACACAAAGCGCCTCAAACAAATACGATTTATCGATCGCAGGAAACAGACTGCAACGAATTCTTCGTCTTTTTCCCTTGGCCAAGGACACTCGCGCTGCTTCGTTGTCCTCACCACTGGCACATACGCGCGGCATTATTTCTCCTTAAAAAAACATCGTCCCGATGTTAAACGTTTGAGAAGCAAGGCGAAACCAAAACTGCACAGTTAGTCACTGAAAATAAGGCTTCATCCGAAGCACGTGGACGATTTCTGGTGAATGTCTGCGCCGCTTTGAACACTGCACGGCGTCCGGAACAACTTCATAGTTGACGTCACTAATGCGTCGCAGAACCTTGTAGGGTCCGAAGTATCTTCGCAACAGCTTTTCGGAGAGCCCACGCTGACAAACAGGTCTCCATACCCATACTCTGTCGTCCACGTTGTAAGTGACGGGTCTGTGCCGGTGGTTGTAATACTTGGCATCGTCGTCTTGCTGTTTGGTGATTCGCAACCTGGCAAGTTGTCTGGCTTCTTCTGCTAGCTGGGTAAACACTTCGGCGTCTGTCTCATTGCCATCATTTTCATGAGGGTGCATTGCGTCTAACGTTGTTGTAAACCTCGCGTCCGTAAAGGAGACTAAAGGGTGTCTTCCGAGTGGTCTCTTGCGAGCCGTGTTGTACGCGAACGTGACAAAGGGCAAAATGATGTCCCAGTTCTTGTGCTCTACATCTACGTACATGCTTATCATGTCAGCCAGGGTCTTGTTGAGGCGTTCGGTGAGCCCGTTGGTCTGGGGATGATACGCCGTTGTCTTCCTGTGAGCTGTACCACTCAGTCGGAAAATGGTGTTCAAAAGCTCGGCCATGAACGCAGTACACTATTGCGGGAGCACCGTGTCTTAAGCTGGTGGCTTCGATGAAAAATTGCGCCGCTTCAGCTGTCATTGCCCGTGGCAGCGCGCCTGTCTCCGCGTATCGGGTCAGGTAATCCGTGGCGACGATTATCCACCTGTTTCCAGTGGCAGACTTAGGGAAGGGGCCCAGAAAATCCATGCCAATTTGTGCAAACGGTGTCGCTGGCACTCGGACAGGCTGCAGCAGGCCAGCTGGTTTGATGGATGGTGGCTTGCGGCGCTGGCAATCTAGACATGCCTGAACGTAAGTTTTGACAACTTCGGCAAGTCTTGGCCAGTAATAGTTCTGCCTTATTCTCGCCAATGTTCTTGCGCAACCCAAGTGACCAACGGTAGGTTCGTCGTGACAGGCTTGCAGTACCTCACAGCGAAGCGAAGAAGGAACTACGAGCAAGTAGCTCCAGCCGATGGGTGAAAAGTTCCTCTTATAAAGAACGTCATTTCGCAAGCAGTACGACGGCAGCCCTCTCGCAAATAACTTCGGAACGCTATTCGTTCGCCCTTGTAGGTAATCTATGAGTGGTAGCAGCTCAGCATCGCCACGCTGCTGTTGAGAAAATGTGGCAGTGTCCACAATTCCGAAAAGGCCGTGTCGTCATCGTCGTTGTCCGGGGATGCCGTCTCAACAGGAGACCGAGAAAGACAGTCGGCATCGGTGTGTCGTTTTCCCGACTTGTAGGCAACAGTGAAGTCAAATTCTTGGAGCGGAAGACTCCATCGTGCAAGGCGGCCAGACGGATCTTTCAAGTTGACTAACCAACAGGGAGAGTAGTGATCGCTGATAGCGGTGAATGGGCGGCTGTACAAATAAGGACGAACCTTCAGGACTGCCCATACCATTGCAAGACATTCTTTTTCTGTCGTGGTGTAATTAGCTTCAGCTCGGGACAGCGTCCTGCTGGCGTAGGCGATCACGCTTTCATTGTTGTCCTTCGACTTTACGAGCACTGCTCCAAGACCCACATTACTAGCGTCTGTATGAAGTATTGTCGGCGCGTCTTCATCGAAGTGGGCCAGCATGGGGGGTGTTTGCATTCGCTGACGAAGCTCGTGAAATGCCTGCTGTTGGTCTTCGCCCCACCTGAAGGGGGTATCTTCCCTAGTAAGCTGTGTCAATGGTCATGCGATGCGCGAAAAATTAGCAATAAACCGCCGGTAATAGGCACAGAGTACTAAAAAACGTTGCACTGATTTTTTGTCTGATGGCGTCGGGAAGTTTGCCACGGCGGCAATTTTATCCGGGTCGGGTCGGATCCCTTGGCTGCTCACAACATGACCGAGGAATTGAAGTTCGTGGAAGTCGACGCAGAAACGCAAGCTACCGTCCTTCTTTTTGACGAGTACTACAGGTGATGCCCAAGGACTGCTAGATGGCCGAATAACACCATCTTCTAGCATCGTTTTCACCTGTTTTTGAAATGCCTCACGCTCCTTTGGGGTGACTCGATAAGGATTTTGCCGGATGGGTCTGGCGTCGGAATCCGTGATGATGCGGTGTTTAGTCAGTGCCATTTGACCAACTCTTGATGTGGATGAGAAGCAGCCGTGGAACTTGTTGATCAGCGTGAGAAGGCGGTCTCGCTCAATGGGAGATAACATGGACCAACGTCGACAGGTGTCGGTGTGTAGTGATAGTAGACGCTGCTGCTTCCTCCACTAAACGACAATCTTCTGTTTGCAAGAGTTCGTCAAAATAGGCAATAGCCGTGCCTTTAACTATGTGTCGGCGTTCTCTGCTGAAATTGTCAATAGCAGTTAAGCGCATCAGTCAATAACAGTGATGAAAGCCCTGGCAACAGAAATGCCGCTAGTGAATGCGAGCTCTTTGATGTGTTCAGCGATGCCAGTACCGTTTTGTACTTGGTCACAGTGCACAGATACGAGGGAAACAACTTCGTGGCGGCAGTATGACGTCGTCATCGGCAATACGGAAGCGAGGGGGCTGGTGTTCCTCATCTGTAGCAGTCTCCGAGCTTACAGTGAACGTTCCGCTTCTGTCACGGATGTCAATCACAGCCCCGTATTCGCGCAAGAAATCCATTACCAATATGAGCTGTCTACAGCACTCGTGCAGAATGACGAGGGTGGCGACAAAGGTGGAACCAGCGATGAAGAGTCGGGCCGTGCACATTCCAACCGGTGTCATCGACTGACCTCTTGCAGTTCTAATATTGGGTTCCTGCCATGACATTTTCACCTTCCTTAGTCTTTCGGTTAGCTGTAGCACTTATTATAAAAAAGTGGGAGCCAGTGTCCACAAGAGCCGTCACTTGGTGGCCGTCGATGTGAACGACGAGGTCAGCGCTGATATCGTCGGTTACGTCGGCAGTTGTCTCATTCGTCGAATTAGTCATTGCTGTCGCCTTCTTCGGTATCGGTGGCTTCGAGCTGTAATTTCTCTGCAATAGGGGCTGTTCAGAATTTCGATTATTGGCAACCCCACCCACCGAGGTCGCTGCGTCTAGTTTACCCGTCACGGACTAGGGGACCTGCCCCTGGTGACGTCGGCAAACTGCGACGATTAGGTGAACTGGGCCGCGCAGGAGATGGAGAACGTGATCTGGGCATTACTGGATTCTGCGGCGGTGTGTTCACAGGCAGGGGCGTAGTTGTACATGTGTCGATCGTCGTACGCAATGTAATCAGGGTAGTGAGGAAATCTCGAGTACTGAGCGTCGCGATAACGGTAAACTCTGTAGACGTGCCCAGCTTCGCTACAATGAAAGCATAACGGTCGACGGTCAGCGGTACCTCACAAATCGGTTTTCCGACGCTGGTAGGCAAGTGGAGACTCACTATTGGGCCACGTTGTGGGGCATGTTGGCTATACGGCATTCGTCTTGTCGGAGGAATCGGTGAGGTTGCGAAAGTGGTCGGTGCTGACAGTGACTGTGTTTGCAGGGTTGGTGGTGGTCGTCATTGGAGTCTGCTGTGCTGAAGGCGCGACGACGGGGCGTTGTACTGCATCAGCTTAAGTAAAATGTCGTCGCACACCATTATAGCAGGATGAAGAGAGAGCCTGGCGGACCTCATCCCGGACAACATCAGCGGCAAAAGACAATGCCGGCGCCGGTTCAGTTGTTGGAATTAAACCAAGCTGCCGAAGCTCCTCTCTCAAAATCTCCCGGATGACTTCCAGCAGAGGCCTGTCGTTGTCGCAGAGGCTCACCGCAGTCGTAACAGGGCTACTCGCTCGAACATTGACCGGGTTCTGCTGGCGGTACCGTTGCTGTAGGGCCCGTTTAATAGCTGTGGCTTCTTTCGTAAACTCAGCTACTGTTGTTGGCGGATTTCTCACAAGCCCAGCAAACAGTTGCTCCTTCACGCTTCGCATTAGATACCGCAGCTTCCTGTCTTCCGGCATCTCGGGATCCGCCCTGCCGAAAAGACGGGTCATGTCCTCGGCGAACATAGCGACGCTCTCGTTTGGTTTTTGAATTCGAGCTTCCAAGAGACGTTGCGCATTCTACTTTCTGTGAAGGCTACCTAAGGTGCCTATCAGATGGTTGCGGAAGTCATCCCACGTAGCCATGCTTCTTTCCCTGTTGATGTACTACGTCTGGGCGTTGTCTTTCAGGTAGAAGTACACATTCGTGAGCTTGTCTTCTGGTGTGGTCCACTGGTTGTGCTTCGCGCAGCGTTCGAACTGGTCCAGCCAGTCTTGTGCATCTTCATAGGTCTCACCATGAAAGCAGTCAGGAATCATGGGATTCTGAAGTGTCATGTGGGATGTAGCTGCAGTAGCCATGGTGGTTGAAGGAGGCAAGCGATTGCTGGCAGTTTCTGGAAAGGAATTGAGCTCGGGAGCTACGCCTCGCAGACGGCGGCTGGAACGGTGGACTGGTGTGTCGACGGGTGGTAGTGATTCCGGGCTTGAATGTCGGGTCCGCGAAGGGGTGCCAAGCATGAAGACGTACCCAGCACCTCTACCAGTGTGACGACGCGAGATTGACGAGCACACAAAGCGCCTCAAACAAATACGGTTTATCGATCGCAGGAAACAGACTGCAACGACTTCTTCGTCTTTTTCCCTTGGCCAAGGACACTCGCGCTGCTTCGTTGTCCTCACCACTGGCACATACGCGCAACAATATATATTCCCATACAGAAGCACCGCCATCCAGCGGACATTCCAAGGACTAAACGAGAGGTGGCACACGCAGACTTTATTACGGCTTGCGCTTCGAGTTTACTTCCCACCTTTAACCACCTCAAGTTCATGGTATATACTACTTCACTGTATTCATAGAACTGCGACCCAACACTCGCTAAACCTTTTTAAAACCAAGAAGATTGCGCCCAGTGAGTATGACGTAGCAACCTTTTTCTGTCAGGTAGTGCTCAATGTACATGCCAATGGCTGCTAATAGGAAATGAGAGACAGGAGAATTCGGCTTTTGCTTTCTTACGGCTTGCGCTTCGTATCTACTTCCCACCTTTAACCACCTCGAGTTCATTCATGGTATATACTAGTTCATTGTATTCATGGCACTGCGGCTCAACGCTCGCTGAACCTTTCTAATACCGCTGTCACACGAGGGCTCGCCAAGGCTGTTAACTCCCTCGTCCTTGGGACAACGAAGACGCGGTCCGTGTCACACGGCCACCCTTTGGCAAATGAAGGTAAACGGAGCATTTCGCAAAGGACGTTCAACGATCTCCCTTTGCAGCGAAACAACGTACTTTCGTTCCCAGCATTCCAGAGGTCAGAGAAAAATTTTGAGCACGAAGTGGCCGCAGTCAAAAGAATAATACAATTTGGCAATATTAAACGTTCTTTTGTTGTAGTACTCATTGACAACGCGTATTTAATTACACATATTTACACCCACCAGTGTTCACTTACTCTCAACACCGATGCCCTACACTCCGTGCCCGGACCGGCCGGTGTCATTGATAAATATTTCGTCCATGCGTGTGCTTGTAGTCGTCGTTGTGTCACTAATGGCCGAAGAACCCTAAATTTCGTACACGGGCATGAACACAGGCAACAAAACAACTAAAAGCACAATGTGGCCAGCGTCACAAGCAGCATCGCTACATTTAGCGAATTCATTTTATTTGAAATTATTATTAAGGGTTTGTTAGCCTCTTACCTACTTAATAGTGCTTTCTTGTAAAAACCCCTTAACGAGGATTTACAAAACTTTTATAGAGATGAAATTAGAATACTGTTCCGAAAATCAAACAGCGCCAGCTGAGCCTCCTCGCGGCAACTGTTACAACCTTGTCATTGCCGTGTGACACTGCCACAACTCCTTCTCCGCCGAACCCCCTAGGGGAGATTTACGTTGACGGTGTTCAACGGAGTTTAGTGGTGGTCGTGTGACAGGGGTATAAAACTAAGGAGGTTACACCCAGCGAGTATAACGTAGCTACCCTTTCTTGTCAGAAAAGTGCTCAATGTACATGCCAATGGCTGCTAATGGGGATCGCAGCGTGCGCGTTAACTAAAAGCCAAATGCTCCTGTCTCTCATTCTCCATTAGCAGCCTTTGGCGTGTACATTGAGCACTATTTTTTATTGTTCAACAACGCACAGAAGAAATCTCTCCCCGGCACCACCTTGGAGGTCAAAATGTTATAATTGTTACATACTACACCGGCTACAAGAGACGAACGGGTGCCTCTATAAGGAGCTTCGCCCCTAAAACTCTGACATCCCCATAATAAATGCCAGGGGACTGGGCTCATCAAAACACCTGGTCATCACCTTCGCCAGACACAAGCTTGCTGCCACTATCCGCTTAAGGTGTTTCACCTTAGAAATCCATCCCTTCAGGAAGAGATCTGAGGCCTTCTTCAACTGCAGAAAGCTTGGCCACCACACAGATGTGTGTCCGCTGCTCAACCCTGGAATACCAAAATGCCAAGATGTGGTGGAGAACATCCCCCACCGCCACTGGGAGAACAGCGAACATGTACACCACAGTGTGTATTATGCCTCGGCGAACATCCCACTGGCAGCAGGGGCTTCAAGCTACGCTTCGCACCATTCAAACCTAATAACAGAAAGAAGACATCGATGTCCCCCAGAACCAATGAGAGAGGAAGATCAAAATCACCAGGCTGTCGATCAAAATCGAGATCGCACAAAAAAGCAAGAGCAGGAACAGAAATGCCCCCATTCCTGCGCAGAAGATCCGCAGTCCCAGCAGGAGACATCTGCTTCTATGCCAGCAATACACAACAACAAGAACGCCTGAAGCAATGACCCACCAAAAAATGTAGGTTGGAGTACCGACGATCCAGGGCAAACCAGCAAAGCGGCGACTACTCAGCCAGCATCTAACACCAAACAAGGGGGCAAGACCAGGAACCGGTCGACATCCCGGACTCAAGGCAGCCATTCCAGATCTAGTTCGAGATTAAGGACGCAGCCACCGGCCAGACTTCAAGACAATCAGGTGAGGGAACTGACAGAGCTGGTAAACTCTTTACAGCAACAGTTGGCTTCGGTCAACGAACAGATCATGCAACTGAAAAACAATTTCAATTCAACCTTTACCCCACCTGCAGCGGAGGAACAAACACACAGTGAGGTAACTAACATGGAAACTGACAGAATTAGAGGAGACAAGCGCAGAGCTTCTAGCTCAGCGCAAGAAATTTCCACTGAAGAAAAACGAGAAAAAGTAAAAAAACTCGACACTCAGAATAGCCAAGGTAGAAACTGCAATAAACATGCGCTTCAAGGAGCTAGAAGCCAAACAGATTGAGTTTCAGGCATCTACTGAGGCTCGCCCCACCAGAATCGAAGCCGATATTGAAAACATGCTGGCAGGTCCTAATCAGCTCAAAGTAGCTAACACAGGCACACTGACAGAGCCGCAGCAACAACACCAAAGCCCTGTTGCACAATTACCACTCCTAGTTAGAGGCGAGGGGCCTAACAATACTAGCTTAGATAAACGACCCCCAGCGGGAGGCTCAATCAGAACACACGGACCACGTGCAGAAACTCTCAAGCATTCATGACGGCCAGCGACCAAATTTTGATCGGGCAATGGAACTGAAGAGGGTTCTGAGCTATAAGACGTGATCTCGAATATAGGATCCATGATTCTACATTGAAACCTGATGTTACTGCGCTACAGGAAACTGGCATAAACGTCAGGCTCATTGGCTACACAACCTTCAACACGACAGTGGCGGAAGCTTTAATTCCTCCACGGCACCCATGATACATAGAAATCTCACCGATAACGCGATGGATCTTGCGGTCGAGAATATAGCCTACAACTTTGTAGAAATCCTCCCCAAGAAAAAAACTTACCGCACCCTGTACATCCTTAGCGCATATCATCCACCAAAGAACAGAGGCATCGTCGCCTCTAAGGTTATGGTAAAGGCGCTGTAACGTGCCAGAAGCTCACCACTAATTATAGTAGGGGACTTCAATGCTCACCATCCGGCATGGGGCTATAAGTCTTGTGACAAGAAGGGGACCAGACTATGGACAAGTTCACTAGAGCTGGACTTAATCCTCTTCACAGACACCGTGCGGCCGACCCGAATAGGTAACAACATCTGTCGAAAGACGTCACCTCATCTGACATTCATCAAAAACATAGAATTCGTCGAATGGGAAAACACAGACACTAATGCAGGCAGCGATCTTTACATCATAGTAACCACATTCCCACTCAGTAAAATGAAGAAAGGAAAATTGAGAGTGAAACATACTAATCGGGACACTTTCAGAGACATTAGAAATGAGAGAGAACCCACAGTACTCGCAAACTTGGAAGAATGGACATCCACTCTAATCGAAGACGAGAACAAGGCCACCATTGAAGCCGAGATCGAGGAGGATCATCCGGCCCCTTACTCACGGCTTATACACCTCTGGGAGGCTAAGGAAAGTATCCAGAAGAGATGGAGGGCACAAAAACACAACAAAATCTTCTGAAAGAAGATAGCTCAAATCGACAAAGAAGTAGAGAGTTATACACAAGCGTTGAGTCGAGAACACTGGCACCAAATGTGTGACTGGCTCAATGGCCGATTGGCTAACAAAAACTCCTGGTTTCTACTCAGACATCTGATAGATCCCGAACAAATGAAATATAACGCAAGTACGAACCTTCAAAAACTTATACATATCTATCCTGGTGAGGAGAATGACCCAATAAGTTATCTGCAAAGCAAATACTTCAACACCAACACGGACATGCCCACTCCGGCTAAATATGAAAGAGAAATCAATCCAGTTTTAGAGAGCGATATAGACGAAGCTGAAGTTTCAGCTGTCCTCAATCAGATTAAAACCACTGCCGCAGCGGGGAAAGACGCAATAACAAACAAAATGCTCCGAAGTTTTGATGACCACTCTATCAGCCAGATCACTAAACTATTCAACACTTACTGGGCTGATGGAAAAGTTCAGCCTAGCTGGAAACATGTGACCGTCATTTTTATTCCGAAACTGAGCAAGAAGTTTGAACTGGGAAACCTTCGACCAATTTCTCTCACCTGCTGCTTAGGAAAGGTCATGAAGCATATCATATTAATCCGACTCAACAATTACATTGAAAAAGAGCATCTGCTACCTGACACCCTAATCGTCTTCAGAGAGTGTCTATCAACACAAAATAATATGCTTCAACTGCAACAAGACATCCTTGACCTAGGCCCAGTACAAGCCACTCGGACCATACTGGGCCTCGACGTCAGTAAAGCTGTTGACAATGTCACGCATTAGGCCATCCTAAATGACTCAACCCAGTTGAACGTGGGTGAAAGAACGTTCGCCTACATTTCGACTTTCTCAGAGAAAGAATCAGCCACCATCCAACTGGGTGAAGTGCGCGGTCAAACGTTTACGCTAGGCACAAGACGAACCCCGCAAGGTGCCATCCTCTCGCCCCTACTGTTCAATATCATCATGATGAACTTACCACAACAGCTTAACGAATTACCCCATATCAAACGTGCCATATACGCAGACGATGTTACAATCTGGACAAACAGTGGCTCGAAAGGTGCGATAAATGACGCGTTACAGGAGGCAGCTTACGTTGTGCAAGAGTATCCGAGACACAATGTGTTACCGTTGTTAAAGTAACACGTGAGAAAGGTCCCCGTTCGCTCCGGAAACCCAGGTAACGAGGAAGCGCATAAAGTGGCCCGGGGTACAGCAAATCAGGTCACGCTTTCATTGGAACCGGGCTCCCCGATAGGAGAGGCAGTGACCTCCTATAACGAACTTACGAATATGTATAAAGATCACAAGAGAATGTATCCCATACCGCACAGCAACCTCATGAGAGCGCAGGCCACTATCCTCCGCCGAATTCAAACGAACAGCCTAACCACTCTTCACTGCTTAGCTATATACACAGGTGGAGAGGTTGACTCAACGTGCAAAAATTGCGACAAAAATGCCATAACAAACCAAAGTCCACTCTGAGAATGCGAGGGCCTTCCCCCACCCAGGGAGTTTCTGCCAGCTCTCTCCGAAACGACATTGAAGGCCTTAATACGGTCCCCCGACGAAAAACTGCAGAAAGCAGTCATTGCATAGGCACAAGAGGTCGCCGCAGACAAGCGGCCAGCTCGAAACCCATGAAATCTCTTTTAATAAAGTTGTATCCTCCTCCTCGCACCGAGCGTCGTTGTGTTTTGGCTTTCAACCCGGGTGGCTGGTGTCTGGGAGGCCACGGCCAGGTCACGTGATCCCATTGGAGGCGGGAGAGGATCATGCGAACTATGGGAGTCAACCTCCAGCAGACAAAGAGATAGGGTGCTCGAGATCACCACTTGTGTTCTAAAACGGGCTTTAGGCCATTTGTTTAGGGTCGCATAGAAAATAAAGACCCTTCATAACCACCACCGAGTACGCAGACTTCTACATCCCCAACCAACTGGTTGGCAGCGGTGGGATAAGAAGAAGGCTGGCGGACCTTTGCTGAAGGGAAAGAGCTTCGACGATCCGGGATCATGGAGTTCCACTTCGCAGCCAAAGCAAGCGAGGAACAATACACAACGAGCAAGTCATGGATCTGGGATCGGTTGATAAGGCGACGACTCCGGGAGACAAGGCCACCGCACGCTCGTGGTATCGGTGAGTGCTTGAGCGGATATTGTTTGCCAGACTATTAGAACTGCGTTCAATCGGGCTTACATTTTCGTTTGTCATCACAGGGTGCGTGGTTGTTTTGAAAATTGGTGTAGTTAGCTCTTGCTCATCATGAATATAAGGAATCTATGAAAAGACAAATGGCTGGTACTGGCGGAAGAACTCGGTGTAGAAGTAAATCAGAAAATGAGGAAACCCGAGATCCACTACGCGATTGAGGAAATTGATTTCGAATAGGATGAAATCGCACAGGCATGGAAAAAGATATGCCGTATTGAGAAATAACGGGCATACGCTAGAAAAATAGATGAACAGACAGAACAAAGACAAGCTCAGTTCTAGCGTGAGAGAGAACATAGAAAAACGGAGCTTGAACTCAAAAGAATAAGGCTTCAACAGGTGAGATTGGCATCGAGAGTGAGTGTGACACCCGCTTCGCACGACCATGTGAAGCTGATTGGTTCGCTTCAGCCATTCAGTGTGAGAATTGACATCGGTTTCTACCTCGTAAATTTCAAACGTATGTGTGAGAGACATTCATTCACCCGCGACACTTGGCCGCGAAGGTTGCTTGGTTGCTTCCGGGGGAGGCATCACAGGTTGTTGCTCGTGTTAGCGCTGTTGAAGCAAGTGACCATGATCTCGTGAAGTGAAGGCTGCTCGCTAAATATAAGCTCTCCACCGAAGAGATTAGGAGAAGATTTAGAACAGGAAGAAAAAAGAGAGAATATAAGCTTTGTTGAGTTTGCTTGCAGCCTAAATCATTACTTGGTCGAATGGATGAAAGGCTCGGTTGCAGAGGGCGACTTCTGTAAGCTTCAGAGTTTAATCTGCCTTGAGCAGTTTTCTGGGTGCTTGACGGACAACATACGCCTGTATGTGAGAGATAGACAACTTGGCGTCTGTGTTAAAAAAGCAGGACAGCTTGCGGATGAGTACGTGCCGAGTCGTGACTTCAAAAAGACTGGCCTCAGCAATCAGGGCAATTGAAAGCCTCCCCCTGGGCAGCAGCTGTATCATAGAGGACTGCGAGACATGCGGGATGGAGAGGGCAAAGGACAGTTAAGTTCAGCGCCACCTAGTGTGAACGTGAGCACAGGACGAGAAGTCCAAGGAAAAGAACCAGGGAGGGAGTCACTAGAATTGGAAAAGAAACGGACCACAATTTGCTATAATTGCAAAGAAGAAGGTCACTTTGCCAGAAACTGCCGAAAGGAAAATCTTGTATTCGCGACTATAATAAGCAGTGATCCCAGTAACACCAAGCTACTAAGGCCATACACCAAAGATCTAATTGTAAATGGCCAGAAGTGCAAAGTACTCAGTGATTCAGCAGCTACCGTGGATGTGGTCCACCCAAAGTATGTTTCAAGTAAGGATTACATTTCTGAATGCGCTTAGGTTCGTCAAGCAGTCAGCAAAGATCCCGTGTGTCTGCCAATGGCAAAAGTTGAAGCCGAAGGGCCATTTAGTGTTTTGGAAACTGTGGCAGCTGTATCAAAAGGGTTGCCCGAGGGGTACCTTTACCTTTTTTCCAATAAATATGAGTCGCTGTTGAATGAACAGGGAAAGGCGTTTGCTAAAGTTAATGCACAGATCCTCGCGCTGACACAATCGAAGCCAGGCAGCTTTCGGCACATTTGCGTTATGCAGAGAGCAAAGATGAACCTCATGTGCAGGAGTCAGTAACTGGGAGAAATGCAGAGAAACAAACACAGATCAAAGAACCTTTGAGTGCGGAAAAGATGGAGCTAATGCTGACGTGGTGCGCCCGCATATAGGCGCCGGGCGTAAAGGGCACACCAAAACTGAGCGCGAGGGCACCTTGGTGAGACCAACTGCACCTTCTTTTACTGCACTGCTGAATGTTGGTCGAGGTGCACTAAAGTCCGCACAGAAAAACGACCCAACGCTTAAGGTCGTGTGCAGCAGCCTAGGCGAAGGCGTCTCGTCGAAAAACATCACGTTCAGGGAAAGAGGTAGTATCCTTTATCGCAACTACAATGATAAACGTGGCAGAAACTTCGATCAGATAGTAATTCCAGTTGAAACGGTGTTTATTGGCGCAAGTAGTACTTGCACAGCAGGTCTATTGATGCGGAAAGCGGGCGGCAGCAACGGACCCAGAAATCACAGCACTCGGGGCAAACGCTCACGATTGGCTCCTCTCGCTAAAGGCGTGACCCACTGCAGCACATAATCTTCTTCCTCTTTACAATACCCCGGCGACGAAGACGAGCCATCCTGGCAAGTCAAGGTGACGAGAGTAGAAGTGGGTCGGGATAGGGCTTGAGACGACTCACGTGGACAGTCTCATGACCAAGGTGTCGCCTGTCTGTAGATGGCGTGACCGGCTCGATCACGTATGTTACATGAGATCGACGTTCGACCACGCGATTAGGACCGTGAAACTTGGGGCCAAACTTAGAGGACAGACCTGGGGAGTGGGAGGGCAGTCGGAGCCAGACGAGCGAGCTCACGGCAAAAGTCTCTGTAAGCGGGCCTGCAGTCGGGTGATGAACAACGTTTATTGTCGTTGAAACGAAGTAGATTTGGCAAGAATGGTGACGTAACAGGTCACGTGATTTTAACGAACTGGCTGGTGACATCGGAGTGAATCAGCCATGCTACATCTCCCTTTTCTTAGGGAATCAAATAATTACACTAGTCTTCTGGTTTTGGGTAGCGGCAGGGCTCCCGGCGTGGCCTTGTGCTTCTCCGCAGCTCTTGTGCGGGCTGGGCGTCGTCTAGTAGTTCGGACCCGTCACGAGGTCTTTCTTCGGGATGTGTAGGTGCGTCTCGCAGATGCTCGCGTGTGCGTCTAATTTCCTGGCCCTCTTCTGTCTTCACCATCATGGAGCGCGGCGTCTCAGCTGGCCTTAGAGCGGCTGCAGGTGTCCAGGTCTTTTCATGGGTATCGTATGTAGTCACCCTCTGTCCAGGTGATAGAGGTGGTAGGTGCTTGGATCGGCGATTGTAGTAGATCCTCTGGCGTTGGCGGATTTCCTGGAGACGGTTATGGACGGCTCGGTTGGGCACAGTTTGCGGCACCAGGTGGCTTGAGGGTACGGGCAGCAGGGTCCTCGTCTGCCTTCCCATCAGCATCTGCACAGGGGATTTCAAAACAGAATCTCGCGGTGTATTACGCCATTCAAGCAGAGCGATGTAGAAATCAGGTGTTCTAAGAGAGCACTTCTTTAATAGCTTTTTTGCTTCTTGCACGGCCCTCTCTGTCATACCATTTGAGCGCGGATGATATGAGCTTGACGTTACGTGAGTAATGCCAAGCCTATATAAAAAGTCTTTGAATTCTGTGCTGTTGAATGGCGGCCCATTGTCACTGCAAAGTTTAAGCGGTAATCCATGAACCAAAAAAAATTCTGTGCACAAAGACTTCAGCTGATTAGCAGTGGTATGGTGAAATTTCCTTATTTCAAAAAAGAAAGAATAGAAATCGACAATAATGGCAAACTGTCGGCCCTCGTAAAAGAATAGGTCCATTCCTGCAGCTTTCCAGGGCAAGTTTGGAACCTCATGGCTCACAAGCGGCATCTTTGCGTTTCAGGGCTGATGCTTTTGGCACATTTTGCAGTTTCGGCAAAATTGCTCTATGTCGCTTGCCAGGCAGGGCCAGAACATGACGCTTCGTGCCCGCGCCTTCATCTTATCGGCTCCGGGGTGTGCGACGTGCAAAAGAGCCAATATTTCTGCTTTCATGGAACTTGGTATGATCACCTTGTTGTTGCGAAATAGAAGCCAGTCTTGTGCGTGTATCTCCTCCTGATAAGACTAGTATGGGCGGATGGCTTCTGGAACCTCGTGCTTCTTGTCAGGCCAACTGATTAGCGCGTATTCCCGCAGCTTGGA
This sequence comes from Rhipicephalus annulatus, assembly GCA_013436015.1. Classification (NCBI taxonomy): domain Eukaryota; kingdom Metazoa; phylum Arthropoda; class Arachnida; order Ixodida; family Ixodidae; genus Rhipicephalus; species Rhipicephalus annulatus. The sequence continues at coordinate 25,691 of WOVY01012284.1, read as the reverse complement.
GAGGACGGTATCGTTGTTGGTTGCTGCGAAAATACTTTTTAGACGGGGTTCCGAGGCTGAAACCAATTCCAGCACATTTACTTGAAACTGCGCAGTTTACTCGCACATGCTCACTATGCTCGGAAAACGCGACAAAGCATCAGCAAGAAAAACAACTTTGCCTGGCTTATAAGCCAGCTTAATCGGATAGCGCTACACGGTCAGCCTCATGCGTTGCAAGCGAAGGGGACACTGATGCAGCGGCTTGTTAAGTATCGGTACTAAAGGCCTGTGGTCGGTCTCTACAATCACTTCTGCTTGACCGAAAACATAGTCATGGAACTTCGTGCAACCATGCACTATCGCCAACATTTCCTTCTCAAGTTGTGCATAGTATTGTTGCGCCTCTGTGAGTGACCATGACGAAAAAGCGATGGGGCGGCTGTCTTGCATGAGAACTGCGCCGACTCCTAATTGGCTTGCGTCAACCGAGAGAATGAAAGGCTTTTTAGAGTTGAAGAAAGCCAAAACGGGTGCTTTCGTCAAGGATTGACGCAAGGTCTCAAAACTCTTTTGCTGCGCCTCAGTCCAAACCCATGCAATGTCTTTACGCAACAGTGTTCGAAGCGTAGCGGTTACTTGTGACATGTTGGGAATGAGTCGCTGCACGAAATTCATTGTACCAAGAAATACCTGCAGTTCTTTCTTGTTCTTCGGTTCCGCTATTCCAAGTATGTCTTGTACCCTCTCCGGATCAAGGCGTAGGCCTTTTGTAGTGAGTATGTGTCCCAGATACCGGACCTCCGGCTGCAGAAACGCACTCTTCTTGGGGTTACGTCGGAGGTTGTGCTGTTGACACCGAGATAACACAAGTTTTAAGTTGCAGTCGTGCTCTTCTTTAGTTCTGCCCCATACTAATTCGTCATCCATCACAACCGCCACACAGGACAACCCTTCCAAAACGCGGTGCATTGCTGCTTGGAATACTTCTGGGGCCGAAGCTATTCCGAACGGAATGCGAAGGAACCGATAGCGACCATATGGAGTGCTCATGGTGCAAAGTTTGGAGCTCGACTCGCTAAGCCGAATTTGCCAAAACCCTAAAGCTGCATCAAGCATAGAAAAGAATCTTGCTGCGGCAAGCCTAGGAGCGACATCCTCTAACGTTAGCATGGGATAGCTTTCACGGAGTATGGCTTGATTGAGCGTTGTTGGATCTAGGCAAATTCAAACTTTGTCTCCTTTAACAACGGTAACCATATCGCTGGACCATCTTGTAGGCTCAGTTACCTTTGTTATGACGCCCTGATCCTCCATACGCTGAAGTTCCGCTCTAGTCTTGTCCTCCAGGGCCACGGGGACTCTTCGAGCTGGTACGACGACACCCACGGCGCCGGGTTTGAGTTTTCTTTTGTACTCGTAGTCCTTGAGCTCACCCAGTCCTGTGAAGACATCTGCGAAAGGTTGGGCTGGCTGGTAAAGTTGATCGACATCAATATTCTGTACCCGGTGGATAAATTCAAGGCGTTCGGCTGCTTAACCACTCAGAGTCACTGGTGCACTTTGCTCTATGATGTAGAGTGTTTCGTGGATCACCCTCTCATTGGCTGAAAGCCGCAGGTGCACTTTTGCTTGGGCGGTTGCCTTGTGGCCGAAAAATGCTGTTAGCGCTACCCGGCAAGCCTGCTCTGGTAGATCCGGTAGTTTTGCAACGTCCTTCCTTGAAATGACGCAACAATTATCTCCCGTAGCTAATTTGCAAGTTATTGGTTGGCCTTCAATGTCCACCGTCGCGCTCCAGTGGTCTGTGTTGAACGTGCTCACCGTTAATGTTTGCAGAAAAAAATTGCCGTCTTCTGCGTATAGTTCCCGTAGTTATTTCTTCTTGCAAGGAACGGTTCGCGAAGGCGTTGCCAATTTGCATGCTCGGGCAAAGTGGTTAAATCCTCCGCACTTATATCATGAATTACCGGTGGCAGGGCACCTTTCGCCGCGGTGTGCGCGATAGCCGCACCTGCCGCAGACATCCCCTTTCTTTACGACTGCGTCAACTGCCGTGTCCAGCGCTGTCTCCTTGGCCTCACTGATTTCACGAAACTGCTGTTTCCCTTGCTCTTGCGTGCGACTTCCAACCGTGCACTTTCCAACCGGTGTCATCGACTGACCTCTTGCAGTTCTAATATTGGGTTCCTGCCATGGCATTTTCACCTTCCTTAGTCTTTCGGCTAGCTGTAGACTTATTATAAAAAAGTGGGAGCCAGTGTCCACAAGAGCCGTCACTTGGTGGCCGTCGATGTGAACGACGAGGTCAGCGCTGATATCGTCGGTTACGTCGGCAGTTGTCTCATTCGTCGAATTAGTCATTGCTGTCGCCTTCTTCGGTATCGGTGGCTTCGAGCTGTAATTTCTCTGCAATAGGGGCTGTTCAGAATTTCGATTATTGGCAACCCCACCCCCCGAGGTCGCTGCGTCTAGTTTACCCGTCACGGACTAGGGGACCTGCCCCTGGTGACGTCGGCAAACTGCGACGATTAGGTGAACTGGGCCGCGCAGGAGACTGGAGAACGTGATCTGGGCATTACTGGATTCTGCGGCGGTGTGTTCACAGGCAGGGGCGTAGTTGTACATGTGTCGATCGTCGTACGCAATGTAATCAGGGTAGTGAGGAAATCTCGAGTACTGAGCGTCGCGATAACGGCAAACTCTGTAGACGTGCCCAGCTTCGCTACAATGAAAGCATACCAGTCGACGGTCAGCGGTACCCCACAAATCGGTTTTCCGACGCTGGTAGGCAAGTGGAGACTCACTATTGGGCCACGTTGTGGGGCATGTTGGCTATACGGCATTCGTCTTGTCGGAGGAATCGGTGAGGTTGCGAAAGTGGTCGGTGCTGACAGTGACTGTGTTTGCAGGGTTGGTGGTGGTCGTCATTGGAGTCTGCTGTGCTGAAGGCGCGACGACGGGGCGTTGGACTGCATCAGCTTAAGTAAAATGTCGTCGCACACCATTATAGCAGGATGAAGAGAGAGCCTGGCGGACCTCATCCCGGACAACATCAGCGGCAAAAGACAATGCCGGCGCCGGTTCAGTTGTTGGAATTAAACCAAGCTGCCGAAGCTCCTCTCTCAAAATCTCCCGGATGACTTCCAGCAGAGGCCTGTCGTTGTCGCAGAGGCTCGCCGCAGTCGTAACAGGGCTACTCGCTCGAACATTGACCGGGTTCTGCTGGCGGTACCGTTGCTGTAGGGCCCGTTTAATAGCTGTGGCTTCTTTCGTAAACTCAGCTACTGTTGTTGGCGGATTTCTCACAAGCCCAGCAAACAGTTGCTCCTTCACGCCTCGCATTAGATACCGCAGCTTCCTGTCTTCCGGCATCTCGGGATCCGCCCTGCCAAAAAGACGGGTCATGTCCTCGGCGAACATAGCGATGCTCTCGTTTGGTTTTTGAATTCGAGCTTCCAAGAGACGTTGCGCATTCTACTTTCTGTGAAGGCTACCTAAGGTGTCAATCAGATGGTTGCAGGAAGTCATCCCACGTAGCCATGCTTCTTTCCCTGTTGATGTACCACGTCTGGGCGTTGTCTTTCAGGTAGAAGTACACATTCGTGAGCTTGTCTTCTGGTGTGGTCCACTGGTTGTGCTTCGCGCAGCGTTCGAACTGGTCCAGCCAGTCTTGTGCATCTTCATAGGTCTCACCATGAAAGCAGTCAGGAATCATGGGATTCTGAAGTGTCATGTGGGATGTAGCTGCAGTAGCCATGGTGGTTGAAGGAGGCAAGCGATTGCTGGCAGTTTCTGGAAAGGAATTGAGCTCGGGAGCTACGCCTCGCAGACGGCGGCTGGAACGGTGGACTGGTGTGTCGACGGGTGGTAGTGATTCCGGGCTTGAATGTCGGGTCCGCGAAGGGGTGCCAAGCATGAAGACGTACCCAGCACCTCTACCAGTGTGACGACGCGAGATTGACGAGCACACAAAGCGCCTCAAACAATTACGGTTTATCGATCGCAGGAAACAGACTGCAACGACTTCTTCGTCTTTTTCCCTTGGCCAAGGACACTCGCGCTGCTTCGTTGTCCTCACCACTGGCACATACGCGCGACAATATATATTCCCATACAGAAGCACCGCCATGCAGCGGACATTCCAAGGACTAAACGAGAGGTGGCACACGCAGACTTTATTACGGCTTGCGCTTCGAGTTTACTTCCCACCTTTAACCACCTCAAGTTCATGGTATATACTACTTCACTGTATTCATAGAACTGCGACCCAACACTCGCTAAACCTTTTTAAAACCAAGAAGATTGCGCCCAGTGAGTATGACGTAGCAACCTTTTTCTGTTAGGTAGTGCTCAATGTACATGCCAATGGCTGCTAATAGGAAATGAGAGACAGGAGAATTCGGCTTTTGCTTTCTTACGGCTTGCGCTTCGTATCTACTTCCCACCTTTAACCACCTCGAGTTCATTCATGGTATATACTAGTTCATTGTATTCATGGCACTGCGGCTCAACGCTCGCTGAACCTTTCTAATACCGCTGTCACACGAGCGCTCGCCAAGGCTGTTTAACTCCCTCGTCCTTAGGACAACGAAGACGCGGTCCGTGTCACACGGCCACCCTTTGGCAAATGAAGGTAAACGGAGCATTTCGCAAAGGACGTTCAACGATCTCCCTTTGCAGCGAAACAACGTACTTTCGTTCCCAGCAGTCCAGAGGTCAGAGAAAAATTTTGAGCACGAAGTGGCCGCAGTCAAAAGAATAATACAATTTGGCAATATTAAGCGTTCTTTTGTTGTAGTACTCATTGACAACGCGTATTTAATTACACATATTTACACCCACCAGTGTTCACTTACTCTCAACACCGATGCCCTACACTCCGTGCCCGGACCGGCCGGTGTCATTGATAAATATTTCGTTCATGCGTGTGCTTGTAGTCGTCGTTGTGTCACTAATGGCCGAAGAACCCTAAATTTCGTACACGGGCATGAACACAGGCAACAAAACAACTAAAAGCACAATGTGGCCAGCGTCACAAGCAGCATCGCTACATTTAGCGAATTCGTTTTATTTGAAATTATTATTAAGGGTTTGTTAGCCTCTTACCTACTTAATAGTGCTTTCTTGTGAAAACCCCTTAACGAGGATTTACAAAACTTTTATAGAGATGAAATTAGAATACTGTTCCGAAAATCAAACAGCGCCAGCTGAGCCTCCTCGCGGCAACTGTTACAACCTTGTCATTGCCGTGTGACACTGCCACAACTCCTTCTCCGCCGAACCCCCTAGGGGAGATTTACGTTGACGGTGTTCAACGGAGTTTAGTGGTGGTCGTGTGACAGGGGTATAAAACTAAGGAGGTTACACCCAGCGAGTATAACGTAGCTACCCTTTCTTGTCAGAAAAGTGCTCAATGTACATGCCAATGGCTGCTAATGGGGATCGCAGCGTGCGCGTTAACTAAAAGCCAAATGCTCCTGTCTCTCATTCTCCATTAGCAGCCTTTGGCGTGTACATTGAGCACTATTTTTTATTGTTCAACAACGCACAGAAGAAATCTCTCCCCGGCACCACCTTGGAGGTCAAAATGTTATAATTTTTACATACTACACCGGCTACAAGAGACGAACGGGTGCCTCTATAAGGAGCTTCGCCCCTAAAACTCTGACATCCCCATAATAAATGCCAGGGGACTGGGCTCATCAAAACACCTGGTCATCACCTTCGCCAGACACAAGCTTGCTGCCACTATCCGCTTAAGGTGTTTCACCTTAGAAGTACATCCCTTCAGGAAGAGATCTGAGGCCTGCTTCAACTGCAGGAAGCTTGGCCACCACACAGATGTGTGTCCGCTGCTCAACCCTGGAATACCAAAATGCCAAGATGTGGTGGAGAACATCCCCCACCGCCACTGGGAGAACAGCGAACATGTACACCACAGTGTGTATTATGCCTCGGCGAACATCCCACTGGCAGCAGGGGCTTCAAGCTACCTAATAACAGAAAGAAGACATCGATGTCCCCCAGAACCAATGAGAGAGGAAGATAAAAATCACCAGGCTGTCGATCAAAATCGAGATCGCACAAAAAAGCAAGAGCAGGAACAGAAATGCCCCCATTCCTGCGCAGAAGATCCGTAGTCCCAGCAGGAGACATCTGCTTCTATGCCATCTGCTTCTTGCGTGCGACAGATATCGATAGTCTTCTTGAATGAAGGGGTTTCCACAATCAGTTTCTGCTGCAAGTTCTTGTCACGAATACCCAGAATAATACGACTGCGCAGCATCCGGTCTTCCATTACCCCAAATTCACAGTTTGTGGCTAATATTCGTAGCTCCGTCAGGCGCTCATTGAAAGGTTCGCCTTCCATTTGGTTTCTGGACCCAATTAGAAATTCATGATATGTCAAGTTCGTTTCTGGCTTGTAGAAATCTTCAAACTTGGCAATTAAGACGTCTACGTTATTTTTGTCCTCTTCAGCCTCAAACGTGAAGGTGCTGTATACGTTTCTTGCCTCTTCACCAATAATCACTAGCAACGTGGCTGCTTGCACTTCTTTCGCTTGTTTCGTCAACTGGGTAGCAGTGGAAAATAGCGTGAACTCACTCTTCTAAGTTTTTCATGCAAGCCAATTGTTGTCCGATGTGTACAGCGGCTTTGGCTGCGGCAAGATTGTTGGCGGCGTGGCCATTTCAGCTAGGCACCGCTGCCACCATGTAAGCGGGCCTGCAGTCGGGTGATGAACAACGTTTATTGTCGTTGAAACGAAGTAGATATAGGTAAGAATGGTGACGTAACAGGTCACGTGATTTTAACGAAATGGTTGGTGACGTCGGAGTGACTCAGCCATGCTACAGTCTCGGCTTGCTGGTCGCGGTCGTGGTGGTCTTTTTCGAGTGCTTGCTTGTCCGAGGTGAATGATCGGGCAAACTGACGACACTTGTCAGCGTGGTGCACAATTTCAGAGAGAGGGTTGAACTCCGAGACGTCGGGACGATACGGCAAAATGGTGTCAAAGTTGGAGCATGGCTCACGCCCATATAAAAGAAAGAAAGGCGAGAAGCCTGTGGTTGACTGCGTCGTGGTGTTGTACGCATAAGTCACAAATGGAAGGATAACACCCCAGTTCGATTGGTCGGAATCGACATACATGGCGAGCATGTCTCCTAACGTTCATTTATTGGTGGGGCCTGCTAAGTGTTTGCTACGACCACCCGTGGGCAGGGCCCCTCGGAGTAAACAAAACTAAAAAGAGGCTACTTCAGGAATTTCATCGGCCACGTTGTTTCAGTGATATGCAAGGGTTTGTGCAAACTTGTCAGACATGCCAGAAGGTAGGTAGACCCAACGACAAGAAGAAGGCCCGAATGGTAAGGGTTCTCAAGGGTTGTTGTCAATATTTTTGGACACCCACTTAAAACGAAGTCTAGGTACAAATATATCTTGACTATGCCGTGTCCAGCAATGAAATTCCCGAAGCCATACCACTAAAAGGTAACTTCAGTACAGGTAGTTGATGCCCTATTGACAGTGTTCTCTCGCCTTGGTTTCCCAGCGGAGATACAGTAAGACCAAGGGACTACATTTACTAGTGCACACAACCGCATTTCTCGAGGAATGCGGGATCAAAATTTTGCACAGCTCCGTTTATCACGCCCAGAGTAACATTGTTGAAAGATAGCATGCTGTGGTAAAGAAAGTGCTGAGAGCCTTGTGCCTTGAAAGAAAAATAGAATGGGACTATTGTCTTTCAGGCGCGCTTTTCGCCTTGCGTACTGTGTCGCACAAAAGGACTGGGTTTGCACCCGCAGAACTAGTGTATGGGAGAAACCTTAGGGGTCTAGTGCAGCTAGTTCGTGAACTCTGGGAGGACAAAATAGTCGAACGGAGTGTGATCGAGTACGTTATTGAACTATTGGGAAGATGGAATAAAACTGGAAAAATTGTAAAAGCCAATTTGGAGGAAGCGTAGAAAGTGGCAAAGTGCTACTATGATAAGAATGCGAGAAGGGGCTACTCAAGGTTGGCGATCAGGTCATTATTTTGCGCCCAAGTAGACAATACAAGATAAAGATCCTCTAAGACGGACCGGCTGAGATAATAGAGTGCGTGTCTGAGGTGAACTGACTTCGTAAGGTTACCTTGACATAGGCAAGAGGAGAGAGTGTATCATGTAAACTCGTTGAATCCATATTTTGAAAGGAAGGAAATGGTTGATATGTGGAGTTTAACTTCCCAAAACCACCATGTGATTATGAGAGACGCCGTTGTGGAGGGCTTCGAAAATTTCGACCACCTGGGGTTCTTTAACGTGCACCTAAATCTGAGCACATGGGCCTACAACATTTCCACCTCCATCGGAAATGCAGCTGAGCAGCCGCGATTTCAACCCGTGACCTGCGGGTCAGCAGCCGAGTACCTTAGCCACTAGACCACCACGGTGGGACAGGAAGGAAATGGTAAGCATTGCCTTAAATCACTTTCAGGATGTTACTACTGAGGTGCTTTCTTTCTTCTGTGAGACCGCTCCAAGTGTAGAACAAATGATCGTTTGCTCTGTGAACAAGAGTGAATAGAACAATTATCAAATTGATGACTTAAGAAGAGTCATAGGGGACTACATTGAGTGCTTCATGGAAAACCTAGGCCGTACACATTTGGTAACACACCACATAGAACTAACGTCCGAAGTCCCATTTACATATAAAGCCTATCGCTTGTCGCCCAGGCATCAAGAGATCACGAAAAAGGAGATCAGTCGCATGCTCAAACAAGGCGTTGTCGAGCATGTAAGCAACGATTACTGCTCGCAGTTAATGCTGGTACAAGTACCGAGAAGGGATCTACGACCTTGTGTGCATTAGTGGAAGTTAAATGCGATGACGACAGATGAAGTTTACCCTTTGCCGAGCATTGAAACAAAGTAGAGCTGGTTAGCAAAGCAAGGTTTATTTCAACTTTTGACTTAGTGAGAGGCTACTGGCAAATACCTTTAACGAAAAAGAGCCGGTCGCTATGCAGCTTTTATAACATCTTTCGGTACCTTTCCCCCTGTGACAATGAGTTTTGGCCTCAAGAACGTACCATTTTGTTTTTCGAGATTGATGGAACGGGTGCTGGATGGACTGAATGAGTTTGCGTTGCCATACTGGGATGATGTAGCGGTTTTTTCGAATGATTGGAGTTCCCGCTTGAAACATGTGAGGAAAGTACTTGATAGATTGAGAGCTGCAGGTCTGACAGTTAAGGCGGAGAAGTGCCCATTGGGGCGAACCAGCGTCACTCACTTGGGTCATAAAATATGGCGCGGAAAGGGCGAACCAATAAAAACAAAAGTAGCAGCAATACTAAACTTACCGACGTTCGTGACGAAGAAAGATATTCGATCATTTCTGGGAATGGCGGGTTATTATCAACATTATATACCAAGCTACTCCCAATCGCGAGTCCGCTAACGTATAGTCTGAGAAAGAGTGAACCAGAAAAAGTGACTTGGACTAATGACAAGGAGGGAGCATTCTTGAAATTGAAGACTGCTTTGTCACGAGGACCAGTCTTGGCTTCACCTGATTTCAGTCACAAGTTCATCTTCCAGTGAGACACTAGTAATCGTGGTCTGGGTGTCGTTCTTTCTCAGACAAACGAGCAGCGTGAAGAACACCCCGTGCTGTACCTCAGTCGAAAGTGTACTTCGTGGGAAGAGGTGTATAGCACGTAAGAAAAAGAATGCCTATGTATTTTTTGGGCTATTCAAAATCTGCGATGCTATCTCGAGGGGACCAAATTTACGGTAGAGACCGATCATTGCCCTCTGTCATGCCTTAGGGAAATGTCTGGGAAAAGCAGCCGGCTTTTGAGATGGAGCGTTATTCTGCAAGAGTTCAACTTCGAAATGAAATACAGGAAAGGAAGTGAGAACAAAAATGCAGATGGTCTGAGCAGAGGGGTCCGAGTGGTTTAAGAGAAATTTTATGGAACGGTCACGCCTTTTGTGTATTTCTAGCATTATGTTCATTTGTTAGTTGAGAGCTGAGTACACCAAAACAAAGTAAAAATACGCCCCAGAGGTCTGTCTGGCAGGCAGATCGCTTGTGCGCTGCCATTCCCGAGCGTTTGAAAGTGTGTGTTGGTGTCTGTGCGTTTGTGAAGAGCAGTGTTCATTCAACATACACTTGTGTCTCCTTTTTTCGACCAGCATCGGCGGAAGCAGCCTTGACGAGGGACATCATCGGTGGGATGAGGTTGTTGCGTGACAGCGGGTTCGCAGACTCTGTCTAAAATATATCGTTGTTGCAGCGGTGAATTCCTTCACGCCGTTTCCTCGCAACCCGCGAGCCGAACACGCCGCGACGGTCGTTAAACTGATCATGAACAGACCACGGCTCATCCTCTGAATGGTTACCGGAAGCGAGGGGTATTTGTCTGTCAACGCACCTCTTGCTTTCTAACCGCTCGTCGTTGTGTTTGGACCTTCAACCCCGGTGGCTGGTGTCTGGGAGGCCACGGATGGGTCACGTGATCGCATCGGAGGCGGAAGAGGATCATACAAGCTACGGGAGTCGACCTTCGGCAGCCAAAGAGACAGGCTGCTCGGGATCTCCACTTGTATTCTCAAACGGGCCGGGGGCGCTTTGTTTAGGGTCGCGCAGAAAATAAAAGTCCCTTCATAACCGTCACCAAGTTCGCAGTCTTATACATATCAACAGTGGACTGCTCACTATTCGGCGGTGGCAGAGTAGTGGCGGTAGCGGTAGCCCCGAAAGCCGGAGTGCAAACTGGCTGCGATGTATGGTAAGCTCAATGTCACCAGACAGCGAAACATTTGCTCTAAGAATCAGGTCGGTAGGTACGTCTTCAAATAAAGTGTGGTTGATCTCTCTCACATAGGAATCAGCATAACACACGAAAGTAAAACATGTCTTCGAGAAGCAGTTCAATGTTTACCGCACATCTATATGTGATGTCGTTGGTCTGTTGTGACTGTGGCACCCACGGAGGTGTAAAAAAAAACGCTAGAGTGGAACTCATTGTCCAGGACTGCAGCCGTGGCTATGGCCAGATGGCGGTTTCAGCGGAGATCTTATTAGAGGTATGAGAAAGTATCACCGTTCAGCGATTAAAAAAGGGAAGTTTTATTGTAAACTTGTACATACATATACAAAACATCAGAAATTAGTAAAGAAAGCACACATCTTACAAACGCCCACCAGAATCCAAGTCATCACTGTTTATCCGAATGTTAAAACTTCTCAGGCAGCAGCGGCAACGGCGAAAGGACGCACCCTAACCTACACTCTGCACTCTTAGCATATACCAGCACATCGTCAAGAAAAGTGACCTGGACAGCGCTACCGAAACCGCCATCTACCTCAGCCTGCTGCAGTTTTATGCTGTTATCAAGTTTGTGCTGGGGGCGTTGTCTCTTTGCAGTTGGCTTGACTCAGGCAGCAGCGGCGACGGCGAAAAGATGCACGCTAACCTACAGTCTGCACTCTTTGCAGATACCGGCATATCATCAAGAAAAGTGACCAGTGGTGCAATTATATACAAATTCCAAATTCGGACGGAGGCGGTCTGTCGGTGACGGCAAAAATTGGGCGGTTCGCAGCGGTTGCGAGGACGAAGGGAAGTGAACAGCCAATGAGCAAAATGAAGCCTTGCGTCATCATTTTGACGTGGACTTGGGGACCGTATAGCAAAGTGAAAAGTGTTTGTAACGTGTTGAAAAATGTTTAACTACTATTGATCACTATCAAAATGTGTTGGCACAACTTTTCACACGTTCAATAAGGAATACGGCCCAATATAAACGTATTTTTCTCGTTATTGTTTTGAAATGAAGCTAAACTTAGCGGGACGGTAAGTAGTGGCGCTAAGTCCAACCCCATTTCAAGCAGTTACAATTTCCATATCTCCACCACTATACAAACCTAAACAGCGCAACTTTCGAAGTTGTTGGCTCAGTTGAGCGCAATCATGGTGGAGGGCAACGGCACCAGCAGCCAACAGCAGCAGCGGCTCATCCGCGTTTCCGAAGCTCAGTGCGCGGTGGTGCTCGCCTTTATGGGCGAACACCCCCAGCTCGTGGCGAAAGCCATCGAGCTGCGGCGCGGCGTCACCGACCGGCGGCGGCTGTGGCAAGAGCTCAGCGACGTGCTGAACCATGAAGTGCCTGCGCGCAGGAGTGGCAAGCTTGCGGACACAGGCTGGTGCACGAGACCCGCCGTGACTCCGCCGCCATCAAAGAGGCACAAACGTGAGTGACCGTCGAATGGCGCGGGCGATTTGTTCTTTGATATTGGTGTATATTATCAGGGGCACTGGAGGGGGTTGGCTGCCCGGCTTCCGCGGCCGGGTTCTACAGTTGACTGGAATGACATGCTTCAGTGGCGTCTTTGGTCTCACCTATCTACAGGTAAGCACTCTGCCGCCGCAGTATCACGGGTTCCTGAGCGGGTGCCATGACAGAGTTTGATATCTGAAGGGGTGCCTTTAGCGGAACCTTGTTAAACGGAAATATAGCGCAGAAGAAAGTATTTAAAAGTGGGTAGGTTTCGTAACTAAAATCTTAGTTTGCAGCCCTTGCAGTACAAGGGGTATTAATTTATCATAAAACACGCAATGCCTGCGGGCAAGTGCATGCACTAAAATAGTAGTACATGATATCAATGACCACTGAATAGCTGCAGAACATTTCCGCAGATGTTTAGTACGTAAGGTTGCAAAATAGCCAGAGTAACGAATACCCACTTTCTGGAAGATCATGCTTACTACACTTTCCAGCAGGCAAATGTTCCCACTGCTGCGGTGGAAATGGATGTGAAGGCCACTGAAGCGGCTGAACATGGCAGTGACACAGTAACACGCAAGCATCTGAGAACTCAGTGCTTTATTGAGTGCAGGACCAGAACCTTGAGCAGGGCGACAAGGTGCTCAAGGTGAGTAGACCCTTTGTTAACATTTTACATGAGGGGCATAAGCATTCTCCATGCTTTATTATGATGACTGAAACCAACTTGGACTGTAAACAAGAACCATGCATTGTATTGAGGGCATAGTATCGGGTATCTGCAATAATAAACTGCCGGGCAAAAGGTTGGTTAGCCCTGAAAAGGGCTCTTTCATGGTGAGAGATGCATTTGAGGACATTAATAAAGAGTAGTTTCAACAAATGTTTGTTGGTCCGCACGAGGAGGGCATAGCTCGTACACAAAGCTTCCCATTTTCAAAGGATGCCATTAGGCCAGTTGATCTTCAACTGAGGGGAGATTGTTGTGCCCGTTGCAATTCTCGGCAGCAGTAGCAGCTTCCAGCCACGAGATGGTTAAGGATTTACCGGCAGCTCACTTAAACATTCACACCATGATGATTCATTGCAGGTGCTGCGGGAGATGAAAAAATTGCCCGCAGCTTCCCTCGGGGGAACACTGAGGAGGATGCGGAGCATATAATTGGTTAACGGGGTGTTAAAGTGCGACTTACTTGGGTCGATGGCTAAATTGGTTAACATGGTTGTGAAATGGGGTGTTAAATTGCGACTTACTTGGGTCGATGGCTAAATTGGTTAACGTGGTTGTAGGAGGGGGTGTTAAATGAGTGAACACGTACACACGTATGCGAAAGGGCGGCACTGGTCGAAGGGACATCGATCATTGTGTTTGTGGATTCGTTGGCATTAATTTCCCGGCGACTTCGGACGTCGACGCGCCGTACAAACCAACGGACGAGCGGCAACTGAGCGAGCGAGCGCCGACCTTGAGTATATATACAGCGCGACGGCGCATGCGCTGTCAGCTGTCGAATGTTCTCGAAGGAGAAGCGCGCGCGCGGCACAGATGGCGACGGCGCGACGGCGCATGCGCTGTCAGCTGTCGAATGTTCTCGAAGGAGAAGCGCGCGCGGCACAGATGGTGGGCGACGGCGCGACGGCGCATGCGCGCGCGTCAGCTGCCGAATGTTCGAGAAGCGGTGCGGACGGCGCGGACGGCGCACTACAAGGCCCGAGTATAAGATGTTTCCGCATCTAAAAATCAACCACCCGCATCGCTTCTGCAGCACGGCGTGTGGCAGCGGCACAAGAGAAGGCGGCAGTGGTGCAGGAGGGCACTGGCCATGGCTGAGGGCTTTCTGCGAGAAAGGGATACGTATTTTAGTTTAATTTTTCGTCATGTGTTCAATGTTTTTTCTTGTCATCATTCATTATTGATTAATCGGTTTCAATGTGTTTAGGTGCGGCGGTTCATGCTCAATTTTATACGCTTCGGGAGACATATACATAATTTAGTTTTTTTCGCCATGTTTTCAACTTTTTATCATTCATAATTCGTTTAGTGTTTTTGATATGTTTACGTGTTGCTGTTCATGTTCTATTTTATACGTTTTTTGTTTGCATTTAGTACATATTACTAGATTTAGGTTAGCATTTACTTTGTACAAGGAGTGCAGCATTTTTTATGTTCGATATATGCATTTCTCAATGTATATTTGAGCTGTTTCAGGTGCCGTGTTTTTTCCCCACATTTAAAAGGTGTCTAGTCATTCACACGGAGACAACGAGTGTATAGCTGAAATTTTCTGTTAATGTTTCTGTGATATTTGTATTGTACCACTGTGTTTTCTAGCTCACTGTGCTTTTTATGCAGCATTACCACATAGTGTAGTAATATGATATCTTTTTGCATCACACTGTTTTGCAGTTCACTGTGGTATTTTCATTTCAGCACAATGAGGCTAAGGTGCAACAACTACATTCTGAATCTTGTTTGAGAGCGCTAAGCTAGTAAGTGGTCATCTCGCACAGTTTCACAAATAAAAATGGTCATCACAGCACCATGCCAGCGATTGATTTCATCTAGTTTTCATTGTAAAGGACTCGTTGCGGGAATAAAGTTTGAACGTGGTATGGTTTGGGAGCAGCGAGATGGCTGAGCGAATTATTCATGCTGTATGTTATCAAAACAACTCGCCTGTTGTTTGCCGTCTTGATTTGCGTATTTTTTAGCATTGCAGCATGACTGCAGTCGAAAATTTAAATTAAATGTTATTTTAACATTCATACATTGTTTAGGACAATGAGCAAAAAACCAGCACAACTTGACGAGCACAATTGCTCGTCAAGCCTGGCGTGCACAATTGAATGCTTGTAGTCAGTCACTATGAGAAGATATGGACTTATATATGGGTTCATGCAACATGTTACTAACGAAATCGCGATTTTTATGCGTTCTGGTGAAAGAAATTATGAGACGTTGCTGCATTGTTGGCAATATTTTGTGATAGCAACATTCAGCACAGAGTGCCGCTCATATATGCTTGCTCTAATCTAGTCTGTTGTGACTGTGATCACTAATATGGAGAAGGGTGTTTCTGTTGCATATTTTATGTGCCATTTAAAGAAAATGCAGCATTTTGACATTGCCACCTTGCTTCATAATGAAGCACAAGTAAGTAGTTTGTGTATTCAAATGTGGCAAACACAGCCCTGTCATGTCTAGATGCACTAGAATCAGTGTAAATAAATTATGTGTGGGATATGAAAACATGCAAAATCACCGTTCCTGTGTACTTCTAGAAAGGTCTAAGACAGCGCTGCGCTGCTGCCGTCTCTGAGCATCACGTTGCTCATCCTCAGCTGGTGGCATGTCCACAACATACTCGTCCAAGGTCCAGTCGCCTGCATGCAACGCAATGTTGTGGAGAGCAAAGCAAGCATAGATGATTTTCACTGCCCGATCGGGGTTGTAGAGCATCGTTCAAAAGTGCTGCAAGCAGCGGAACTTGCTTTTCAACGCGGCGATACATCTTTACACAACATTGTGCATGGATGCGTGCTCCTTGTTGTATCGGCCTTCGGAAGTGTTGCACGGTTGACTGCCAAGGACTGGAGTTAGGAGCCATGGCTTGAGGGGATAGCCTGCGTCTCCTGCAATATAAGCATAAAAGCTGAGTGCTCTGCCCAGATAGTACACATTAATACTTACCAAGCAGATATTCGCCAGGCTACAGATGTGCAGCTAGGCGTGCACGCAGTGGGTTGTGTTCCCACACCCAGGAGTCGTGGCACGAATCTGGGAATCATGGGTCCATGACAATTATGCGCAGCCACGCTTTGCACACCTGTGATAAGGAGCGATATAAAATAGTACTGCATTTATACTCAGAATAAATCCCTTTTTTCTACGCATACGCAGGAAAGAATGCGTACTAGTACAGTCATTGGTACAAGGAGCTTCACTTAGAAGGAAACACAGGGTGTAGCACACTGAGGAGGGGGGGAGGGTGGGGGCAACAGCCCGACCTCTGCTGTACACATAACTACGACTTCCGCTGAATGATTGATAAGTGAAATCCTACGCGTTGCTCCTGGGAAACAACGCTCGTAAATGCCAAAGCCAGCTCGTGCAATTGTGATTGCAAGCTATTTCGTGTTGGAAATACATCCCTGTCGTGTATATAATTCTGCTACGTCTGCTGCCCATATTGCCGATTACCTCTAAAATGCACAACTCAATTGCGCATGCATGCCAGTGCGAAAACGGCAACTGTTTAACGCACAAAACACTTGCCACTTATGATTACCGAGGCCTTGCGAGCCACCAACTAGCTCGCACCCAATTCCCTGCAGGTTCTTTTTCATTCGTTGCAATATTACTTTTTCCAGCTTTGGCGTCACAACTTAACAATTGCTCCGAAGGGCGAGTAAGAATAGATCCAAACGGTACCTACGATCATGACGTTCAGGACGTAATAGCCCCTTCTGGACATGAAGCTCGCCGTGGCGGCCAGTCTGAATCCCCCTGGCTGGCGAATGGTGACCAACGTGTCATCGGCACACGCCAGCACCCCTGGGATGCAACCGCGTAGCACAAACTCCGCCTTTGCCTCATCCTTAGCAGCTGTTGTCAGTGGGAAGTCCGCCACCCTTTTTTCTAGCAGCCATGGTAATGATCGCCTCCGTCACCTCGTGGATGGTGTTGCTAACCGCCGGCTGAGACATGCCGATGTGTTCCTCGCGACCAATGCTCTTCTGGAAGCTACCGGTGGCGAAAAATCGCAGCGCGCACAACACCTTTCTCTCTGTGGAAAAGCCACTGGCTCGCTGGCATCCGATGATAGGGTCAAGTTCGTCGCACAAGCTACGCACTGTTCGTTTGGACAGACGAAAACATTGCCGGAACTCTTCTTCGCTGAACTCTTCAAATGCATCTTTTACCTCACGTCGTTGCCTTTGCTCGGTTAAAGATACCGCACAGGCAAAACGAAGTACCGTGTCAGTGGAAAACGCCATGTTGTCTAAGTGCGCCGATGGCGAAAAGTCGCGAGTCCCTTCCATTTCAATCCAATCCAGGCAACCTTGCAGCCATTTCAATTCATCCGGTTGCTTTTGGACAGTCTCTCCGATCGTTCCTTCGCCTTTCTCCGAAAACCGGAGGAAAACAGTCACGTGACACCCCCGTTCACGTCACTTATAACATCACAGCATTCGTCACAGCTTGTAGGGCCAATCGCGTGCGACTCAATGGAATAGACCGCCTTTGTCCGGATTTGGAATTTGTATATAATTGCACCACTGGACAGCGCTACCGAAACCGCCATTTACCTCAGCCTGCTGCAGTTTTAAGCTGTTATCAAGTTTGTGCTGGGGGCATTGTCTCTTTGCAACTGGCATCACTCAGGCAGCAGCGGCGACGGTGAAAGGACGCACGCTAACCTACTGTCTGTACTCTTTGCAGATACCAGCATATTATCAAGAAAAGTGACCTGGACAGCGCTACCGAAACCGCCATCTACCTCTGCCGGCCGCAGTTTTAAGCTGTTGTCAAGTTTGTGCAGGGGGCGTTGTCTCTTTGCAACTGGCTGGACTCAGGCAGCAGCGGCGACGGCGAAAGGACGCACGCTAACCTACTGTCTGCACTCTTTGCAGGTTGATTAACTTTCATATTGAAAATTACATGCACCTAGTTTCGTCGCTGCTGCTGCTGAATTTTTATTGGCCGTTGTATTCACAACAGTATTTTCTTTCTAATCTTCAAACTTTTCCTTTTTTATTGTGTGCACAAGAGCATTTTCGTGCAATTTTTACTTGAAGTGCTTGAAACCATGGGGAATAAAAATTTGGGCGACATGGGCAATATTGCGGCGACCCTTGCTGAGAGGCAGCCTAATAGCATTAAAGAGGTTTTGAAATTCCTAGGTGATCTGGTGGGAAGACTTGACGTTTTCTCGACTTAGACTAAATGTGAAATAGCTAAGGTCGCTTCCCCGAACACTGAAATAGTCACTGAACTTGGAAGCGTTCGAGATGCTATTGGCTTCATGAATGAAAGCTTTGAGCTCTTTAGGATTGACGTGGAGGCTTTTCGCAAGTAGATTGACGTGGTAAAGGCTAAGAGTGCGCATTGTCGTAAGGAAAACAAAGAACTGCGGAGGGATCTGAAAGAAGCTAGACGAAAAATTGTCGAGCTTAAGCAATACAGCCGAAATATGAATATTGAAATTCAAGGTCTTCCGCTAATCGAAAAAAAAAAACTTGGAGAAAACTGTCGCAAACATCGCCAAATGCTTAGGAACTGATGTCACAGATAAGGACATCGACGTCGCGCACCGTGTACTATCGAAAGATAAAAAGAAATCAAATGTGGTCGTCAGATTCCTCACCAAAACGGTGCGAGACAAGATGTTGTCCGCAGCAAAAAAGATTAAACTAGATAGCACTCATCGGGTTTTGACAACAGACCCTGTATATAAAATTAACACCTGTGCATGAAATTGAAGGTTCTGCTCAGTAAGGCATGGCAAGCAAGGCGTGAAAGAGAATGGAAATATGTATGGGTATCACAGACAGGATCTTCACGCGGAAAGCAGACAGGGCACCTGTTTTAAATATAACTTCTGAGGCGGATCTGGCTAAAGTAGTCTAGCTTAGGAGTAGACTTATAATTCTGGGCCCGAATTCACAAAGCTTTCTCTTTGGCTACGCATTTTCTTAGCCAAAAATTCTCTTATCTGGAGGGATTACTTTAGCGCGGGTATGAATTTAACTTATTCGGCACTTAAGAGGGCAAGGAGGACAGACGATAGCCGATGAAACGACAAAAAAAGAAAGAAGTGTGTGCCGATAATATCAAGGTAGCACGCAAAGCGTCTAGCATCGAGAGTATACGATGATAGCCAATGATTTGCTGCATCTAAGTTTCAGTTCCGCGAGCGTCTGCTACAGCGCTTACGGGATGCCGCGTACGTTGTAATAGACGTTTTGGTGGGCCGTGCAAAGCCAAGCACTCGCCTTTAATCAAAGACTGTAGCTAAAAAAATAATTGCTTGATGGCCTTAAGCCACCGAGCAATCCATGGATTATCTCGCCAAGTACAAGTAAACAACACTCCAGGTGCACCACATAAATGAAACCACACATACATCGATGCATGCAATGTTTGAAAATGTGCCTTGAATGTCTTCCCTTATTTAAAGCGACCACTTACCTTACATTTCATTGAAGCTGCGCTGCTACTTAACTAAGTCGGTGCAATCTAGCACGGTATAGTGGTGAACGTAAGGGTGTTTTGTACCTATAGTCAAAGGTAGCCTTTGTTACAATATTCTTATTACAAGACACATGAGCGACTTTGGTGCCTGCAAACGAATGGTGCTAAAATAGATAACAGGAGTAATCAAATGAAATTGTGAGCGCAATTTCGCTGGTTCCATGCACCGCAGCATTTTTATAAAGACGGAATGCGAGAACGTGCATACGCTTACGCTTAGGTATATGTCTACGTAAAATGAGGGAGACTCGTCGGGAGGTGTCTCAGTGCTAATGCTTTTCATAAAACACGGTGCAAATATTTCGTCCAGCGTTGTTTGAGTGCGCAAACAAAGCAAGGAACGTGTATACGAGTCTTGAGGTCGAGAGACGTTATCACACGTGCGAAAAGGATGAAGAGAGAGAGAGAGACTCTCGTTTCAACTTCGCGAAAGCTTGAAAATGATAGATAATAAAAACAATTTTCTGGCCCAGCAGACGTCAGGGAAAGTCTCCGCAAAGCAGCGTCAGATGCTCGGAGAGCATAAAAAAGAGGAGTACGCGTTATATGGGATTGACAGCCACTCAGAAAGCGAGATGAAGTGTGACTGTCCTTAGATGTGAGAATCAATGCTAATTAGGAGTGCTGAGTTAATGAGCCAAAGCTTTCGTAAATAACGATAATGAAAGCAAACTGAGCATTCATCTTGTGAAAGTGACACTAGTGACAGTGAACTCATAATAGTTGAGTAGCGTTGTCACAGGCTGTTATATATTTTTAATTTTTTATTTATATTTGGCAAACTATGAGAAGGTAGCGTACGTTAGAGCCGGCTATCCCAACGTCATGACAGTAATGTACAAGAATAAATAGCGCACAGTTATACAGTCACACGTGGCGGTTTCTATCTTCTAGTAACCTTGGGCAAACGCATTCTAACAATTTTTTTTATTTTTGACAAAGTTTCACCGGACGTTTTTGCATTTGGCTTCATTCGAAGGAATGACGATATATCATCAATAGGGCGGAATGCAAGCACTGCTGCAGTGGACGAGCGGTTACAGCGCTCAACTACAATCTACGAGGTACTTGGTTCGATTCGCAGAATCACTGAGCACTTTTTTTTTCAAGAGGTTGCCCGGCCTGACATTATGCGTGGTGGCGGGTACTAATTTTTTGAGAAGCAGGCTTTCGCACTTGCTTCTTTCACTCCCCTTTTGACCCAAAAGCACTGTACTGTGCTCCTTCAAAAATTAAACAATTCAGGGTTTATAACTTTTTCCTCCATTCTCTCTTAACGCAAAAGTGTCCAGTGCTGAAATACCAATATTATACCTGGTATATTACTTTTCACGTGTTTGGATATTCGACCAGCAATCAGTCTTCACGGTGTTTCGAAGAAAATCTACTCATGCACTGAGCTAACTGCTTGCAGCCAAGTTGACTGCCTTTGTAGGGACACGCTTTCATGCTAATTTGGTGGGCATCATCACATGCAGCAAGACCAAAGAGCACGGACAGTTAGAGCTGACGCGAACAGAGTGATTAGTTTGTGTCTTCTCTCCTGCTATTTGCCATGCTGCATGCTTCAGTGTAATGTCGATGTCAATGGTTAAAATGAAACTATAGCAGTTAATCGAGTTCTGCTGAGAGGGTCCCCTATTGTCCAGAATGGAACAGAGCAATGGCAATTTGATTTGTGTGATAAAGAGATACCCTGCTTTTGGTTACTAGAATAAATTTCTAAACTGAAGTTTATTTTTTATTAACAACAGTTCCAGTGCAGATGAAAGGTGCATGGACAAAATTCGTGTATTCAGCTTGACTAGGTTTGTGACCTTAATTGTAATTGCGAACCGGTATCACAGTATGCATAAATATCACACACATATACAACCACGGGTGATAGCTTGCTTATTATGATTAAAATTGAAAGGTTGAAATCGACATATTCAACCAACGCAATGTGTACGAGATATGCCATGTAGAGTAGCTATGCTCTAAACTAATCTTCGCAGGTTCGTTCCATTTGACCCAATTTCTTGCCCATGACTGTAGGTTGGTAAATGAAACAACTTCTTCGAACACACATATTCTGTGTAAGGTTACATTTATTTTTATGCAGTACAAAATAAATTGAAATATGTAATAGCTCAAGAGAGAAATAACTAGAAACAAATTCAGCCATAACATTACCAAACTTACTCACCATTGATTAACGGATTCTCATTTAAAAGATACATACATACATGCATACATATACGCACAGACACATATACATATGTACACCCATACATACATACATAAACACACTCAGGTGTAAATATTAAAATGAATGGCTATAAAACAACAATTCTAATAAACTCATTTTGAATATACTACAGAAAGTAACTTACGAGAGAAATCCACCGGCACTGTTATGTCTGAACACGGTGTTTCTCGAACCATCTCGCGAAAGCTTGATGCATAGCTTTCCGCTGATGCCCAGTGACAAGCACTCTTTATAAAAAACACAAGAATAAAGCCCTTGACAATGTCATGCTAAAGAAAAGGGCTGTGCATCAATATTTTGTACATGTCTGCAATATCACTCTGTTTATTTACATAGCTTGGCTCATTCACAACCCACTAACAAGGCATGTTAGGACACTTGGGCTGAAAGATGGCACAGCGCGAGTAAATTGTAGACAATACATGAATAATACAATTATAAGCTACTTAGCTCCTTGGTGCAAACAGTGTTTATATTGACAGCTATAGGTGCCATTTCGTTTCCCCAAAACACTTCTCAAAAGTAGAATCAACTTTATTTGGCTAAAAGTTTCTATTATGGCGTGTCGTGGTGGCTCAACGGTGGAAGTGACTCTTTCGGCCAAGAAAACAAAGACCAATTATTTTTCCAGTTCGTGAATTCACCCCATGCTAACATTGAGGCAGCTGGTAGGAGTGCTTTTGGAGAGAGGAAACCACCACATTCCCACCAGTTGTGGCCTTGGGTAGCTACTTCACTTGGACAAAAATGATGAAAAACCCTCCTCAAGAAGACTTCAAAGTTTGAACACCAACACAGTTCCCATAGAGCTGTCTATTAGTCTGCTTGAAAAATATTGAGTTTACTGGTGGGCAAAGAATGTACACTATGTGAGGTGATGCTCCAGTGCACTGCATGTATGTCTTGCTGCTGGCCTCAACTGCGATGTTGCTCAGCACACATGTGTAAAATAAACAACTAATACTATGCCACTGCAAAGTAATTATGTGTCATTTGCATGAAACAGGGACTACAATAAAAGAACATAACATTTGCCTTCACAACGTTCAAAAACTGTAAATAAATTTCCACGGAGTTTCACAGTTCATCTGAGGATAGTAATATTGGTTGTAAACACACTCTTACTTCCACTAACAAACTATTTTAAGATGCCAGATTCAATATTAGAGTATACCAGCACTTTTGTAGGGCTAAACAATTGTACAGGCACCTATAAAAACACAAGTGAATGCATGCTATAGCTACATATAAAATAAATACTTTTATTTCTAGTCTGAGTAGAGCTGCATAGATGATAAGTCACTTGCATTACATTATGAACAAACCTATCCGAGCAAAGTATACATTTAAAAAGTTACACTTACACAGTAGATAAGTAGACTGTTGAAGGACGGACAGGCAGTGGGATAATACCCAAGCACTAAAATCTACTGTTAAGATATACTAAGAGTAGTGATGATCCTCTTCCTTACAAAAAAAAATAATCCGCATAGATTCACTTCCCAGAGCTTATACACTCATGGGATCATTGGTGCTATACAAATGAATGTACACTGAAGGATTACATCGACTAAGTACATGATTACTGCATCCATTGCTTTACTTCTTGTACTACAAAGAGTGCAAACACAGTTACCATTGGCGACCATGGATGCTGTGATTTCTGGCATGTAAATGTAGAGGCACGCAGGCACTTAACCACACATGTTAAACACTTCAGCTCAAAAATATTTGCCCACTAACACTTCAGCAGCCTTTAAATTAGTGTCATAGTTTGGTATATTCCATGCAAATTTAAATAATTCCAATGCAAGCAAAGGAACTGCTGAATAATGCACTGCTAAGAAGTTAAGCAGCAGCTGCTCCTGACATCACAATGTGCCTCTTCTGCTGTTGTAAACTTTGAGCAGGAGAACAGTCACTGGCAGTCCCTTTATACTTGTTGGTCTTCTCTGCTTTGTTCTTGATACACTGTACATGACCGTAGAGCACCGAACCCCTTGTTACTGCTGGAACTTAGAAAAATACAGATCATTGTTACAACCATGCTACATGCAAGAGTGTATAGTTGTCAATTATGTGCTCATATTTACAGATGCTGTATTTTCAGAAGCCAATGACAAGCCTCAACACACACACACACAAACAGTGAAGGCTGAAAATATATTTAATATTATACAGAGCAAAACCACAATGTTATAGATGAAGGCATGAAATTCTGACAGGCGTAAAAAGCTAATAGAGTTTCTTTTATTTCGACTTTACTTAGGTGCGAGAAGTAGACCACAAACAAGTTCACTAAGTAACACAAGTAGACTGCATTACAACACAACAGCCAATGTTGACAACTTTAAGGCTGTCTAACATAGCCAGCTCACCATACCCCATATAGGAGCGAATGGGCAGTCTAGAAGACACAAAGAACTTGTGGATTATGAGTGTGCTTGTTACTGACATCTATTATTCTAAATGAAGAAAACCTTTCAAAATGCACTTCATCATGGGAAATAATCATACGCAACAAACACAACGGGCTCCTACAGGTGCCACCAACACTCACCATTATTGTTGATACCAGTGTCCTTGCCGGATTGATATGCTGTGTCCTGCACAGAACACCAAAGGAGCGCTCCATGACTTGGATTGCATGTGTGCTAGCTGCATCGCTCTGCTGCTGAAATAGGCTAGCCACAGACAGAGAAATGAGAAGCCATGGCCTTGAAACACACTGAACGTCACCTTTAGAGATCAACAATGCATACTTATGTCAGGTACAATTTGTAGAAAAATATATATCACTATGCAATCGTGGTGAACATGTTCAGCTGAAGCACAAGCAACAGCACTGAGAGAGAAAAAGCTACATTAGGTAAAAGATGCAGTTACTGGCCCTATGTCATCTGAGGCTTCTCAATAGGTCTTTCTCCTTGCAAGTTGTGAACAGCCAGGCAATTTTCACCCACTTGTTATTTCCTTCCAGAGCACTTGATCCACAGAGGGAGTCAAAGCTCGAGAGCTCAATAAGGAATCAAAGTATTTGTGCTCGTTTCAAGCACAGCTTTTGAGTCTCAGACTATTAGAGTTTCATTCATAAGCTGCAGGCTTTCAGCTTTCAACATTCTTCATTATCTTGCAATTTAGTTTTATAAATGTTGAATAAGAATTATGTGTAAAAATATTACAGGTATCCACTGAAAGCAACCATGCTTGGGTTTTCAATTTGTGCACAGTAAGTGGTGTTCACGTAATCGTATGTATTAAAGAAAAACTAACCTTTGCGGCCAGCCGTTAGGCAGTTTTGTGCCCTCGAAGCTCCCAAGCAGATTGCAGTCCTTCCAGATGGAGGCTGCCATGCATGCTTCCACGTCAATCCGCTGATGATAACAGTCCGAGCAGTGACATAGGCTTGCACAGTTAGGGAGAACGTGTCCTTCCTATTTTTGTACAGGTGCTCCAAGTAATGATGAGGATTGATGTGCCAAGAATGTGCAAACCGATGCATCACAGGACCTTAACAAACCAATCTCTGCGATCTGTGAAGAGCCAAAAACGAGATATTAAAAACAATCATTAAAAAGCACTCACTTCTAATACTTATTTGAGGAAGCTATCAGTTCGTTCGAGTGACCAAAATCTGCTATAATCACTTTGAAATAAACTGAAGCCTCATGTAAAATTTACGTACCCGCAAATATATGTCCTACTGAAGTATAGTACTACCACAGTGGTAATCGTCTATAGAACTATTTTTCCAAAATAACATAAATTTTTAAGTGCAACCTGGCTCCTGAAAAATAAATTCACATTAACTTTCCAACTATCAAACGTGTCAATCGACAGGCCCCAACCTCATAATCAAACAAGAGCTCACTTGTATCAAATCACAAAAAACTTTTTATGAATTTGCTCCATAA
>WOVY01012283.1:0-19173 GCA_013436015.1 Rhipicephalus annulatus | reverse complement strand
ATCATGACATGCGTGCCATGTAAGAACATGGCTACATCCACGCTTATGATGCGCCCCCGCGGCCGTTTCGCTAGCTTCACATATACCAATTCGGTGTTACGTGAGGTTACTGGATTACGAAGGCATATGACTGGTGCAACACTAGAATCATGACATGCGTGTCATGTAGAACAAGACAACATACCACGCTCATGATGCGCTCGAGGCCGTTTTGCTAGCTTCACCTATACCAAATTTGATATTACGTGACTGAATGGACAATGAAGATAAATGACACGTCCAAACATGACAATCGTGACATGAGTGTTGTGTAAACGCGACTATATGCTACGCTCACCGCGGGCTCGCAGCCGTTTCGCTAGCTTCACATAACAAATTATGTATAATGCGACGTGAATAGACGACGAAAGCGAATGACACGTTCAAACATGATAATCAAGATATGGAAATCATGTGCGGTATAATTTACGTTCATGTCGTAGCGCTGTGTCCCAAACAAGCATTTCTTTCACTCGCCCACTGTGCTCTCCTCTAAACCCTTAATGTCACACCTTTCATTTTTTTCATGACTTCCAGCGTCGTCCTAAATTTTGGTTTACCTAAAGCTTTTGGTAAGCCTCCAGGTTTCTGCCTCTTTGTATGTGCCTTTAAGTCCAGTTATTACCACCATACTTTGAGGCAAGTAGGTAAACCGCCTTTCACGATCTGAGCAAGTCAGGTGAATGCGTTTCAACAGATTATTATCATTTTTGTTACTTCAGTGTCACGGTTCATGTCTGCGGTCACTACGAGTGCTAAGTTGACCTATTTCATTACCACTTAGACAGAATATTTAAAAGCACTGTGCTCATAAAAACCTGCTGAACATTAGTTTTCTGCGTGTTAATTTTCAGACCTTCTTTTCGGCTTTCTTTATCCGATTCAGCAAATAAGCTTTGCAATTTTTCTCCTGAACTAATCAGCAACTGTAAGGAGCGAATGGCAACCGGCTTAGACACTCTCCTTTTACGCGCATTCTTAACTGTTCACAATCTGGGGTTCTGAAAACCGCAAGTAGTATTTGAAAACTCATACCTTTCAGCCTTTCACCCATTCTGATTTGATTTTTATTGGTTTCTTTATAGCAGACTACGGATTGGGTGAAACACCCGTTGGTGTTCTTTTTGCACTTTCTGTATGGTTAGTCGACACACTCATTCCGTAATGCTGATTGAATGCTGAGTTCTTGACCGAATCAAATGCTTCTCGTAATCTATGAAGGCCATAGGTTGGTCACTTTCCGCACATTTCGTTATCACCAGATTCGTAGGCGTGTGCAGGCTTCCCCTTCTGGGAGGAGGGGGAAGTGCCTGGATGTTTCTTGGAAAATACTGTCGTTCTTTTAACCAAGCCGCCGCGCCCCACACTCTCCTTTCCCACCTCTCGCCTTGCGGGCCACCACTCAAGAATGCTCACGAACATCGCTCGTGTTATCAGGATGTAATGGAATCCTTGCCAGGAAAGTGGTGAGAGCCGGGTTGCAGGACCAGCGCCTGCATCCATGGTGGCCGTTTGGGAGAGATTATAGATAGGGTCTGGACAGTTGGAAGGGGATATGAAGGGGAGTGTCACCACTTTATATTAAGGGACTGTAGGGGGAAGCTCGTCGCAGCGTCCCTAGCCCCTATTATATCAATGAACGGCACAGACTGTGCGCCTCCCTTCTCAGGTGATAGTCGCCAGAGAAGAGGACGTATACAGCCTGCCACCTCCTCCAGTTGCTTCCCTTTCCCCCGTGCACATGCGTGTGAACAGAGTGATAGTGGGATATGATGTACCGTCGAGTAGCTTGCAAGTGCTCGGCGGTTGCCAAGCTACTAACCATTGCGATGGTCGGAACTAGGGCGGAGAAATGACGGTGAAACTTGGTGCTGGGTATATCCTTATCTAAGCCATGCTAAAAGGCCATAAGAACGTAAGAGTTTCTAGAGTTTAAATCAGTTTAATATGTCTGCGTAAATTCACTTACTATTCCTCGTAATGTAACTTTATAACGGCTTTGTTTTGAACCTCGTTGCTCAATCAAGCCATGGCGAATTTTAAAGTTTTACAGTGCAATTATTGAAGCCTTAGAGCGTGTTGTTCCATAATTATAGCAGATGGGATAGTATTTGTGCTTATTAAAAATAAAAAATGTATATTTTTTTAGGCGTCAGAGTTATGGGTTGCACTAATAATGAAGTTAATGAACAAAGAGATCAGTCGCGTTAGGGCCAATAAACATTTCTGTAGATACGTGGTTTCGCGTAATGAACAAATTATCTGTTGTGCGACGGATTTTGTTGCCGCAACAAAAATGGCCTTTCACTCCTTAGTCTCCTGCATTTTCAAAATTAGAAAAAAAACCCCTCTAGGAGGCTAGTTGACGCACGTGGTCAACAGTTCGTAGTCGGAAGTTCTAAACTCTTCTACATCACATATGCCCATATCTATGTAGTTATGCGGTGCTTCACGGGATTCGAACCGTGGAGCACCGCTATTTGCAAGTTCAATGACATAAGCATGTAAATTAAAATGACGTGATCTAAAAAGGTTACTGCCACCAACAACACAAAAGAACGAGCAGAAACCAAATAATTGTAACGACCCTATTACAACAATTTTTTTGCAGATGCGGCTACCTTTGGAACGTTTTTGCACTGCTAATGCGAGCGCTGCTGTCGTAAGATATTTTTCCATGACAGCCCGGATCGTACGTGGCCGCAAGTGCGTGGGTGTGTAAGTGGAAGGTTTTTGTACTTAGTTAAATTTTAGCATTTAGGGCACAGCAATGATGGAATGAGAAATACGTAATTAATCTTTGTTTGTATGCTCCCTAGAGAAACTACGCAATTACGCAACATATTTCCCGAGAATATAAACTTGTTTCTTAGAGGTATTTCTTGCAGGACGAATTGGTGAGTGTCTTTTTGTAGGGTATGTTGCGTAAGAACTGGACAAACACAGGAAAAAATGATCTAGATACGTAATAGCGCGAACTATAAACCGACTTTATTTTTCCTAAATCCGCTTATACAAGCCCAATGAAACGCCACATTAAAAGAAAAGAGGATTGCAGGACAAGGCCCAATATTCAGGGTTGCCTCTTTTTCGACAAAATATGAGCGAATAGAGGGTGTTTTTTCTGGCAAGCTCATTGTTTCTTGCGGTTTTTGTTTTTTACGTAAAATGCATTATAAAATACTTTCTTTCTGCTGTTTCACTAATTTTCGGCACAAACAAAAAAACAACAAGCAATGATGGAGTCGCCTGTGTGAATAAAAACAAATCCATAGAGTGAATCCATAGGGTAATTTAACAAATAATTGATTTAGTGAGCATGCTTAACAAATGTTTGCTTAATACGTCTTTGTGCCATTCATACAACGCTTCATCAATGTGTTCTTCATTTTAAAACAGCAGGGCCACGTAGGTAGCGATACCTTATCTGAATGTGCGCTTACTAACAATTTATTTAGTGACATGGAGCACAATTTAGCTGTGGGACAACCGTGTATTGGTTCATAATGTTCTTGTGGAAAGGCGGGAAGATCGAAGGGTCGTTTATTTGTGAGGCACGTGCTAATAGAACCAACAAACAGCAAAGCTAAGGAAGCATGAAGAATCCATTAACTTCAGCAGAATGGTCCGTTTTTATACCTTCAAAGCAGCGAGTCACTCTGGCTAACACTGCAAGAAAACACTAATATAACTACCTAATAAAGTGACTGGGAAAGTTAACTGCGGCCGTGACTCACTTGATAGAGTATGCGATACGTTATCCAAATTTCTAAGCTCGAACACCTTCGGCAGCAAGTTGATTTGTAAGTTGATGTTCGACATCAGGGGCAGTGACAATTTCAAACCATACTTTATTTTGCGCAGGTTAGAAGATCATTTTGATCATTAAAAAACGAGATAACTCCCAACAGAAGAAAGCGATCTCTTCCCTTGGTCCTTGAGATCTTGTGACCATACATGTCTTGCATATTTCTACACCTTGCTCATCATTGAATGTCATTGTTTATTACATTATTGTTGAAGACGTGCTTCTGTTAGGAGATAATATCTCTTTCTCTTGAAAATTTTCAGTACAACTTCATTGGTTTTAAACTGTTAGACGTAAGCGTACCCAGTGATGTCATATATTTTCGGTTTCACCACCCTGTAAGCACTCATTGTTAATATTCGCAGCACCCTAAGTGCTTTCTTTTTATATTTTGCGCTGTTCTTTCCCAATAGCGGCGAAAAGCTTTTTACAATTTTTTGCCTGAAGTTGATTATGAGTTGTGTTTTAATTATACTGAAACTACTAAAGCCAGCTGTGTTTATATTTTTTAAACTCAGCTCATACTTCTGTTAACCTTAGAACTATTGTAGATCATTATGTACGTGTACATTCGCTACTATAAATGCTTGTTGGTGTGTTTTTATGCTTAGCTGCCAGCGTGGCACGACGTAATCAAGCGTTTACTCAGCCTTTAGTCGTGTCTCCTAAGGCAAATGGCAAACATTTTGCCTTAGGTTATTTAAATAAATAATTGCCTACATAGTAAATATTTATCCATATTATTAGTGATTAGTAAATAAATATTGTAATAACTTAAAACACTAACCATGTCCGCTAAGTATTTTCAAGCTCCACTGTTTGTTTGTTTAATTAGGTTGTAGACATGCTGTCCGATACGAGCATGAATAAATGAGAGGTGCTTGTATGCATTGCACTACTTGTGGAGAGAACTCGGATGCCTGTAATAAGCAACATGGTAATAGGCATGCACTTGTCTGCGCTTGTGTTCGATGCACTGAGTGTCGGAATCGTTCTGCGATATAGCTGTCGGCGTATATAAGTGCCATGTTTGTGTGAGATCTAAAGACGCACAGAGATGGACATGTCTATAAAATTTAGGGGGCACTCCTTGCTGAGTACGCCACTTGCTGGGCTCGACTATGACTGCCCCGGAGAAATACGTCGCTGATGACCTGACTGCGCTGCTTCTTGCCAAATGTGCCACCTAATATAGCAGACAGTTTCACGGCCCTGTATGATTGAATTCTCTCTATCTTTAATTTGCATCGCTAAATATCTCAGATGAAAATTTTTGTGACCGGTAATGCGAAAGTTAAAAAGCAGAAATAAACTTTATATTGCAACAACTTTCATAATTAGAAGTGCGGCCGAATCAGTAGTGAAAACAATAACAGTAGTACCTTACGTTGCTGTTATAAACCGCGGGTCTCAATATTTCTCATCTTTTATGTCTTATGAGTATGAATATCTGGGGGCATTGAGTTGTTAAATTTAGGAACAGTTCATTGAACCCCAGGTGGTCGGAATTGTCGGAGCCCTCCCAGTCAGTCCGTTATAATTATATCGTGGTTGTGGCACCGAAAATCCAAGCAACAATTATTATAACTCCAATAGCACATTAATATCTACAAGTGTACAAAAATTTTGTGCTAAGTGTAAGAAGCTTGTCAAGAGCACGATAGACTACAGTTGAAAGCCTTGATTAGATTTTCTCAGCTATATTGTACGAGAATATGATATGCAAATTTATTTTAAAGGTGACTCCGTATATGTACGGATAACCAAATAGCACATGGAAACGAAAAAAAATTCTACATATCACCTTTTTACGTCTGCTTAATGCAAATGTATTCTACGCAATCACAATTTATTGCAGCTTCGGCGAGAAGAAATACAACCGATTCACCTACAGGGATTACGTCCATATGAACAAGACATTCTCGTAAGTATGCGTTGAACTCTTAACATTTGAACACCCGGAAATATTCACTCACACACTCGTTCAGTAGCGTTACGCCCTTTGCAAGCATTAATTCTAGGTGCAAGAAGAGCAGTCTGACTTTGAGTTCTAACATACAAAACGTACGCATACATTCATTTTCTGTGAATCAAAGTCTTCTTGTCAGCAATTTCGGATATTTGGGAACCCATGAAAAGGCGACAGCTAATAATAAAAAAAATGGCGGAAACATTTGAACACATAATATATCGCTATATCATTTACATGCGTCTACAACAGGCAAGCAAGCATTGTTCATCCCCATCCTGTACGGTCCATTCCTGGTTATTGGACTACTGCCGTATAGTTTATGTGTCAGACATGTGGTTATGAACACAGTTTCCTAAAGTTAACTAGAGGGGACTCTTTCCTTGCGATCGTTCAGCAACTATGCAAATGATGAGGAGTACACGGATTTGCCTAGTCTTCGTATTTGCGGGCCGTGAATCGTGCTTGTGGCTTCGTTCATTGCTGTCTTGCGGTTTTGTTTCGAATTAAACAACGAACCCTTCTGAACTTTGTTACCCGATTTGAAATGGTAGGCCTAAAAGATTATGGTGGTGAAGCGGAACTGCTGAACATTTGCTGATTTTCGTTTTGTGACAAAAAAGCTCCAAGCCACGCAAACACAAACGAAGCCAGAAGTACGAAGATCAGACAAATCCGTGTACTATATATCATTCTCATTCTCTCCCAAGCACCCTGCGTTGCAGCTCCCATAAACACTAGCACAAGTTTCCTCTAGCGTATATTTAGGAAACTCTATGGTTCCGAATGTCCACACTTGAAACAATACGAACGACTGGTTAAAAGGGTTCTCAATAAATGTTGCGTATTGAAAAGGGCAGATACTAGGGCGAAATTTAAAAATATAAAGTGTATGGAAACAATGAATGAGAGCTTATTTGCAACAGATGTCACCAGATCAATTGTTATAAAAAGCGATTCCTTATAACTTTTCAACGTATAGCTTATCATACTGTTGCCTTGAATGCTGGTAATACTGCATTGAACAGTTTTTCTACAAAAAAACCTAATTGATTTACCAAAACTTGAAATTTGCAGAGATGGTGCATAGCTAACGGGGATGTTGAGCCCCCCCCCCCCCCCCAAAAAAAAAGAGAGACATGACATTGGCTAGAACGAGAAAAAACAGGAGAGGTTGGGGGGGGGTTCCCATTTAGTTTTTCATTCTTTTAATATGTTGTTTTTCTGCG
Source organism: Rhipicephalus annulatus (assembly GCA_013436015.1). Taxonomy (NCBI): domain Eukaryota; kingdom Metazoa; phylum Arthropoda; class Arachnida; order Ixodida; family Ixodidae; genus Rhipicephalus; species Rhipicephalus annulatus. The sequence continues at coordinate 12,128 of WOVY01012283.1, read as the reverse complement.
CACGAAATTTAGGTTAAAATGATTGCAAAACTCATCCTTGAGGTTGTCCATAACTTTTTTGTGTCTTTCATGCAAAAACTGCCATGTTATCTACAAATATCTGTTTTATTCATTCCTTGACAGAATACATGTAGATACTGACAGTAAATATATCTAAATTCGTGAAAATAACGAAATACGTTGGTATCAGCTCGTGTATTTATTATTTGCTAGTGTTGCCATAAGAGAATATATACATTCGCATGTATTTATTATTATGTGGTGTCGCTAGCAGTCATCGAATCCAGAGTTTTTAATAGGTTCCTAAAGATCATTATGGGGGTCAACCAGAGAGAACAGAACACCGCAAGATAACTCGCGAACAAAGAGAGGCTGGGAGAAGATGGTAGTGAGGAAAAGTTAATATCCGAACCATGATCTAGGTTGCATTGTCAAACAACTTTTATGGCAAAGCACGTCAGAAGTAGAATTACGATAGCATATTTCTAAACCATGACTGGCAGCTATCTGACGTGTTCGCATACGCAAATTAGTTTCTGTTGAAATATATGTTACATCCCACTTCAGAAATTGTGCAAGAAATACTCACTGAGAAGAATGCCTACGAAGAACTTCACTTAAGAATTCGCAGAATAACAGACCTGGTGGAGGTGAAGAACAATTTGTGAAGAGGATCAAGCGAAGGAGAATCCCGCATTACATACGAGTCAATAAAGTTTCTCTCTTTATTCCGTGGATTTCGTTAGCGATTTTTTGCAATGTAAATGACTGTGTTTTATGCGGAATGTCTGAATGTTGTAGCAACACGTACGTGCTCAGGCAGCACAATGGTTGCATTTATTTTTTAAGTGCATAAAATTCTGAACAATAAACTAAGATGTTCAACAAAATTCTGCATATATAATTGAGGAAGAAAATATTTTAAAAGGAGATATTGAGCCATTTTCTTTTCTGGACAGCTTGTTGTCAGCTTTATCCAGAATAACCAACTCCAAAACGTTTAGTTGAACATTGTGCTTTGCGGTATTGGAACAGTGACTTATATACTTGCTTTTAAAGCTTTATATAAAGTGCGGAAGCAAAATTACATTCTACAAGTATCTGGAGTTTGTGAGAATACAAATGAAATATTGCGAAGGTTTGCGTTTCGTGAAAAAAACTTCACTGGAATCGCGGCCAATGAAATATGCATGTAAAGAACGCTTAGGACGTGGCCATCATCTAGAGCTATGGCATGCAGGCAACGCTCATCTACTGTTATAGTGAGTAGTGCAATAGTGTGTTTGGGTCGAGCTGTTTACGTAAAAAAAAGAAACTTTGGCGTAGTTTTTAAGCCTGCTTATTGTTAAGTAGCTTTTCACTAAATGTCGCATTTTGCAACTGTATGAGTCTGTACGTCACAAAACTGTCATAAAACAACTGTCGCCCACGAAAACGCTTGGAATAAAAGATATATATTTCACTGAAAATTCATCATCATCAACATCATTATCATCATTATCAGCCTGACTACGTCCATTGCAGGACAAAGGCCTCTCCCATGTTCTGCCAGACAACACTGTCCTGTGCTTGCTGCTGCCATTTTATACCCCCAAACTTTTTAATCTCATCTGCCCATCTAACTTTGTCTCCCCCTAACCCGCTTCCCTTCTATACAAATTCAGTTAGTTACCCTTAATGACAAGGAGTTATCCTGCCTTTTTTATTTTTGACGAAGACTTGCCTTTAAGGCAAGTCCACGCGCTACATTCCTGGCCCATGTCCATTTCCTCTTTCTGATTTACAGACAATTACGACCACCTATTGTAATTTATGTGCGCATTAATTTTCCGATAAGTTGAGGCAAGCGATTTCAGAGAGACATGTTTGTATGTAAAGTTGCATACCACACCATGAGTAGCGTAACCGGCGCGAACTATTTCGTGCAGCCCGATTTACATCAAACCGCTGCAGACGAAGTGTAGCGAGAGCGGGACTTTCTCACAAACTGGGACACCGTGGAAGGCAGCGCGTGTGCGAGCTTCACTACAGCCGTCACGGACAGGCCTTTGTTCATGCGGTGCTTCATTTCAATGTATGTCTCGTTTTTTTATGAAAGAGTGAAATCAACAAACCGATAGCAAACTAAACTTTAAAGGAACGTGGAGGATGCCGAAGCATCTTTCGCTTTTAAAACGCTTCGTAATCAAAATGAGGGGAGTCGATCCTGATTGTGAGTTGAATTACACAGCAGGTTCTAATATGGGATGAGCCAAATCTTGCCCCTGCTTCAATAATCTGGCTATGCCATTCCCCTTATTTCGTTACTTTTTGTTTTAACATTTCCTTTTCCCAGAACCTAATATATATTATATATATATATATATATATATATATATATATATATATATATATATATATATATATATATTATATATATATATATATAATATATATATATATATATATATATATATATTATATATATATGAAAGTAGATGCGCTTTCACATAACAACTGTTTATTGTGCCGAACGTTTCGACAGGAACCCTGTCTTTTTCAAGGCATAATATATATATATATATATATATATATATATATATATATAATATATATATATATATATTGTCGCTAGGTGAAAATAACAGAGTACAGGACGACGGTGCGACCAGGAAAAACGAGGTCTGTATTAACAGAACAAAAGAGCAGCCACTTCGACTTCTTCTTTCTCAGAGGAATCGTGGGTGCTGTCCACGCTCATCACTTCGTCGTCCTCTGTCTTCTTGCCCGGCCTTTAGCCGTGACATTAGCCTCCCATTCAAGAAAGCATCGTCCCGATGCTTTATAATCAAAGCGGTTTGTACTCGTTGGAAACGCATGAGTTCATTCGGCGAAATAAGGCTTCATGCGTACCACGTGCACCACTTCTGGAGCATACCTTCGACGCCTTGAAGAGTGCGCAGTATCAGGAACAACCTCATAATTAATGTCACTGAGACGTCGCAGAACTTTATAGGGACCGAAGTACCGTCTTAACAGTTTTTCTGAGAGGCCACGGCGCCGAATAGGTGTCCATATCCAAACTTTCTCTCCTGGCTCGTAGGAGACTGGTCGGTGACGAAGGTTGTACCGTCTTGAATCGTAGTCCTGCTGGCGACTAATACGTAGGCGTGCAAGTTGTCGGGCTTCTTCGGCCAGCTGAGTGATATAATCAGCATCCGTTTCAGCGTCTTCGCACTCGTGCGGAAGCATAGCATCCAGCATAGTGGTGACTTCACGACCATGAAGAAGGCGGAATGGCGTTGTTCTTGTTGTTTCTTGATAAGCCGTGTTATAGGCGAACGTGACATACGGCAAGATCTCATCCCAGTTTTTATGCTCTACATCGACGTACATGCAGAGCATATCCGCTAGTGTCTTGTTGAGACGTTCCGTGAGACCATTCGCTTGCGGATGATACGCCGTTGTTCGCCGGTGGGATGTGCCACTAAGTCTTAAAACTGTCTGTAATAGTTCGGCTGCGAATGCAGTTCCCCTGTCAGTTATTACCACTGATGGAGCACCATGCCTCAGCACCACATTCTCTACGAAAAATCGGGCTGCTTCACTTGCCGTGCCCCTCTCCAAAGCCTTGGTTTCGGCGTAACGAGTGAGGTAGTCGGTGGCTACTATAATCCATCTGCGACCTGCTGATGAGGTTGGAAATGGGCCCAAAAGATCCATTCCGACTTGAGCGAATGGAGTAACAGGCACGTCAATAGGATGGAGGAGGCCTGCTGGTTTGACGGGTGGAACTTTTCTGCGCTGGCAATCAAGGCACGTCCGAACATAGTGTTGAACGGTTGCCGTCAGTCGTGGCCAGTAGTATTTCTGCCTCACTCTGCACAACGTACGCGTGTAACCCAGGTGGCCGGATGTTGGTTCATCGTGACATGCCTGTAATACTTCGCTCCTTAGAGATGTTGGGACGACGAGTAAGTAGTCGTTTCCGTGTGGCGTGAAGTTCATCTTATACAGGACGTCGTTGCGCAAGCAAAATGACGAAAGCCCTCTCGCAAACAGTCTAGGTACAGCTGAAGTGCCACCCTCTAAAAAACGTATTATGGGTTCTAGTTCGGGGTCGTCTCGTTGCAGCTGTGCGACTGTTGCCGTGTTTACAACTCCGACAAAGGCTGTATCGTCATCTTCTGCCGTCGCAGGTTCGTATGGCGCACGAGAAAGGCAATCAGCGTCTGAATGTCGCTTCCCCGATTTGTAGACCACCGTCATGTCAAATTCTTGAAGCTTCAGGCTCCAGCGCGCCAACCGTCCTAAAGGGTCTCTTAAATTCGTCAGCCAGCAGAGGGAGTGATGGTCGCTGACCACATTAAAAGGACGACCATACAGGTATGGGCGGAATTTTATAACCGCCCACACCACCGCAAGGCACTCTTTTTCCGTAGTGGAATAATTTTCTTCCGCACGTGAAAGAGTTCTGCTCGCGTAAGCAATTACTCGTTCGGCGCCATCCTGCCACTGCACGAGTACAGCTCCTAAGCCGACATTGCTAGCGTCGGTGTGCACTGTTGTCGGTGCGTCATCATCAAAGTGTGCGAGGACTGGTGGCTTCTGAAGGCGTTGCCGCAGCTCGTCGAATGATTTTTGCTGCTCTTCATTCCATACGAATGCGACGTCTTCTCTGGTAAGGCGAGTCAACGGCGAGGCAATGCGCGAGAAGTTCTCAATGAAGCGTCGGTAGTAAGCACACAGTCCTAAAAACCGTCTGACGGCCTTTTTGTCAGTTGGCGCTGGAAAATTCGTAACGGCAGCTATTTTTTCAGGGTCAGGCCGCACACCTTCACTGCTGACAAGATGCCCCAGGAACAGAAGCTCTTTGAAGCCGAAATGGCATTTTTCCGGCTTAAGTGTTAGTCCGGCGGAACGGATAGCTTGAAATACTGAGTGCAGTCGCCTGACGTGTTCGTCGAATGTGGCAGAAAATACGACGACGTCATCTAAATACACTAAGCACGTCTGCCACTTGAGGCCTAATAGTACGGTGTCCATTAGCCGCTGAAACGTTGCCGGTGCTGAGCACAAGCCAAATGGAAGTACCTTAAATTCAAAAAGGCCATCAGGTGTCACGAAAGCTGTTTTCTCCCGGTCTCTTTCATCGACTTCTATCTGCCAATACCCACTCCTTAGATCCATCGACGAGAAATAACGCGCGTGGCGTAGTCGATCGAGTGAATCGTCGATACGTGGAAGTGGGTAGACGTCTTTTTTTGTCACCTGATTCAGCTTGCGGTAATCCACGCAGAAACGTAAGGTGCCGTCTTTTTTCTTCACTAATACAACCGGCGAAGCCCAAGGGCTTTTCGACGGCTGAATAACGTCGTCTTCAAGCATCTGTCGCACCTGCTTTTCGATGGCTTCACGTTCTCGCGGAGCTACCCGGTACGGGTTTTGCCTGATTGGTCTGGTCATGTCGTCCGTTATAATTCGATGTTTCGTCAGCGGCGTTTGACGGACCCTGGAAAGTCGAAGAGAAACAATCTTCAAACTTGTTAATAAGCTGCATGATACTTTGCTTCTGCGCCGGCAGCAAACTTGGGTCAATATCAACAGATAGAGGTGCAGGGGTGAGATCAGTTGAATTATCTTTTTCAAGAGTTAGGCAGTCTGTCATCTCGGCGAGCTCTTCCACGTACGCGACTGCCATGCCCCTCGTTAGATGTCGGCGTTCAGAGCTGAAGTTCGTAATAAGGACGTGCGTCTGTCCGCATTTTATGCTTACGACGCCTCTTGCGATAGATAAACCATGGCTGAATAGCAGTGTTGGAATTTGCTCGGCGATGTTTTCAGAATCGCTCGACGTGTCACATGTCACAGCCACGAGTGCACTCGACCGCGGTAGGATGGTCACGTCGTCTTCGAAGACACGCAAAGGCCGACGTCGCTGGTCTGTACAGGGCACATTCGAAACTTGATCTGGGGCCGTCCAAAACGTAACCGATCTCTCAGGAATGTTGATAATGGCACCGTACTCACGCAAGAAGTCCATGCCCAAGATCAGATCTTTGCAGCACTCCGGTAAAATTACGAAAGTAGCGACGAAATCTGAACTGCCAATATTAATTCGAGCTGTACATTTGCCTGTCGGCGTCACCAATTGACCCCCTGCGGTTCTAATGTTTGGTCCCGTCCATGTTGTTCTTACTTTCTTTAGGCAGTCGGCGAGTTTACGGCTGATAATGGAGAAGTCCGCACCAGTATCTACCAGTGCTGTTATTGGGCGTCCGTCTATACAAATGTCTAGATTGGCGCTTACGATTTCCGTTGATGTCGGTGACGTCGTATCGTCCTTGGTATCGTGCGTCGTATGATCCGTGGTATCATTCGTCATATCACGTCGTAGAGAAGATGTTGGGGGTGTGTTAGCATCTCGACGGGCGGCAACCTTCCCCCCAAAGGTCGCAGCTGTTAGTTTCCCCGACGAGGGCTAGGGGATCTGCCCCGGACCACCTCGGAGTACCTGCGCTGCGGCAGGCGAGTTCGGTGCAGGTGAAGGAGAGCGGGGTCGACGATACGGCACTTCGGGTTGCTGTGCTTGCGGGCCTGCACTGCTGTCACGGCGGTTATCGAAATAGGCACGAGGGGAGGTTTGTAGAAAGTTATGATGTCTACGGTCACGGTACGGGCAATGGCGGAAAATATGGCCGGCTTCTCCGCAATGAAAGCAAAGTGGTCGACGGTCGACGGTGCGCCACAAGTCCGTCTTACGGATGAATGGTCGACTGGTGGGCATACCTTGCGACCAAGATGCAGATGTCGGCGGAGTGTACATTGGCGCCGTTTGCATAGGCACTGTTGGACTGTGGATACGGCCTGCGGTGGATTGGGAGCTGGGGCCCACGGCTCGTTGTAAGGTCCCTTGGCTTACGTCACTGATAAGCCAGTGGTGACGAGTTGTACGACCCTGGAGTGGGTCGACGAACAGCTGATGCGTAGCTTACAGACCGCTGGTCTGAGAGCGATTCGAGGCAACGAAAATGCCTGGCGGAGTTCTTGCCGCACAACTTCTGCAACGCAAGCCATGGTATTTTCTTGCGGATTCACAAGGAGGTTTCGGATCTCCTCCCGAACGACCTCACGAATGAGTTCGCGCAGAGAACACTCACTACCGGCACTGAAAGCAGAGAGGCTGGGAGATGTTTTGTTCGGTTGGTCATGGTATCGGCGGCGTTGCTGTAGTGCGCGCTCGATTGTTGTAGCCTCTTTGACGAATTCCACTACGCTTGTTGGTGCGTTGCGTAGGAGACCGGCAAACAGCTCTTCCTTGACGCCCCTCATCAGATGTCGGAGTTTTTTACCTTCAGGCATCTCGGGGTCGGCCCGGTGAAATAGGCGGGCCATGTCTTCCGCAAACATGGCGACGCTCTCGTTGGGTTTCTGTAATGCGTGCCTCGATGAGCTTCAAAGCAGAATCACAGCGGTCGGTGTTTGCGAATGTCCCGAGAATTTGCTGCCGAAATTCTTCCCACGAAGACAGCGTTGACTCGCGGTTCTCGTACCACGTACGAGCGCTGTCTGCCAAAGCAAAGTAGACGCGCGATAGCTTTTAGTTCAGTTGGCCAGTGGTTGGCTTTGGCGACTCGTTCATACTGGGCTAACCAGTCCTCGACGTCTTCATAAACCTCACCGTGGAAGGTCTCAGGAATTAGAGGCTGATCAACAGTAAGGTGTGAAGGCCCTCCAGGTAGCCATTTCTCCCGGTACGGTGTGTTGCTGGAGAAGTTCGAGCGGGATCACCTCGGGACTAAGGCCTCGCTGTCGGCGACTGTAGCGGTGGGACAGGAGTATCCACTGCAGGAACGGATTGCGGTGGTGGACTCGATGTGCTAGGGCGCGGAGGTGTCCCAAGCATCAGTTGGAGAAGTCCAGCACCTCCACCAATGTCGCTAGGTGAAAATAACAGAGTACAGGACGACGGTGCGACCAGAAAAACGAGGTCTGTATTAACAGAACAAAAAGAGCAGCCACTTCGACTTCTTCTTTCTCAGAGGAATCGTGGGTGCTGTCCACGCTCATCACTTCGTCGTCCTCTGTCTTCTTGCCCGGCCTTTAGCCGTGACAATATATATATATATATATATATATATATATATATATATATATATATATATATATATATATAATATATATATATGTGCGTGTGTGTGTGTGTGTGTGACGCATTCACAAGGTGATTCTAGGAGAAGCCGACGAAGAGGAAGTGCGCGTGCATTAGAATAAACGCATGGCATCTGGACCACGACGCGTCTCCATTTTGTAGCGTCACACAAGCCGACAGGATCGACCTCATCAACGCGCCATGGCTAAGCCAAAGCCTCCACTCAACGTACAGAAGTTCAAGGGAACACCAGAAGACGTCCCCATCGACAAGTGGCTTCTTCTTTTTGACATGAAGGCAGCCGAGGCATCATGGACTCACCGCGATCGGGTCAGTCACTTCAACGAATACATTGAAGGGGAAGCGTTCAAGTGGTATCTGACAGAGATTTTCGGCAACGGCGAGACAACTTGGGGCGATATCAAGCGTGACATGCAAGCCCGCTTTGCTTCGACTGACGGAGATGCCTTCCGTCTCTTCATTCACTACCGACTGAAAGAAGGGCAGACCATCAAGGACTACTACGACGAGAAAAAGCGACTTGGTTCCTTGGCTGACCTGAAAGAGTGCCACATCATTTCTGGACTGACTGATGGTGTTCCTCCTGATGTGGAACTGGCGCTCGCCGGACTGTCTTTCAACTCGTCATTAGAGTGGCTCACCGCTGCTCAACGGGTCGAGACATCTTTAAAACGGGTGAGAGGAGTTTCCTTTACTCGTAATGCTAGTATCGCATCAAGAGCTCCACGTCTCTTCAGCAGATCGCAGCAACCGACAATAACTCTTCAACCGCGTGCCCCGCAAAACGAATGTAGATACTGCTCAGCTGCTGGTTCCCACGACAGTTTCACTGGCACAACGAATGTTCGCGCCGCGGCAATGTGTCCGCTATTGATACTGAACAGGGAAACGAGGAGGGCGACCCAGAGTTTCATTAATACACTTCAGTGCTCTCATCAACGGAAAGCCAGTAAATGCAATTCTTGATACAGGAGCAACAATTACTTGTATCAGCGAGGATGTGTACAAACAGCTAAAGCTTCAGTTGATGAGAGACTCCAGCATCATGGTCCAGCAAGTTGGATCAAGCATTCGAACTTTGGGTCGCGTAAACATTCAGTTACAAATTGGGAACGTCATCAAGAAAGTTTATGCACATGTGCTGCGAGGCATGAGAACGCAATTAATTCTTGGCCTAGACAGCGCTTCATACTTCAATCTTTCTGTAAATCTGGAAAGCAAGTCAGTGACACAAGCACGTGATAATATGAACCTTCCGCATCACAATGAAAAGAAAACCATTCAAGCCCCGCTGATGCGAACCCTGACTTCAGAAAAACTTATCAGAGCATGAGTCTGTGGCGCTCGACTCTCTTTTAAGCAAGTATGACGAGATATTTTCAAAATCTCAGACAGATATTGGGTGCATCACTACTGAGAAACATAGGATCGCACTTAACAATGCTGTCCCTAATCGTCGAGCACCATACCGATGTTCACAGGCAGACAAAGTGGAGATCAACAAACAAGTTAACACTCTCCTCAAGCAAGGTGTTGTGAGGCCTTCATTATCACCCTACGCCGCACCTGTCATTTTAGCAGAAAAGAAAGGTGAAGGACGCACTCGTCTATGTATTGACTACCGGAAACTCAATGCCATAACGGTACCCGACTTTCAACCAATTCCACGTATAGATGATATTCTTGACCACTTAGGAAAGGCGGAGTTTTTCACTACGTTGGACGTAACGTCGGGATACTGGCATGTGCAAATGCATCCTGACGATGTTCAGAAAACTGCATTTGTCACGCCTGATGGTCATTTTGAGTGGTTGGTAATGCCGTTTGGGTTGAATAACTCTCCAGCTACATTTGAAAGAGCCATGAAATCAATAATAGCGAAACATCAGCTCACCAATGTTATTAATTACTTTGACGATGTGGTCGTATACTCAGAGGCATTTAATGATCATATACGACACCTTGAGGCGCTATTGAAAGCTCTCAAAACAGAGAACGTAAAACTCAAACGAAAAAAGTGCCAATTTGCACGCTGCAGCATTGAATACCTGGGCCACAAAATTTCACGAGGAACAGTGACACCTAAGCAAAGTAATGTGGCTGCCATACTCAAATTTCCTACACCAAAACGAGAAAAAGATCTCCAGCGTTTTATGGGCACTGTAAACACCTACCGTCAGTACATCCCCCACTTCAGCGATATCGCTCTTCCACTCACAAAACTACTCCACAAAGGCAGCAAGTGGGTGTGGACAGAAGCATGCGAGCAAGCCTTTCGTGAACTGAAGGAGCGGATAACTGAAGAACCGGTGCTTCGCATATACGACCCCTCGAGACCATGTACTGTGTACTGTGACGCATCTGGCGAAGGCATCGGTGCAGTGCTAAAACAACCTGATGACAAAGGCAAAGAACATCCTGTTGCTTACTATTCCCGCAAAACTACTTAAGCACGAGGTGAACTATGCTATTACAGAAAGGTAATGTCTTGCCATTGTAGATGCCATTGATAAATGGCATTGCTACCTTCATGGAAAGTCATTCACTGTTGTAACAGATCACTCTGCACTCCAGTGGCGGAAGAATGTTAAAAATCCTCAAGGTCGTCTCTTCCGGTGGTCTTTGAAACTGTCAATGTATGATGTTAACATCAAACATCAAAAGGGCGCAAGTAATGTCGAAGCAGATGCGCTCTCCAGAGCCCCAATGTCGTCCAAAAGGAACGCACTCATTGGAAAATAACATCATCATCGTTAAAAGAAAAGGACACGGAAAATATACGTGCCCCACGAACTACGCCCAACCATTCTGAAGAATGCACATCAACATTTGGGCATGTCGGAGTGAAGAAGACGCTATCACTCCTGTCTCCGCATTATTATTGGCCGCATATGGTAACCGATGTTTTCCACTACATTCGGCATTGTGATACATGCCAGAGATGCAAGAAGACGAAAGCAAAAAAGTTTGGGACGCTTGAATCACTGCCTCCAGTTGAAGAGCCCTTCGACCTCATTGCAATAGACACCATAGGAGGATTTTCTGGATATGGCTCGTCAAAAAGGTTTATACACTTGGTTATTGATCACGCGACTCGCTACGTATGGGCGTTTGCTCATAAAAGTGAGAACAGCGACGCCTACATTTCTTGCTTAAAAAACAATTTTCGCTTCTGGAAAACCACGGAAGCTCCTTTCAGACCGTGGAACAGGATTTACCGCAGGAAAATTCAAGCAGTTTTAAAACATAATCGTATACACCAACTATTCACCTCATCTCATCATCCACAATGCAACGGCATGAACGAGCGGACAAACCAGACTATCGTAACGAGGCTTAAATGTAAGATCAATGACGAACCACAGAAGTCTTGGACTAAGCTGCTTCCGGAGGTATTGACGAATACAACAGAACACCCCACGAAGTGACCGGCTACGCACCTTCCTTCCTGATGTATGGAATTCCATCTTATCCTACTGTACTGGAACAACGAGAAGAAACCGTCGAAGAAGCGCGAAAAACTGCAGTTACCAATTCTATCGCCTACCATAATAAGAACAAAGTCATTTATGATAGAAAATTTCTTCCGATTGAGTTCCAAGTCGGTGACTTTGTCCTTTACGAGACACCATGGCATCCCAACAGCGGCAAACTGAGTTCTGTCATGGAAGGACCATACAAGATTCTACGCAAGGTCTCAACAGTGAACTATGAGATCAACCGCTCCGTGCTACCCTTACGTAGAAACTCTGACATTGTGCATGTTAGCAAACTGCGGCGTTATTTTGAACCTTCTGAACTGAGACTTTCTCGAGGGGAGGGGGAAGTGTGACGCATTCACAAGGTGATTCTAGGAGAAGCCGACGAAGAGGAAGTGCGCGTGCATTAGAATAAACGCATGGCAGCTGGACCACGAAGCGTCTCCTTTTTGTAGCGTCATATATATATATATATATATATATATATATATATTATA
>WOVY01012282.1:0-15372 GCA_013436015.1 Rhipicephalus annulatus | reverse complement strand
CCTCATGATATTGTCGCTAGGTGAAAATAACAGAAGTACAGGACGACGGTGCGACCAGAAAACCGAGGTCTGTATTAACAGAACAAAGAGCAGCCACTTCGACTTCTTCTTCTCAGAGGAATCGTGGGTTGCTGTCCACGCTCATCACTTCGTCGTCTCTGTCTTCTTTGCCCGGCCTTTAGCCGTGACATTAGCCTCCCATTCAAGAAAGCATCGTCCCGATGCTTCATAATCAAAGCGGTTTGTACTCGTTGGAAACGCATGAGTTCATTCGCGAAATAAGGCTTCATGCGTACCACGTGCACAACTTCTGGAGCATACCTTCGACGCCTTGAAGGAGTGACGCAGTATCAGGAACAACCTCATTAATTAATGTCACTGAGACGTCGCAGAACTTATAGGGACCGAAGTACCGTCTTAACAGTTTTTCTGAGAGGCCACGGCTGCCGAATAGGTGTCCATATCCAAACTTTCTCTCCTGGCTCGTAGGAGGACTGGTCGGTGACGAAGGTTGTAACCGCTTGAATCGTAGTCCTGCTGGCGACTAATACGTAGGCCGTGCAAGTTGTCGGGCTTCTTCGGCCAGCTGAGTGATATAATCAGCATCCGTTTCAGCGTCTTCGCACTCGTGCGGAAGCATAGCATCAACATAGTGGTGACTTCACGACCATGAAGAAGGCGGAAAATGGCGTTGTTCTTGTTGTTTCTTGATAAGCCCGTGTTATAGGCGAACGTGACATACGGCAAGATCTCATCCCAGTTTTTATGCTCCACATCGACGTATCATGCAGAGCATATTCCGTAGTGTTTGTTGAGACGTTCCGTAAGACCATTCGCTTGCGGATGATACGCCGTTGTTCGCCGGTGGGATTGTGCCACTCAGTCTTAAAACTGTCTGTAATAGTTCGGCTGCAATGCAGTTTCCCCTGTCAGTTATTACCACTGATGGAGCACCATGCCTCAGCACCACATTCTCTACGAAAAATCGGGCTGCTATCACATTGCCAGTGCCCCTCTCCAAAGCCTTGGTTTCGGCGGAACGAGTGAGGTAGTCGGTGGCTACTATAATCCATCTGCGACCTGCTGATGAGGTTTGGAAATGGGCCCAAAAGATCCATTCCGACTTGAGCGAATGGAGTAACAGGACACGTCAATAGGATGGAGGAGGCCTGCTGGTTTGACGGGGGAACTTTTCTGCGCTGGCAATCAAGGCACGTCCGAACTAGTGTTTGAACGGTTGCCGTCAGTCGTGGCCAGTAGTATTTCTGCCTTCACTCTGCACAATGTACGCGTGTAACCCAGGTGGCCGGATGTTGGTTCATCGTGGCATGCCTGTAATACTTCGCTCCTTAGAGATTGTAGGGACGACGAGGTAAGTAGTCGTTTCCGTGTGGCTGAGTTCATCTTATACAGGACGTCGTTGCGCAAGCAAAAATGACGAAGCCCCTCTCGCAACAGTCTAGGTAAAGCTGAAGTGCGACCCTCTAAAAAACGTATATGGGTTCTAGTTCGGGGTCGTCTCGTTGCAGCTGTGCGACAGTTGCCGGTTTACAACTCCGACAAAAGCGTATCGTCATCTTCTGCCGTCGCAGGGTTCGTATGGCGCACGAGAAAGGGCAATCAGCGTCTGAATGTCGCTTCCCCGATCTGTAGACCACCGTCATGTCAAATTTTTGAAGCTTCAGGCTCAGCGCGCCAACCGTCCTAAGGGTCTCTTAAATTCGTCAGCCAGCAGAGGGAGTGATGGTCGCTGACAACATTAAAAGGACGGACCATACAGGTATGGGCGGAATATTTATAACTCGCCCACACCACCGCAAGGCACTCTTTTTTCCGTAGTGGAATAATTTCTTCCGCACGTGAAAGAGTTCTGCTCGCGTAAGCAATTACTCGTTCGGCGCCATCCTGCCACTGCACGAGTACAGCTCCTAAGCCGACCTTGCTAGCGTCGGTGTGCACTGTTGTCGGTGCGTCATCATCAAAGTGTGCGAGGACTGGTGGCTTCTGAAGGCGTTGCCGCAGCTCGTCGAATGATTTTTGCTGCTCTTCATTCCATACGAATGCGACGTCTTCTCTGGTAAGGCGAGTCAACGGCGAAGGCAATGTGCAGTAGAATTCTCAATGAAGCGTCGGTAGTAAGCACCACAGTCCTAAAAACCGTCTGACGGCACCTTTATTGTCAGTTGGCGCTGAAATTTCGTAACGGCAGCTATTTTTTCAGGGTCAGGACCGCCACACCTTCACTGCTGACAAGATGCCCCAGGAAAACAGAAGCTCTTCGAAGCCGAAATGGCATTTTTCCGGCTTAAGTGTTAGTCCGGCGGAACGGATAGCTTGAAATACTGAGTGCAGTCGCCTGACGTGTTCGTCGAATGTGGAAGAAAATACGAGACTTCATCTAATACACTAAGCACGTCTGCCACTTGAGGCCTGATAGTACGGTGTCCATTAGCCGCTTAAACGTTGCCGGTGCTGAGCACAAGCCAAATTGGAAGGAACTTAAATTCAAAAGGGCCATCAGGTGTCACGAAAGCTGTTTTCTCCCGGTCTCTTTCATCGACTTCTATCTGCCAATACCCACTCCTTATATCCATCGACGAGAAATAACGCGCTTGGCGTAGTCGATCGAAGTGAATCGTCGATACGTGAAGTGGGTAGACGTCTTGTTTTGTCACCTGATTCAGCTTGCGGTAATCACCGCAGAAACGTAAGGTGCCATCTTTTCTTCACTAATACAACCGGCGAAGCCCAAGGGCTTTCGACGGCTGAATAACATCGTCTTCAAGCATCTGTCGCACCTGCTTTTCGATGGCTTCACGTTCTCCGAGCTACCGGTACGGGTTTGCCTGATGGGTCTGGTCATGTCGTCCGTTATAATTCGATGTTTCGTCAGCGGCGTTTGACAGGACCCCGGAAATCGAAGAGAACAATCTTTCAAACTTGTTAATAAGCTGAATGATACTTGCTTCTGCGCCGGCAGCAAACTTGGGCCAATATCAACAGATAAAGGTGCAGGGGTGAGATCAGTTGAATTATCTTTCTCAAGAGTTTAGGCAGTTCTGTAATCTCGGCGAGCTCTTCCACGTACGCGACTGCATGCCCCTCGTTAGATGTCGGCGTTCAGAGCTGAAGTTCGTAACAAGGACGTGCGTGTGTCCGCATTTTATGCTTACGACGCCTCTTGCGATAGATAAACCATGGCTGAATAGCAGTGTTGGAATTTGCTCGGCGACGTTTTCAGAATCGCTCGACGTGTCACATGTCACAGCCAATGAGTGCACTCGACCGCGGTAGGGATGGTCACGTCGTCTTCGAAGACACTCAAAGGCCGACGTCGCTGGTCTGTACAGGGCACATCGAAACTTGATCTGGAGGCCGTCCAAAACGTAACCGATCTCTCAGGAATGTTGATAATGGCACCGTATTCACGGAAGAAGTCCATGCCCAAGATCAGATCTTTGCAGCACTTCGGTGAAAATTACGAAAAGTAGCGACGAAATTTGAACTGCCGATATTAATTCGAGCTGCACATTTGCCTGTCGGCGTCACCAATGACCCCCTGCGGTTCTAATGTTTGGTCCCGTCCATATTGTTCTTACTTTCTTTAGGCAGTCGGCGAGTTTACGGCTGATAATAGAGAAGTCCGCACCAGCATCTACCAGTGCTGTTATTGGGCGTCCGTCTATACAAATGTATAGATTGGCGCTTACGATTTCCGTTGATGTCGGTGACGTCGTATCGTCCTTGGTATCGTGCGTCTGTATGATCCGTAGTATCATTCGTCATATCACGTCGTAGAGAAGATGTTGGGGGTGTGTTAGAATCTCGACGGGCGGCAACCTTCCCCCCAAAGGTCGCAGCTGTTAGTTTCCCCGACGAGGGCTAGGAGATCTGCCCCGGACCACCTCGGAGTACCTGCGCTGCGGCGGCGAGTTCGGTGCAGGTGAAGGAGAGCGTGGTCGGACGATACGGCATTCGGGTTGCTTGTGCTTGCGGGCCTGCACTGCTGTCACGGCGGTTATTGAAATAGGCACGAGGGGAGGTTTGTAGAAAGTTATTATGTCTACGGTCACGGTATGGGCAATGGCGGAAAATATGGCCGGCTTTTCCCGCAATGAAAGCAAAGTGGTCGACGGTCGACGGTGCGGCCACAAGTCCGTCTTCCGGATGATGGTCGACTGGTGGGCATACCTTGCGACCAAGATGCAGATGTCGGCGGAGTGTAACATTGGCGCCGTTTGCATAGGCATGTTGGACTTGGATACGGCTGCGGCGGGATTGGGAGCTGGGCCCACGGCTCGTTGTCAGGCCCTTGGCTTACGTCACGATAAGCCAGTGGTGACGAGTTGTACGACCCTGGAGTGGGTCGACGGACAGCTGATGCGTAGCTTACAGACCGCTGGTCTGAGAGCGATTCGGGCAACGAAAATGCCTGGCGGAATTTCTTGCCGCACAACTTCTGCAACGCAAGCCATGGTATTTTCTTGCGGATTCACAAGGAGGTTTCGGATCTCCTCCTGAACGACCTCACGAATGAGTTCGCGCAGAGAACACTCACTACCGGCACTCAAAGCAGAGAGGCTGGGAGATGTTTTGTTCGGTTGGTCATGGTATCGGCGCCGTTGCTGTAGTGCGCGCTCGATTGTTGTAGCCTCTTTGACGAATTCCACTACGCTTGTTGGTGGGTTGCGTAGGAGACCAGCAAACACCTCTTCCTAGACGCCCCTCATCAGATGTCGGAGTTTTTTACCTTCAGGCATCTCGGGGTTGGCCCGGTTGAAATAGGCGGGCCATGTCTTCCGCAAACAAGGCTACGCTCTCGTTGGGGTTTCTGTATGCGTGCCTCAATGAGCTTCAAAGCAGAATCCCAGCGGTCGGTGTTTGCGAATGTCCCGAGAATTCGCTGCCGAAATTCTTCCCACGAAGACAGCGTTGACTCGCGGTTCTCGTACCACGTACGAGCGCTGTCTGCCAAAGCAAAGTAGACGCGCGATAGCTTTTGTTCAGTTGGCCAGCGGTTGGCTTTGGCAACTCGCTCATACTGGGCTAACCAGTCCTCGACGTCTTCATAACCTCACCGTGGAAGGTCTCAGGAATTAGAGGCTGATCAACAGTAAGGTGTGAAGGCCCCTCCGGTAGCATTTCTCCGGGTACGGTGTGTTGCTGGAGAAGTTCGAGCGGGA
Organism: Rhipicephalus annulatus; assembly: GCA_013436015.1. NCBI lineage: Eukaryota > Metazoa > Arthropoda > Arachnida > Ixodida > Ixodidae > Rhipicephalus > Rhipicephalus annulatus. The sequence continues at coordinate 10,189 of WOVY01012282.1, read as the reverse complement.
TCACCTCGGGACTAAGGCCTCGCTGGTCGGCGACTGTAGCGGTGGACAGGAGCATCCACTGCAGGCAACGGTATGCGGTGGTGGACTCGATGTGTCGTAGGGCGCGGAAGGTGTCCCAAGCATCAGTTGGAAGAAGTCCAGCACCTCCACCAATGTCGCTAGGTGAAAATAATCAGAGTACAGGACGACGGTGCGACCAGAAAAACGAGGTCTGTATTAACAGAACAAAAGAGCAGCCACTTCGACTTCTTCTTTCTTCCAGAGGGAATCGTGGTGCTGTCCACGCTCATCACTTCGTCGTCCTCTGTCTTCTTGCCCGGCCTTTAGCCGTGACAATATATATATATATATATATATATATATATATATATATATATATAATATATATATATATATATATATATATATATATATATATATATATATATATATATATATATGTGACGCATTCACAAGGTGATTCTAGGAGAAGCCGACGAAGAGGAAGTGCGCGTGCATTAGAATAAATGCATGGCATTGGACCACGACGCGTCTCCATTTGAGCGTCACACAAGTCGACAGGATCGACCTCATCAATGCGCCATGGCTAAGCCAAAGCCTCCGCTCAACGTACAGAAGTTCAAGGGACACCAGAAAGACGTCCCCCTCGACAAGTGGCTTCTTCTTTTCGACATGAAGGCAGCCAAGGCATCATGGACTCACCGCGATCGGGTCAGTCACTTCAACGAATACATTGAAGGGGAAGCGTTCAAGTGGTACCTGACAGAGATTTTCGGCAACGGCGAGACAACTTGGGGCGATATCAAGCGTGACATGCAAGCCCGCTTTTGCTTCTACTGACGGAGATGCCTTCCGTCTCTTCATTCACTACCGACTGAAAGAAGGGCAGACCATCAAGGACTACTACGACGAGAAAAAAGCGACTTGGTTCCTTGGCTGACCTGAAAGAGTGCCACATCATTTCTGGACTGACTGATGGTGTTCCTCCTGATGTGGAACTGGCGCTCGCCGGACTGTCTTTCAACTCGTCATTAGAGTGGCTCACCGCTGCTCAACGGGTCGAGACATCTTTAAAACGGGTGAGAGGAGTTTCCTTTACTCGTAACGCTAGTATCACATCAAGAGCTCCACGTCTCTTCATCAGATCGCAGCAACCGACAGTAACTCTTCAACCGCGTGCCCCGCAAAACGAATGTAGATACTGCTCAGCTGCTGGTTTCCCATGACAGTTTCACTGGCACAACGAATGTTCGCGCCGCGGCAATGTGTCCGCTATTGATACTGAACAGGGAAACGAGGAGGGCGACCCAGAGTTTCATTAATACACTTCAGTGCTCTCATCAACGGAAAGCCAGTGAATGCAATTCTCGATACAGGAGCAACAATTACTCGTATCAGCGAGGATGTGTACAAACAGCTAAAGCTTCAGTTGATGAGAGACTCCAGCATCATGGTCCAGCAAGTTGCATCAAGCATTCGAACTTTGGGTCGCCTAAAAATTCAGTTACAAATTGGGAACGTCATCGAGAAAGTTTATGCACATGTGCTGCGAGGCATGAGAACGCAATTAATTCTTGGCCTAGACAGCGCTTCATACTTCAATCTTTCTGTAAATCTGGAAAGCAAGTCAGTGACACAAGCACGTGATAATATGAACCTTCCGCATCACAATGAAAAGAAAACCATTCAAGCCCCGCTGATGCGAACCCTGACTTCAGAAAACTTATCAGAGCATGAGTCTGTGGCGCTCGACTCTCTTTTAAGCAAGTATGACGAGATATTTTCGAAATCTCAGACAGATATTGGGTGCATCACTACTGAGCAACATAGGATCGCACTTAACAATGCTGTCCCTATTCGTCGAGCACCATACCGATGTTCACAGGCAGACAAAGTGGAGATCAACAAACAAGTTAACGCTCTCCTCAAGCAAGGTGTTGTGAGGCCTTCATTATCGCCCTACGCCGCACCTGTCATTTTAGCAGAAAAGAAAGGTGAAGGACGCATTCGTCTATGTATTGACTACCGGAAACTCAAAGCCATAACGGTACCCGACTTTCAACCAATTCCACGTATAGATGATATTCTTGACCACTTAGGAAAGGCGGAGTTTTTCACTACGTTGGACGTAACGTTGGGATACTGGCATGTGCAAATGCATCCTGACGATGTTCAGAAAACTGCATTTGTCACGCCTGATGGTCATTTTGAGTGGTTGGTAATGCCGTTTGGGTTGAAGAACGCTCCAGCTACATTTGAAAGAGCCATGAAATCAATAACAGCGAAACATCAGCTCACCAATGTTATTAATTACTTTGACGATGTGGTCGTATACTCAGAGACATTTAATGATCATATACGACACCTTGAGGCGCTATTGAAAGCTCTCAAAACTGAGAACGTAAAACTCAAACGAAAAAAGTGCCAATTTGCACGCTGCAGCATTGAATACCTGGGCCACAAAATTTCACGAGGAACAGTGACACCTAAGCAAAGTAATGTGGCTGCCATACTCAAATTTCCTACACCAAAACCTGGGTAAGCTGGAGTAAACGCTGGGAAAAGATCTCCAGCGTTTTCTGGGCACTGTAAACACCTACCGTCAGTACATCCCCCACTTCAGCGATATCGCTCTTCCACTCACAAAACTACTCCACAAAGGCAGCAAGTGGGTGTGGACAGAAGCATGCGAGCAAGCCTTTCGTGAACTGAAGGAGCGGATAACTGAAGAAACCGGTGCTTCGCATATACGACCCTTCGAGACCATGTACTGTGTACTGTGACGCATCTGGCGAAGGCATCGGTGCAGTGCTGAAACAACCTGATGACAAAGGCAAAGAACATCCTGTTGCTTACTATTCCCGCAAACTACTTAAGCACGAGGTGAACTATGCTATTACAGAAAGGGAATGTCTTGCCATTGTAGATGCCATTGATCAATGGCATTGCTACCTTCATGGAAAGTCATTCACTGTTGTAACAGATCACTCTGCACTCCAGTGGCTGAAGAATGTTAAAAATCCTCAAGGTCGTCTCTTTCGGTGGTCTTTGAAACTGTCAATGTATGATGTTAACGTCAAACATCAAAAGGGCGCAAGTAATGTCGTTGCAGATGCGCTCTCCAGAGCCCCAATAGTTAATCTTCTATCACACGACGACCTTCAGCGATGCAACAATGAGCGTCCAAAAGGAACGCACTCATTGGAAAATAACATCATCATCGTTAAAAGAAAAGGACTACGGAAAATATACGTGCCCCACGAACTACGCCCAACCATTCTGAAGAATGCACATCAACATTTTGGGCATGTCGGAGTGAAGAAGACGCTATCACTCCTGTCTCCGCATTATTATTGGCCGCATATGGTAACCGATGTTTCCACTTACATTCGGCATTGTGATACATGCCAGAGATGCAAGAAGACGAAAGCAAAAAAGTTTGGGACGCTTAAATCACTGCCTCCAGCTGAAGAGCCCTTCGACCTCTTTGCAATAGACACCATAGGAGGATTTTCTGGATATGGCTCGTCAAAAAGGTTTATACACTTGGTTATTGATCATGCGACTCGCTACGTATGGGCGTTTGCTCATAAAAGTGAGAACAGCGACGCCTACATTTCTTGCTTAAAAACAATGTTCGCTTCTGGAAAACCACGGAAGCTCCTCTCGGACCGTGGAACAGGATTTACCGCAGGAAAATTCAAGCAGTTTTTAAAACATAATCGTATACACCAACTATTCACCTCATCTCATCATCCACAATGCAACGGCATGAACGAGCGGACAAACCAGACTATCGTAACGAGGCTTAAATGTAAGATCAATGACGAACCACAGAAGTCTTGGACTAAGCTGCTTCCGGAGGTAATTGACGAATACAACAGAACACCCCACGAAGTGACCGGCTACGCACCTTCCTTCCTGATGTATGGAATTCCATCTTATCCTACTGTACTGGAACAACGAGAAGAAACCGTCGAAGAAGCGCAAAAAACTGCAGTTACCAATTCTATCACCTACCATAATAAGAACAAAGTCATTTATGATAGAAAATTTCTTCCGATTGAGTTCCAAGTCGGTGACTTTGTCCTTTACGAGACACCATGGCATACCAACAGCGGCAAACTGAGTTCTGTCATGGAAGGACCATACAAGATTCTACGCAAGGTCTCAACAGTGAACTATGAGATCAACCGCTCCGTGCTACCCTTACGTAGAAACTCTGACATTGTGCATGTTAGCAAACTGCGGCGTTATTTTGAACCTTCTGAACTGAGACTTTCTCGAGGGGAGGGGGAAGTGTGACGCATTCACAAGGTGATTCTTGGAGAAGCCGACGAAGAGGAAGTGCGCGTGCATTAGAATAAACGCATGGCATCTGGACCACGACGCGTCTCCATTTTGTAGCGTCACACACACACCACACACATATATATATATATATATATATATATATATATATATATATATATATATATATATATATATATATATATATATATATATATATATTGTAGCATTGATATTTGGCACAGGCCGGAACGCCAGCTGAAGAAGAGAAGGAAGAGTGTTGTTGCTGCTCGCGCTCGCTCCGCTTGACAGCTGGTCGGTTCTACCGCTACGTTTTCCACAAAGTAAACGTCTCTTCTGCTCACCACTAAAGGCGTACTATCAAGTGGTGGAGAGTGCTGGGTACCTTTTTCCATCCTGGAACTCCGCAACCGAACTCTACCTTCGTCATCAACAATGTCCATCGACGCTGCACAGCAGACGGCTCCTACATCTCCACCTGTCCACTGTCCCGGCGTCCCGAGAGAGCGAGATCCAGACATCTTCAACGGCACCGATGAGCAGGACGTCGAGGACTGGCTCTCTTCGTTCGAACGAGTAAGCGTCAACAACAGGTGGGACGAAAACGACAAACTGGGCCGCGTCCACTTTTACCTCAGAGGAGTAGCAGAGCTCTGGCTCAACAACCACGAAGCCGAGCTTACCGACTGGGCCACTTTCAAGACCACCTTCGCGGACGTGTTTGGCCGACCGACAGTGCGCAAGCTCCGTGCAGAACAGCGCTTGCGGGATCGCGCCCAACTGTCGGGAGAGGGTTTCACGTCCTACATTGAGGACGTCGTAGGCCTCTGCCGTCGCTTTGATCCTGGCATGTCGGAAACCGCCAAGGTAAAACACATTATGAAGGGCATCGAGGACGATGCCTTCCACATGCTGGTGGCTAAAGACCCGCAAACAGTTTCGGAAGTCATCCAACACTGCCAAAGTTTCGATGAGTTGCGAAAACAGCGCATTTCAACGCGACGGCCTACTTTCGACATGACCAGCACGCCAGCATTGACCGTTGGTGCAATATCTCCAGAACAGACTGTATTGACCCCGCAAATCCAGCAATTTATCCGAGAGGAAGTGGCACGCCAGTTGTCCCTTGCCCCCTTGCTTCCCAGCAATACGCATGGGCTGACCTCGTCACTGCGCCAAACCATCGAAGAGCAAGTCTGCGAGGCACTTCCCCCCACGTACCAGCCACCACCTGTGTCCGCTCCCCTGACTTACGCTGACGTCGCGCGAAGGCAGGTACATGCGCCGTCAAACGTCGTCGACCCTGCCCACCAAACGAACGCCTTATACGCAACACGCGTACCGGCAGGCTCGCATGCTCCCATTTACCGCCGTCCTTCAACGCTTCCCAACAACCCTTGGCGTACATCGGATAACAGACCTATCTGTTATTACTGTCGTCAGCCTGGCCATGTTGAGCGGTTCTGTCGCCGGCGCGTCCCTCACTCAGGCATTATTGATGGCACCTACGGCTACGCCCCCACAGAACCACCACAGACGCTGCCGTTCCATGCAGCTTCGGACACTTCTCCGCCGAGCCGCCGCGCCTTCAACCCACGCCGATCGCCTTCCCCGCGCCGACGTTCGCCTTCACCAATGCTTCGGCGTGCACCACCTGCCCAAACGGAAAACTGACCATCGCAGTTCCGGAGGCAAGAACTGCGCCACCGTCGAACTCTACAAGGCCTCGTTCTCTACCGAATAATGAAATAACTGTCTTGATTGAAGGTATCGCCGTTCAAGCATTAATAGATACCGGAGCTGCCGTGTCTGTATTGAGTGAAGCATTGTGTCGCAAGTTAAGAAAAGTTACGATTCCGCTTTCTGGTCTCTCCCTTCGTACGGCAACAGCGCATCACGTGAACCCTTCTATGACGTGCACGGCTCGGTTAATCATCCAGGGCGTTCTGTACGTGGTTGAATTTATCGTGTTTCCACACTGCTCACACGACGTCATATTAGGCTGGGACTTCCTTTCCACACATCATGCCGTTGTTGATTGTGCCCGGGCCGAACTAGAATTGTCATCGCTCTCCGACGACGATTATAATAAGCCTTCTATTTCTCGTGTTGTCGTCGCCGCGGAGACTGATATTCCACCTATGTCTTCTGTTATTGTGCCGATCTCGTGCGACCATGCCGCTTTTTCGGACGTCATGTTCACGCCGTCAGAAGACTTCACTTCTCGAAAAAACGTTCTTCTGCCTTTTGCTCTTCTGACGGTCGAAGCCACTTGCGCAAACATTTATGCCACGAATCTCCTTTCTGTACCAGTCACCCTATTCCGTGGCGAATGCATCGGCCGCCTTGAGGACATCGATTGTGTTTGCACCAGTCAACTGCCCTATCAAGCAAAAAGCCTTGAGATCGCCAGTGTTACTTCCGCTCTCACATCCGCCACCTCTTCCCTCGACGTCTTCCTTCCATCGATTGATCCTGACCTTCCTGTTGACCAACGAACTCAACTCTTGACACTTCTCGACCACTTCCGCTCATCGTTCGGACTTCAAACAAACCAGTCTGGGCCGAACATCTGCAATTGTCCATCGTATTGACACTGGCACCCACGCACCATTGCGTCAGCGTCCATACCGGGTCTCCCACGCCGAACGCCAAGTTATAGACGATCAAGTGTCTGATATGCTCAATCGTGGCGTTATACAGCCGTCTAACAGTCCGTGGGCCTCCCCGGTGGTACTGGTCAAAAAGAAGGACGGGAGCATCCGATTCTGTGTGGATTACAGGCGCCTTAACAAGATCACGCGCAAAGATGTTTATCCGCTCCCCAGAATTGACGACGCTCTCGACTGTTTGCAAGGTGCAGAATTCTTTTCTTCGCTGGATCTTCGATCGGGATACTGGCAGGTACCCATGGATGAAGCTGACCGCGCCAAGACTGCGTTTGTAACTCCGGACGGCTTGTACGAGTTTAACGTGATGCCGTTCGGCCTTTGTAACGCCCCAGCCACCTTCGAGCGTCTGATGGGACAACATACTTCGAGGCCTTAAATGGCAGACGTGTCTTGCTATTTGGACGACGTCGTCGTTTTTTCAAAAGACTTCGATACCCATCTGCTGCGCCTCGCAAGTGTCCTTGCATTGCCTTACACATGCTGGGCTCCAACTAAATTTGAAAAAGTGCCATTTGCCGCCCGGAAGCTCACCATCTTAGGGCATGTTGTCAGCAAGGACGGCGTTCTACCTGATCCTGGAAAACTCCGTTGCTGTCGCCCAGTTTCCGAAGCCATCGACACTTAAGGAACTCCGGAGCTTTATCGGCTTATGTTCATACTTTCGTCGATTTGTCCGTAATTTTGCATCTGTCATGGCCCCTTTAACACGGCTACTTTCTGACACCGAGGGCATTTCGGCGTGGTCTTCCAATTGCGATAAGGCATTCGCGAAACTACGTCAATTGCTGACATCTCCACCGATTCTCCGTCACTTTGATCCTGATGCCCCTACAGAAATACACACCGACGCAAGTGGAGTCGGACTTGGCGCTATTCTTGCTCAACGCAAAGTCTGGATACGACGAGTACGTCGTTTCTTATGCCAGTCGCACTCTTACTAGGGCTGAACAGAATTATTCAGTCACAGAAAAAGAATGTCTAGCCATCGTCTGGGCAATCACAAAATTTCGACCCTACGTCTATGGCCGTCCATTGACGTCGTGACTGATCACCACGCCCTCTGCTGGTTATCGTCACTAAAAGACCCATCTGGCCGTCTCGCTCGTTGGGCGTTACGCCTCCAAGACTATGATATCCGTGTCGTCCTACAGGTCAGGCCGCAAACATTCAGATGCCGACGCTCTCTCCCGCTCTCCACTTCCCCATGAACACGGAAGTACTTTCTGTATCCAGCCTCGATGCTGTGGCACTTCGTACGAGGACATGCCCTATGAACAGCGCCAAGACGCTTGGATAGCCTCTATGATAGAATTACTGTCTCAGCCGTCCCAAGTTACGCCCAATCGTTCACTGCAGCGCACAGCTCGACACTTTACCATCCGCGATGGACTCCTGTACCGTCGCAACTACCTTTCTGACGGCCGCAAGTGGTTGCTTGTGATTCCTCGCCACCTACGTGCCGACATTTGCGACTCTTTTCACGCGGATCCTCAATGCGGCCACGCCGGTGTGATAAAAACGTATGCACGTCTCCGGCTGCGGTACTATTGGCGCGGAATGTACCGCTTTGTCCGACAGTACGTGCGTTCGTGCTCCAAATGTCAACGCCGAAAAAGCCCACCACACATAGCCAATGGACACTGCAGCCGTTGCCTTGCCCCTCCCGCCCTTTCGACCGCATCGGAATTGACTTGTACGGTCCCCTTCCCTATACGCCTAACGGGAACCGCTGGGTGATTGTCGCCATTGATCACTTGACACGGCTATGCGAAACTGCTTGCGCTGCCAGAGGCCACATCACGTGAAGTTGGCTTATTTATCCTTCACAATCTCATTCTACGCCATGGCGCGCCTCGTGAGCTACTCAGTGACCGCGGCCGTACGTTCCTCTCCGAAGCCGTACAAGCCCTTCTTCGCGAATGCAACGTTTGTGCATCGGACAACCAGCGCATACCATCCGCAAACGAATGGAATGACCGAACGGTTTAACCGCTCACTGGGCGACATGCTATCCATGTACGTGTCCGCTGATCACACCAACTGGGACCGCATACTGCCCTTTGTAACTTACGCTTAACAACAGCGCCACTCAGTCTACGACAGGATTCTCTCCGTTCTTCCTCCTTTACGGGCGCGAACCTTCCTCATTCATGGACACCATTCTCTTGTATCATCCAGACGCTTCGGAATCCACAACTCTATCTGAAGTCGCCACCTATGCAGAAGAATGCAGCAACTCGCGCGTTCCTTAACCGCACAAGATCAAGCGCGACCAGAAGAACCGTCACGACGTATAAACCTGTCTTCGCAGTCATACTCGCCTGGCGCCTTGGTATGGCTTCGGGTTCCCTCATCTGTTCCTGGTCTTTCCACCAAGCTACTGCCGAAAAGTACGAAGGCCCCTACCGAGTCCTACGTCGGCCTCACCGGTTTAAACTATATTGTTGAGCGGTTCAACCATCAACAGACCGACGCGCATCGAGGCCGGAGACTGTTCACGTAGATCGATTGAAGCCGCCACTACGACCCACCCGTCGTACCGTTCCATAGGTCGCCAGGATGGCTCCTTTTTCTGAGGGGGAGTGATTGTAGCATTGATATTTGGCACAGGCCGGAACGCCAGCTGAAGAAGAGAAGGAAGAGTGTTGTTGCTGCTCGCCTCGCTCCGCTTGACAGCTGGTCGGTTCGTACCGCTACGTTTTCCACAAAGTAAACGTCCTCTTCTGCTCACCACTAAAGGCGTACTATCAGATATATATATATATATATTATATATATATATAAGTGTGTGTGTGTGTGTGTGGTCACTCACATTCACACACCCACACGTATAAATAATGTCCTGATAAAAGCATTTTTCATATGTCGTTTTCCGCGATGTAATAATTTAACGTAATATAGTTATGGAAACGTAACAACTTAATAATGGCAACTATTGAAAAGTACGTGATTATCAGCTAGCGGCGTAGGTGCCTAAAAAGTCAGTTTCACCGCAAAAGTGTAGCATTGAATGTGACAGCGACAAATTGCAATGTTACACGAACTGAGGCTCGAAGGTAATTCTCTTCGTATCCGCCATCGTGTAACTCTACAAACGTTGGTGTGAGAGAATACGACCGCTTCAAGGAGAAATACTCTTTTTGCACAGTCTCTAGTCGCGCTTAGAACGGAACACGTACTAGCCGTGCGCAAATAGCTGTCAAGAT
>WOVY01012281.1:0-216036 GCA_013436015.1 Rhipicephalus annulatus | reverse complement strand
CGTATTTTCGCGAGCCATTCATCCATGTCATGCCAACATCGTCTGTACAACAGAAGTTACCAGGATCGCGTGCTGAGTCAATATGACCGGATGCACTGGAGTCACGGTTGTTGAAGCAGAAGCAGCAAGATAACTTTCTGTAGAAATCGTGGGGCTGACCAAGACATGTCAGTTGCAGAGTTTCGTCTTGTGACACGCTCAGCACTTCCACCAAAAAGTCGCGAGAAGATTTTCGAGATATTTTATTGGGGAATAGTTCCTCAGGTAATATATAGCGGTTTTTGATCACCAGCCAATGTCAACGTCTTCTGTCTTTCCTTACAACATAGTGTAACTGCGACGCTACGACAGTATTATTGTTAGAAATATTTATAGCTGTACCATGATTAGCAAAAAGACCCTTCTATACAAGGAGCATGCTCAGGGAATCTCGCTATGGAAATAGACAAGGGGGAAAATTATCGTACATTCATTAGACCGTATATTTCCAACATTCGGTAGAGAGCCGCTGTTTTCTTCTGCAGGGCAGTGCATCGTTAGAAATGAAACTACGTTTCAGAAATTCCCGCCACCCCCCTTTGCTCTCCTTCGTGTGCCAGCTTCGTCACATCATTTATGGAAAATCTAGGCCCTGTCAGTCAGTGTTGAACAAGCTCTGTACAAGAACGCATTGCATAGTTATTTCAGCAACTTTTTTGTTGTCTTTTCATGCCCATTTCACCAATGGAAATATGTCGCTTCGTCATCTCCGCATCCAGCATGCAGTGATCTTTCTACGGTCACCACAGCTTTGCGCTCTTTTTTTCGAGAACACATGTAGCGGTAGTTGTGTGTAGCCAGCGGCCACAATGCTCTCCAAACGGCCACAAGGTTCTCCGAACATAGAACGTATGAAATCGACGGCAACTCTCAATGAACGTCGTTTCCTTTTTGCTCCTTATGCGCTTCTAGTACCTGTTACTACGTTTTTATTGCAGAAATTTACCATTTATGTCTTAATTTCTGTTGGTAACGAGAAAGTAATCACGCTAGTTTTTTACGGTAGCATCAACAAGTTATTTTGAAAGCTCTGTAAACTGTAAATATAACAGCGTTACCTCACTTGCTTAGGGTAACTGTAACTTTAACACTGTTACCTTTTATTGGTTATGTGCCATGATGGGTGGGTGTATAGGGGTACCCTGCATGTGTTGTGCGCGACTGACATGCGGGGGGGGGGGGGTATTGTGGGTACTTTGCTTGCGCTATGCCGGAAGACAGACCGTACCCAATGCACAACCGACAAGCGTAAGGTGCTTCGGCCCGAAACCTAGATACCACAGATGACCCAATAGGGCACCAGCACAAACCAGGAGCAGGAATATTTGTATAATCATGATTATAGTACCTACAGTGCTTCTTGCGTCGCTTTAATGCAGTTCAGTGCGCGGCCGCTACTTTTCTTTCGTACTACAGCCAAGGTACAGTTTTCGTTCTCTAAAGTAGTGTAAATGTTCTCTGCCTTCATACGGCACACTCTGCACGCCCGTATAGAGACGTGCTTCTCGTCTTCAGTCAGGGCTCAGTCAAAAAAAAAAAAAAATTCAGGGGTGCACCTCCTACATCTGAATTGGGGACCAGCCCGACAGATGCGGTCGAATATCTGTGGTTGATGTGTCAACAGAGAAAAAATAGCATATTCCACGTATTCCGGGAATAAATGTTATGCGAAGCATCTTTGAGGTCACTTTGTTGTAATATTTTTATTGAGTAAAACGTTATAAAATGACACTAAAGATATGTACAAATATTGTTCTCACGAACATGTGTTAAACACTCTCGCGCATGTTTTACACAGCCAGTGCTTACAGTTGCGTAATTATGCCACAGGAACATGCGTTGCAACACCAGAAGCGGTAAGCTGATATGTAGCACTTGTGCTCGCCAGGATATTAGGCCTTGATAGTGCTACATGAATCAACCTCAGCGAATGCTGCGCAACTACACAGTTATGTCAACCCAACGTGATGACTGTATCACGAAAGTACATGTGCAATGCTTATATATTCAGGGAGCTAGCGCTGCAACTAAAGCAAAACTGCGATTCGACCCAATCGGAACATATCATCTAGAAAGCTTTGCGCAGGCACACGGGGACACAGAAGAAAACACAAGCAGGCACCTGTTTGTGTTCTCTTCTGTGTCTCCGTGTGCCTGCACAAACCTTTCAAGGTGGAAGTGCAACTAAATTAATGTTTCGCAATTATGGGGATTTTTTTCAAAAGCAGCTTTGAGACCTGGCGTAGCTCTAGGGTAGAATAATTGGTTACCACGCGAAATTCTTCGATCAATTCCTGCTGGACCCTGATATGCAGTTTTTGCATTCCTCGGGTCAACGCTGCACATGTAAAGTTTTTATTTGGAGGTAATTTTTTTCGTACTGCGCGCTTTGGACATCTATCTATCTATCTATCTATCGATCTAGCGATCGATCTAGCTATCGATCTAGGAGCTAGCGATCGAGCATCTATCTATCGATCTATCTATCTATCTATCGAGGATCTAGCTATCTAGATATCTATCTATCTATCTATCTATCTATCTATTCTAGATCGATCTATCTATCTATCTATCTATCTATCTATCTATCTATCTATCTATCTATCTATCTATCTATCGATCTATCTATCTATCTATCTATCTATCTATCTATCTATCTATCTATCTATCAGCCACCTGCGTCTGGGTGCTGTCTTTATCACCTCTTACTTCGGATGAAACAATATTGGTATAGATAGGTAAGATAGTTGGATGAATATGACGCGGTGCTTCACAGCACGAATGACGGGACAATCCCGTCGCGTACGTCATAAAGCTTCCTTCCGCCAGACAACCCGAGTGCCTTATATGCGTATACTACAGGCGGGGTATTGGGTATGTGCCACAGTCATGCGGGTGTGTGTCACAGGTGATTGACAGTTGATGGTTCCCCAGGAACGGTGAGCAAAGCATTGGTAATTTGTAACGCGACAGCGTTAGAGGACCTGTGAAAGTGAAAGCTTTGTTGCGTCTTTTTCACTATAGTTATAAATTTGCGTCTGGTAATGCAAAAATGAAAGTGTAAAATACTCTAAAAGATCATATATTTATAGCTAGCATGGTAATTCAGAAGCAATCTGCGGCAGTTCAAAACTCCCTCTTAAATACCTTGAGAAACTATTGCCCCACAGCGGGCGAACGTGAGACTACGTGCGCTGAATATTCGGTGACGCTGAGCATGCTGTTTTCAAATAGGGAGACCTGCGGGTGGTGTAAAGTGGAAATGATGTGGGTGTTTCAAGTGTGGCGTCTCAGAAAGACAACAAAGACATTCCAGGCGTACGTGGCTAAGCCCACCTTAGGAGCAGCCTGACAAACAGGGCGAGAGGGTTGAGAAACAATAGTCCTCGCTGAGTGCCAGTTGGGGCATTGTTATATCATGTTGACAATACCTACTTCACTTTTGCACCATTGCGACAGGGCCTCCGCAAAAAATTTCGACTGCGCCTGAATACCTCGCCGAGCCTACGCCCTTCTGTAACCAAATTAAAATATCTTACAGGAAATGCTCGTCAATAATGTTGGTCGGGAACACTCCTGCAAGCAGGAGTCTCAAACAACACAATCATCTGGAGTTCTCAATTTTCGTGTCAGAGGTCTTTTAAAAACACGCTCATATATGCAGCGTTCACCCGACGAATGCAAAAAATAACTATAAAGGTCTTAGCAGGAATACAACACAAGAATTTGCATGGGAGTCAAGTCTTCTACGAAATAGCCACGCCAGGTCTCTAAAGAGTTTTGAAAAAGGCTCAGAACAGGCGTCATGTTAATAAAACATCAATTGTGGTTGCAACGCTTACTATATAATTTTATAAACATTACATATGTACCCCTATGATACAGCCGTAACGTTGTGTTAACATAAATTGTAGTTAGGGGTCATCCACAGAAGTTCATTTATGAAGCAGTGGGCTGGGCTCGTAAGCATAAGTGCTGCATAACTGCTTACCGCTTCTAGTGTTGCAACACTCATGTTGCTGTTGACATCACTACACAAGTGTAAACAGCTGGTTAATGAAATATATGTGACTGTTGAACGTATGTCTCTGCGCCACAATATTTTTACATGTAAGCACTATAAATGTAAGGAGCACTATGCACGGGTGCTAGAATTCACAAACGAAGCCATCTATCTCCTAGCACTCTCACCTTCCTCCTCTTTTCTCGCAGCCCTTGGCGGCTATTTTTTTGTTCAGCTCATGTCTCGTTTCCCTAAATACAACACAGTCACCTTCCCTCCACATGCTTCCCATAACGTCTATTCTCATGGTACCTGGGATCTGCCAATTTTTTGCGCACTCGCGTTAAAATTGCAATTGTATGTACTTGCCATTCCTGGGTACATGAACTTTGAATTACCTGTGGCGCACACCCGCATGCCATGGCCCGTGGTATACAAGTATGTGCTTAGATGATCTCTTTGTCTGAACCGCTCAACTGACTGGTAACCATGGCTTTATCGTCTGAGATGGGCTTGCTTTACAAAAAAAAATATGTGACTGATGGTGCCCACTTTATTTTAGTGGTCCCTAAGAATTTGAGTACGCAGGTTCTCTACGATATTGTTACGGGAAGGAGGACTGACTCAGAGGTGGTAGTCACCGATGTATATACAGCCGGTTTGGCGAGCAGCGCCAGCCCCACAGATTAGCTCGTGCCAGTCTATCTGCTTTGTCTTCTTCAGCTCCCTGCACTGGCACGTAGCATGACCCCCGGCGGCGGAGGCAACCGTCCCGGCGCTTTAAAGGTCGTTATCTGACGCATTATTGTAAGGCTTGATCCGCGAAACGTGTACGATATCACTGGGCCGCATAGTAGATGATGGACAGATGGGGGCTGATCTCGTAGGTGACAGGTGTTACTTGACGCAATATATGGTAGGGTCCCGTGTAATGAGACAGAAGTTTTTCGGATAGGCCCAGCCGATGATGAGGGGACCAGAGTAAACGAGGGTACCGGGAGCGAAATGTACGTCTCTATGTTCCGCATCGTACCGATGGCATTAGTTAGTTTGCGACGCCATCAGCCGAGCGCGAGTGAGCTGACGGGCATGATCGGCTCGCGCAATCGCGTCGCGGACATACTCGTTGGTGGACGAGGTGTGAGCTGAGATGACTGTGTCCAGTGGTAAAGTCGGCTCTCTTCCGTACAATAAGTAGAACGGCGAAAATTCCGCTGTGTCGTGACGGGATGAATTATACGCGAAAGTTGTGTAGGGTAAGGCAAGGTCCCAGTCTCGGTGGTCGGGCGACACGTACATAGCGAGCATATTTGTTAAAGTGCTGTTAAATAGTTCCGTGAGGCCGTTGTTTGAGGGTGGTAAGCGGTTGTCAGTGTGTGTTGCATGGAACAAGAACGCAGAATGTCGGTGATGACTTGGGATAGAAATGTACGGCCATGGTCTGTGAGAAGCTGTCTCGGAGCACCGTGAATCAATATAACGTCCCGTAACAAGAAGTCAGGGACGTCGCTTGCACATCTGGTCGGTAGAGCTCGCGTAATAGCGTAGCGTGTAGCGTAGTCTGTAAAAACGGCTATCCATTTGTTTCCCAATGTTGATGAGGGAAAAGGACCAAGCAGGTCTAACCCAACACGGTAAAATGGTTCCGGACGCGCTCGTACGTGCGGGATACGCCAAGGTGTCCAGCCGTCGGAGCGTCGTGAAGTTCGGTGAGAACACAGCAGCGCAATGCTTAGGCACAACAATGAGAAGGTAGGGCCCGTCTAGTCGAAATTGCGACGGTATAGTACACCCTTTTGAATGACAAAGTAGCGGATGGAAGCATCATTTGTGGAGGATTCCATACGGCTGATGATGTCAAGCAGCTCTGGATCACGCTTCTGTTCTTCCCCAATATTAAGGAAGTCGGACACTGACAAGATAGAGTTCTCCGTGGGCTCGTAAGTGTCCTCCGGATCGTCGACAGGGTACCGGGAGAGGCAATCGGCATCACGATGTAGGTGGCCAGATTTGTAGACCACCGAATAGGAAAACTCTTGCAGGTGCAAAGCCCAGCGACCAAGGCGGCCTGATGGATCTTTCAGAGAGTTGAGCCAGCAGAGTGCATGGTGGTCGGTAACTACCGAAAATGGGCGTCCGTATAGATAAGGTCAAAATTTCGCCACCGCCCATACAAGAGCCAAGCACTCACGCTCTGTTATGGAATAGTTACGTTCAGGGGCGGATAGGAGGCGGCTGGCATATGCAATAACGCAATCATGGCCATGTTGTTTCTGAGCCAGAACTGCACCAATGCCATGCCCACTTGCATCTGTACGGATTTTCGTAGGGGCAGCAGGGGTTGAAGTGTGCCAGAATCGGAGGGGTAGTGAGAAGAGCGACGAGAGTCGAGAACGCAGAAGCCTCTTCGGAGCCCCATGAAAACGGGACTTCTTTCTTGAGGAGCTGCGTAAGCGGCCTCGCTATGTGCGCAAAATTTTTCACGAAGCGTCGGAAGTAGGAGCATAGTCCGATAAAGCTGCGTACATCCTTCGCAGATCGTAGTACAGGAAAGTTTTTGATGGCGCTGATTTTTGCCGGGTCTGGTTGTACACCGTTGGCGTCTACTAAATAGCCAAGCATTGTGATTTGATGGCATCCAAAGTGACATTTGGACGAGTTGAGCTGCAGGCCAGCGCGACGGAAGATTCCAGGATGGCTGAGAGGCGCTCTATGTGAGCTTGAAATGTTGGTGAAAAGACGATGACGTCGTCCAAGTAGCACAAACAGGTGGACCATTTGAATCCTCTGAGCAGGGAGTCATCATTCGTTAGAATGCGGCTGGAGCGTTACAAAGGCCGAAGGGCATGACCTTGAACTGATATAGGCCATCGGGGGTGATGAATGCTGTCTTTTCACGGTCCATTTCATCTACCTCTATCTGCCAGTAGCCGGAACGAAGGTCTATGGAGGAAAAATAGTGGGACCCGTAGAGGCAATCAAGCGCATCATCTATTCGTGGCAGAGGGTAGACGTCTTTTTTGGTAATTTTGTTTAGGTGTCGATAATCCACGCAGAAACGCCATGCACCGTCTTTCTTGCAAACTATCACTACAGGAGAAGCCCAAGGACTGCAGGATGGCTCAATGATGTCCTTGGCGAGCATTTTGTCAACCTCACTTTGGATGATGTGCCAACACCCGATATGGACGCCTATGAATAGGATGCTTATTACCAGTGTTTATGTGGTGGCTCATACCGGTAGCTTTCCCCAACGGACGGCCGTTGATGTCAAAAACGTCGATGTAGGACAGCAGAACCCGGTGGAGCTCATCAGTCTGCTACGGCGTCAAGTTGGAAGCGATCATCGAAGTAATAGCGCTGTCGGAGCAAGTGGCAGATCGATGTTGAGCGTGGTGGTCAGAAGGGGCGGCCATCGCGAAAACATCTACCGCATTGTCTTCTAAGGTGCAGAGCAAACGCCAAAGAGATTCCTTGTGTCAAAACTTGAGGTTTCAAGCTAAAGTTCACAACTGGGAGGCACGTAGAATTTCCTTCGACGGACAGAATGGTGTGCGGTAATGTAATGCCACGGCTTATGAGAACATCGGTGATAGGGGTCAGAACATAGTCACCGTCGGGAACTGGTGGTATTGAGACGAGCTCTATGTAGGTCAGTGTCTGTGGAGGGAGGCGCGCGTGTCCCGTTGTGCAGAGGCGACTCGGCTGTTGTGTAAGTGGTTCTGTTGCGGGCAAGTGTAGACGGAGCGTACTGGTCGAACAGTCTATGAGGGCAGAATGCGCGGACAGGAAGTCGAGGCCTAAGATTACGTCGTGGGGGCATTTATCAAGGACGGTGAAGAGAACAACTGTGTGTCGATCCGCAATGCTCACTCGAGCGGAGCAGATTCCAACGATCGATGCTATTCCACCATCCGCAACACGGACGAACTGAGTGGTCGCAGGTGTGAGAACCTTCTTGAGCTTGCGGCGAAAATCACTCGTCATCACGGAAAGTTGGGCGCCGGTGTCGACAAGAGCAGTGACATGTACGCCGTTTACTTGTACGTCTATGAGGTTCTGTTTTGTCGATATCGTCAAAAGAGGATTTTCGGCCAGTCCGAGCGATGCAGCGCCACCTCCGGGGGCTGCAACGCTTAGTTTTCCGTCGGGGAACCTCGTGGGAAGGCGGGGGAAGATGGTCGGCGGGGCTGTGGAGAACGAGACTAGCGACGTTGGGGGGATGGAGAGCGGGAGTAGGCGGTGTTCAGAAGCAGGTTCCTGGGCAAAATGGTCGCGGCTGGTCTCATGGCGATAGGCAGTACGTGCATAGAAGGGACGAGAGGACGGTTGTGCAGGAGGACCCCAGCGACTTCTGCAATGGCAAGAAATGTGCCCGATCCTGTGACTCGAGAAGCATATTGTGACTCGAGAAGGATTGGGCACGGTGGCACTCACGGAATGCGGTCAGCTAACAATCCGCTTGTCTTCATCCTACAGCTCATCCTCGGACTGCTGCTTCATGCCGGTCCGGGTTTCAAGCCACCAGGACTACCCAGAACAACACGTGGCGTCAACGTCACTATCAACACTCGAGATTCTTTACTGATTCAGTCATGGGATCCCGTGCTGCAACGTTCATCGTCTACCTGCGCGGACACTGTGCGCATTTGCTGTGCGCATAGACCAAGCTCAGCGCCACCACTAGACCCAGCTATAAAGGACCACCTCAAGCACGGCCGGGCCATTGGGCACGGTGGCACTCACGGAATGCGGTCAGCTAACAATCCGCTTGTCTTCATCCTACAGCTCATCCTCGGACTGCTGCTTCATGCCGGTCCGGGTTTCAAGCCACCAGGACTACCCAGAACAACACGTGGCGTCAACGTCACTATCAACACTCGAGATTCTTTACTGATTCAGTCATGGGATCCCGTGCTGCAACGTTCATCGTCTACCTGCGCGGACACTGTGCGCATTTGCTGTGCGCATAGACCAAGCTCAGCGCCACCACTAGACCCAGCTATAAAGGACCACCTCAAGCACGGCCGGGCCATTGGGCACGGTGGCACTCACGGAATGCGGTCAGCTAACAATCCGCTTGTCTTCATCCTACAGGTGAGGAAGCGTTATGGAAAATGCATTAGCTCAAACAACCCTTTCTTGCTTGTGCTGCCGTGCCCACGGCTATATGCTGTTGCGATTGAGCATGCGGTGTCTATACTTAAACTCTTATTGCTTGGCGGAGACATCGAGACGAACCCTGGTCCTGATATCAGCCAACAATTAAAAGAAATAGCTGCGGATATAAAAGAGATTAAGGAAAGTCGTCTGGCTAAAATTGACAAGAAATTAGACTTGCTGGCAAGCCTAGAAGAAAAAGTCGACTGTTGTCAAGAACAAATCGCAAATCTGAATGTTCTCATAAAATCCATGCAAGAAAAAATTGACGATCTCGAGAATCGTAGCAGGCGAAATAACCTGATAATTTACGGCTTACCAGAGGCAGAAGGCGAGACGCCCCCGATACTTGAAGGTACAGTAAACAAAAACATAATTGAAGGCACTCTTGAACTAAAACCAATAGCAATCGAGCGCATACACCGGATAGGTAGAGCAGCGCCAAACAAGGTTAGACCTGTAATTATTAAACTACTAGATTCTAGAGACAAACCTTCAATACTAAAGAGGGGATATAAACTTAAAGATACCGGCCTATCGATTGCTGAAGACTTTTCTAAACATGTACGCGATATCCGAAGGAAACTATGGAACAGTGCGAAAGCTAACCGACAAAATAATGAGAAAGTTTCTCTTGTTTTTTGATAAGTTATATATAAATAATCGCGCATATGTTTGGAACAATGAGAAGGATGACAAGGTACCCGCTTAATAAAAAAACCGTAGGAAGAAGCCTCGGCTACTACAAGTTCAGCAACGGCGGTGAACGTACCTAGTCATCAAGCAAAAAGGGAGCTGTTACTCGTCGTGCTGCAAAATCGGTGAACTAGCACTCCTCACGGTGAATGCACGAAGCGTCATCAATAAGCCTGAATTGCTTGAAAATCTGATCATTGATCATGAGCCCCACTTGGCAGCAATTACAGAAACCTGGCTGACGCCTGACGTCTTTGATCACGAGTTTGCACCACCTAACTATTCTGTGATCCGAAAAGACCGCCCCACACGTGGTGGTGGAGTGGCGTTATTAATAAAAAAGGGACTTTTCATTTGTTGCTCTTCCGGATGTACAAAGCGCAGAAGCCATTTTTTGCAAACTGCTCTGTGACGGCCGCGAGTATATTCATAGGTTGTGTTTATCGGAGCCCAATTCTGGTGATGCTTCTATCAGTGCCATTCATGATTACATGCAACGTCACACCTTTGGTTCGCGCGTTGTTCTCATGGGTGATTTTAATCTGCCAGATATTAACTGGAATAGTATGTGCTACTCATCATCGGCTTCGGATACATTGTTTGACCTTATGCTTACCTTTAATCTCCATCAGGTCGTTTCACGTCCAACCCGCTCACAGGGAATTTCACAGAACATACTTGATCTAATATTTTTCAGTAATCATTTCGACATAAACCGCATTAAAACTGACGTAGTCCATGGTATATCTGACCACGACGTACCAGTGTGCTTCGTACCCCTTGACGGCACCATAACCACTCATTCTTCTGTATCTGTAGTAACAGACTTCGAAAACGCCGATGATGATAGCGTGCTGACGCATCTCGCTCATGAATTCCAGCATTTTTCAGAAACCGGTTCCCATGCTTCAATAGATGTAGATTCTCTTTGGCTCCACTTCAAATCAGTTGTACTTTACTGTATCGCGCACTACATACCCACAAAAACAAAGCGTCCTCCAAAAAATAATCCATGGATCACGAGGGAGGTAATTCAAGCAAAGCGACGCTTGAAAAGGTTACGCAGGGCAATAAAAACGAAAGGAGGGGGAGAATCCGAAATTCAGAAACTATCGGAAGCTATCGCGGAATTCAAACTTAAAGCTAAACGTGCTAAGCAGCACTATTTTGACGTAGTATTGCCTAACTTCCTTGTTGATAATCCCCAAAGGTTCTGGAATCACTTTCGTACCAATAAAACCGTTACACCACATCTTCTTCCCGAAGAAAAAAAAACTAAGGCCAACGCATATAATAATTTTTTTCAGTCAGTGTTCACCGTGGATGATAATATCATTCCCGCGATTAAAACAAAACAATACACGGAAATCGATAAACTGGACATTACGGACGCAGGGATTTTCAACCTTTTGCTTAAACTTGACCCCAAGAAAGGTAGCGGCCCCGACGATATACCAAATACATTCCTCAAAAGATATGCAGAGTGGTGCAGTAGATACCTAGGCCTAATTTTCCGGAAATCACTCAGTACTTCACAGCTACCTCAAGAATGGAAAATAGCCAAGATAAAACCAATCCACAAAGGAGGAGACGCAGATTCACCTTCAAATTTCAGGCCCATCTCTCTAACTAGTACATCATGTAAACTTCTCGAACACATAATCTTAAAGCACATGACAG
This sequence comes from Rhipicephalus annulatus, assembly GCA_013436015.1. Lineage (NCBI taxonomy): Eukaryota > Metazoa > Arthropoda > Arachnida > Ixodida > Ixodidae > Rhipicephalus > Rhipicephalus annulatus. Next base: position 204,458 of record WOVY01012281.1, on the reverse strand, counting down.
TATTCCTAGAGCGCATTAATTTTTTTTCCCCCAACCAACATGGTTTTCGCAGTGGCTTATCCACAGTTACTCAGCTCACAGAACTAGTACACAACCTCGCTGCTACAATTAATAACCGTGGTCAAACTGACATGATTCTACTTGACTTATCTAAGGCTTTCGACTGTGTGTGTCATAGCAAATTAATCGCCAAAGTTGAAGATGTTTTTGGTATAGGAGAACTTTCTGGCTGGGTAAAATGCTTCTTAAGTAACCGCTCGCAATTTGTAATTTACGAACATACGTTATCTAACACAGTCGCAGTTACATCCGGAGTCCCACAAGGGTCTGTCCTCGGACCATTGCTCTTCTTGCTCTATATTAACGATATCGCAGCTGACATCAAATGCAATATAAAGCTATTCGCAGATGACTGTGTCATTTACAAAGAAATTAATCATTACAGTGATCATAATGAGCTGAATGATTCTCTAGCTGATATAGCTAATTGGTGCTCTAGTTGGCAGATGACACTCAACGTACAAAAGTCTGCGATCATGACTGTGACCAGGAAAGCACTACCATCCACCTTCACATACGTAATTAATAGCACCCCCCTTAATAGGGTTGATGAACATAAATATCTAGGCGTCACAATAACATCGGATCTCAAGTGGGACAAGCATATAAGTAAAATAATCTCAAAGGCGCTACGGAAGCTATTTTTCTTAAAAAGAAGCCTAGCACACGCAACAACGGCAACGAAGCTGCTAGCCTACACATCATTTGTAAGGCCTGTTCTAGAATACGCTAACACAGTCTGGTTTCCGCATACAGTGACTAACATAAAAAAACTTGAATCAATACAAAGAAAAGCTGTGAGGTTCATTCATAATAAATATAAGCGCACAGACTCGCCCACGCATCTTTTAATGAAATCCGGTTTGCAAAAGCTATCCACAAGAGCGAAACACGCTCGCCTAAAATTCTTATTTCAGTTACTGAAAAATAACTATCGAATAGATATTTCTAAGTATATTTCGTTTTCCCAGGCTCGACCTACACGTAATAAGCATGCGCACACATTAACAGAATATGCATGTAAAAATGACACGTTTAAGTATTCTTTTTTTCCGCTCGCAATATCAGAATGGAATCAACTTGACGCTACTATCACCAACATCGAATCACTATCGGAATTTATGGCACAAATAGAAAAAAATGTGTTTGCGTAAGAGGACCTATGCATGCAAAGTCACCAACATAGATTTCTTCATTTCATCTTCTAGAAACTTTCCCATTTACGTCAACTTATTGCTCAATGCCAGAAATGTAATCTTATTTACCCTAGTCTTATTCCAGCCCCTACCGACACCTGTACTATTATTATTTTCTTTGGTCACTTTTTGCGAAGCCTCATGTTCCTTCTTTTTGCTTCTTTATCATTTCCCTTGAACCTAGCATGTGTTAGGCGTTTTTGTGTAAATTCCACTGAGTATGCTGTTCCTTAACCAGCATTTTGTTTGCCTTACTGTATGCTGTATATATCGTGCTTCTTGTTTTTTTTTTTTTTTTTTTTTTTCCTGTAACCCACATATGCTGTAATTACGCTACAAATGTTAGTGTATGTTTAACTCACTTGTTTTGCTTTGATTTTTTTTTCTTTTTCTTTCCCTCTTTTCCACTATTTTTATTGCCTGTACTGAAAATCATTGTACTGCCCAACTGCCACGCTCTCGAATGAGAGTAGCAGTATTGAAAATAAATAAATAAATAAATAAATAAATATCGGCTTGTCATCGTGTGTTTGCCATGCGGACGGATTAAGGAACGTTGAGGGAGAGCCGGTCGGGAAGGGACGTGCAGGCGTGTATCGGGGCTGGTAGTCGGTGCGGGGAGGCGGTGAGATAGAGTGAATTCCCAAGCTGGCGATTTCCTGCCGGACGACTGCTTGAATGAGAGGCAACGTAATTGGCGGAGAGGGGTCAGGAGACGTTGGTCCCACCTTAGCTGGAGCAGCCACTTCAAGCTCCCGCCTGACGATTCGCGTCAAGTTGTCACAGGTGTCTGGTAGATGATATGTATCGAGACACGACGACGTCGCAGTGGTGTTCGGGAGGTGCTGAAACTGATCGGAGCACGCTGAAACTGATGGAAGATGCATCTGATTTTAACTTGTTGGAACCAGCGGCATTCTTGAAGGATCGCATCAACAGATGACACATTGTTGAATACCAACAAGTTGAACGCATCGTCGGCGATACCCTTTAGGATATGCGCAACTTTTTCAGGTTCAGACATATTTTCGTCCGCTTGACGGCATAGTGAAAGGACAGCCTGAATATAACCGATGTAGGGCTCCGTGGAAGATTGTGCGCGAGTCGACAACTCATTTTTCGCAGCTTCACGATGACCAGAGATGTTGCCAAAAAGCTCACGGATCTTTGCCTTGAAGCTGTCCCAGCTTGTTATGTCATGCTCGTGGTTATCAAACCAAACACGAGGGGTTCCGTCGAGGTAAAAGATGACGTTTGCGAGCATAAGAGTGGGATCCACCTGTAAGTGGTGCTGACGTGTTCGTGGAGGCGTAGCCACTGCTCGACCTTGGAACCCTCGCTGCCCGAGAACACGCCGGGGTCTTTGAGCGCGGGAAGCGTCATGAAAGTTGTTGTGGGCGCGGGGTTGACAGGTCGGGCAGGAGGGGGAGCGACCGGAGAGGATGTAGCCGAGTCTTGACTGGTCATGTTGTAAGCCGCGAGGGAGCGTCCGCTTTGGAGTTCCGTGGCGAGGACGGGGATCGCACAACTCCACCAAATATGTTACGGGAAGGAGACTGACTCAGAGGGGTAGTCACCGATGTATTTACAGCCGGTTATGCGAGAAGCGCCAGCCACACAGATTAGCTCGTGCCAGTCTATCTGCTTTGTCTTCTTCAGCTCCATGCACTGGCACGTAGCAATATGCTCGATGACGCATCTGTGGATCACCTGGGCTTCACCAAAACGTACCACCACCTACTGGCTCAATTCCAATGGCCTACTACGCGACACAATACAGAAAAGTACGCGGCCAGTTGTAATAAATGCCAGGTATTAAGGAGACAAAATACTTCCCCGTTTGGTCTCTTCTATGTTGTGACGACATCCTCATCACCTCTCGAAATGGTTGGAGTGGATCTTCTCGGCCCCTTTCCGATCTCAGCATGCAACAACCGTTGGATTATAGTCAGTGCCAACGACATGACACGTTATGTGGAAACCAAAGCGCTGCCAACGGCCACGGCCATCGATGTATTAAGGTTGCTGCTCTCTTCTGTAACACTAGAAGTCGTTGCTACGCTGTTTCTTCTATGCTGATCATGTCACATGTTGAATTGATGAAGGAAATCTGAATTCTCATGCAAGCCCTGCCAAGTCACTGTATTTTGTTCACGGTGCTCTACCAGATGAAATTATTTTAATCCAGGTCCAGGTAGGAGGGCAAATAAACCTTATATATATATATATATATATATATATATATATATATATATATATATATATATATATATATATATATATATATATATATACAAGGGAAACAAGTGTATACCTAAGGGCTCGTTTTGCCGTGCTTTAACACAATATTAATGAGATATAACAGACAGTAATGCCAAGGAATGTACAGGGGAAGTTATTAGAACCAATGGAATGTAAATAAGAAGAAAGAAGAAAGAAAAGGGGATGAAAACATAACCAGCCGTGAGCAGGAATCGAACCTACGACCTTCGAATAACGCGTTCGATGCTCTAACCACTGAGCTATCACAGCGGCCTTCCCTCCATCCACTTTTTTGGGTTTATATATGAATTTAGAAGTAGGAGTGAAAGTCAGCGCCATCTATAAGCCAAAGAACGAGTGTGAAAACACTCTTATTCGCATGTTTGGCGTCACGTAGCACGTGAACTTATTATGAGCGGGCAGCTGATTAATTGTCCCTCTTATACAACCTAAACACACCAAGTCTGCCAGTACGAGACCCTCGTTCAATGAAATAAGGGAAACAAGTGTATACCTAAGGGCTCGTTTTTCCGTGCTTTAACACAATATTAATGAGATATAACAGACAGTAATGCCAAGGGATGTACAGGGGAAGTTATTAGAACCAATGGAATGTAAATAAGAAGAAAGAAGAAAGAAAAGTGGATGAAAAAATAACCAGCCGTGAGCAGGAATCGAACCTACGACCTTCGAGTGATTAGAGCATCGAATGCGTTATTCGAAGGTCGTAGGTTCGATTCCTGCTCACGGCTGGTTATTTTTTCATCCACTTTTCTTTCTTCTTTCTTCTTATTTACATTCCATTGGTTCTAATAACTTCCCCTGTACATTCCTTGGCATTACTGTCTGTTATATCTCATTAATATTGTGTTAAAGCACGGAAAAACGAGCCCTTAGGTATACACTTGTTTCCCTTATTTCATTGAACGAGGGTCTCGTACTGGCAGACTTGGTGTGTTTAGGTTGTATAAGAGGGACAATTAATCAGCTGCCCGCTCATAATAAGTTCACGTGCTACGTGACGCCAAACATGCGAATAAGAGTGTTTTCACACTCGTTCTTTGGCTTATAGAAGGCGCTGACTTTCACTCCTACTTCTAAATTCACATATAAACCCAAAAAAGTGGATGGAGGGAAGGCCGCTGCGATAGCTCAGTGGTTAGAGCATCGAACGCGTTATTCGAAGGTCGTAGGTTCGATTCCTGCTCACGGCTGGTTATTTTTTTCATCCACTTTTCTTTCTTCTTTCTTCTTATTTACATTCCATTGGTTCTAATAACTTCCCCTGTACATTCTTTGGCATTACTGTCTGTTATATCTCATTATTATTGTGTTAAAGCACGGAAAAACGAGCCCTTAGGTATACACTTGTTTCCCTTAATTCATTGAACGAGGGTCTCGTACTGGCAGACTTGGTGTGTTTAGGTTGTATAAGAGGGACAATTAATCAGCTGCCCGCTCATAATAAGTTCACGTGCTACGTGACGCCAAACCTGCGAATAAGAGTGTTTTCACACTCGTTCTTTGGCTTATAGATGGCGCTGACTTTCACTCCTACTTCTAAATTCACATATAAACCCCAAAAAAGTGGATGGAGGGAAGGCCGCTGTGATAGCTCAGTGGTTAGAGCATCTTACGCGTTATTCGAAGGTCGTAGGTTCGATTCCTGCTCACGGCTGGTTATTTTTTTCATACACTTTTCTTTCTTCTTTCTCCTTATTTACATTCCATTGGTTTCTAATAACTTCCCTTGTACATTCCTTGGCATTACTGTCTGTTATATCTCATTAATATTGTGTTAAAGCACGGAAAAACGAGCCCTTAGGTATACACTTGTTTCCCTTATTTCATTGAACGAGGGTCTCGTACTGGCAGACTTGGTGTGTTTAGGTTGTATAAGAGGGACAATTAATCAGCTGCCCGCTCATAATAAGTTCACGTGCTACGTGACGCCAAACATGCGAATAAGAGTGTTTTCACACTCGTTCTTTGGCTTATAGATGGCGCTGACTTTCACTCCTACTTCTAAATTCACATATAAACCCAAAAAAAGTGGATGGAGGGAAGGCCGCTGTGATAGCTCAGTGGTTAGAGCATCGAACGCGTTATTCGAAGGTCGTAGGTTCGATTCCTGCTCACGGCTGGTTATTTTTCATCCACTTTTCTTTCTTCTTTCTTCTTATTTACATTCCATTGGTTCTAATAACTTACCCTGTACATTCCTTGGCATTACTGTCTGTTATATCTCATTAATATTGTGTTAAAGCACGGAAAAACGAGCCCTTAGGTATACACTTGTTTCCCTTATTTCATTGAACGAGGGTCTCGTACTGGCAGACTTGGTGTGTTTAGGTTGTATAAGAGGGACAATTAATCAGCTGCCCGCTCATAATAAGTTCACGTGCTACGTGACGTCAAACATGCGAATAAGAGTGTTTTCATACTCGTTCTTTGGCTTATAGATGGCGCTGACTTTCACTCCTACTTCTAAATTCACATATAAACCTAAAAAAAGTGGATGGAGGGAAGGCCGCTGTGATAGCTCAGTGGTTAGAGCATCGAACGCGTTATTCAAAGGTCGTAGGTTCGATTCCTGCTCACGGCTGGTTATTTTTTCATCCACTTTTCTTTCTTCTTTCTTCTTATTTACATTCCATTGGTTCTAATAACTTCCCCTGTACATTCCTTGGCATTACTGTCTGTTATATCTCATATATATATATATATATATATATATATATATATATACTTGAATAGCAATAACAACGAAAGAAATACGAATAACAATATGAAGAAAATAACGTCAGAAGCAAATAACAGAAGCAAGAACACACTTCATGTACACAAACACTTGCTTATACCCCGCAAGACTGTTGGAATAAAGAAAAATAGGAACACTAAATACAATAAATGAACTAGTCAACATGGCAATGGCGATACGTCAAGTCAATCTCATGATTCAAGAACCATGTCTTGGCAGCGCCCATCAGATAAAGCGATACTCAGCGGAGCTTGTTAGAGTCGTCCCAGTGATTAGTTGCGCTTACTCGCTCGTAGTTATCGAGCCAGCCCTCCACATCTTCGCCACGGAGACCAGCGAAGATCGGAGGGTCGCGCGTGTGGTTGACGATGTAAAGAGGAAGGGCTTGCGGCGCCGAGATGGGAGCAGCAAGGACGTCCGCCCACTCACTCTGAGACAAGTTGGCGGACTGAGAGTCCAAGCGGTGGCCTGAACAGAGCTCCAGCGAGTAGAGAGAGAGAGAGAGAGAGAGAGAGAGAGAGAGAGAGAGAGAGAAAGATTGACTTTATTTAAAACATATCCTGAGGAGGCTGAGAAAGGGCCATTCCGACCCTTAATTCAACCTGGAGGCTCCATCCAGGATGGCGCTGGCAGCCGAAGGCTTGTAGCGATGTCCCGGGCCCTCTGGACCACCTGTAGTTGCTGCTTGTATTCACTGCTCTTGAGGGCTTCCTGCCAAACCTTTTGGGTATTCAGTTGTGCTGCGCTGTGGGTAGGGCACAGCCAGAGCATGTGTTCGAAATTGCAATAGGTATGGTTGCAAAGGGAGCATGTGGGTGGTGTGTCGGGGTCGACTCTGTGTAAGGTGAATAGTGTTATGTACGTACGTGTTTGCAATCTTCTTAGAATTAGAGCTTGTGCTTTGTTAAGTTTTGGGTGCGGTGCAGGGAAGGCACGTCTTTATCCCCGGTAATGTAAAGTGATCTTGTGCTATGTAAGCGCTTTGTCCTGGCTGTAAAGATTCTCGTACCGCTCACCCATCGAGGGGTCATTGTCCGCGGCGCGGCGTGTGAGCTCATGCGACAGGCGGTTGACCTCTTCGTTGGGATTGCAGTGGTCGAGTCCCGGTAACTGTCCCATGTGGGCTGGGAACCAGGATACGTAGATTTGAGCTTTCTCTTCTTTAACAAGGATTTCTTTGCTCTCGTACTCTCTTATTGCGTTGACGGTGAGTTTTCCGGTGCTTCTTGCTACTAGGCCAGCCGCGAACGATCGTGCCGCCGTCTTAGAGTCTGAGTATATTGTGGAGTAGGCTTGGCAACTTTGCAAGGCTAGCGCGATCGCTATTTTTTCTGCTTCGTGGACATGGCTTGTTTGGACGGTTGCCACGTTTATGAGGTTTCCGTCTATATCAACAACCGCTATGGCAGACGCCTTCCTGCCATAGTAGCGGGTGGCATCTACGAATAACGCGTGCGCGTTGTGTTTTTTTTTTGCTTTGTTTATGAGTGCCCTCGCTCTGTCCTTTCTTCATTCTTTGTTGAAAGTTGGGTGAACGTTGCGGGGGATTGGCTCAACCCTAATGTGTTTCCCCACGTCATTACCAAGTTGTGTTCTTTTCTCTGGTTGAAAAATTGGGCGAATGCCTGCGTCTCGTAGGATGAGATGGCCTGCCTGCGTCCACGACACGCGTGTGGTCTGTGCCACTCTCTGAGCCTCAAAAATTTCTTCGGCTGTGTTGTGCAGACCAAGTTGCTCGAGGTTCTCGTTGCTCGTGCTATCGGGCAAGCCGAGTGCCGTTTTCAGTCCCTTGCGGAGCATGGAGTCGAACTTTTTGATTTCAGCCTTCGTAAGTTTCAGAAATGGGAACGCGTATGCTACGTGACTTGCGAGAAAGGCGTGATACGCCTTCATGATGTTGTCTTCTAGGAGGCCTGCTCTGTTTTGGCGATTCTAGCAATGTCTCTTGAAAAATTGTTCGTGCTTTTTTCAAGGCGCTTGAGTGATTTTTTGTTGCGGTCCTCCTTGGCGCTTAACCTTAGCCCTAGTACCTTGACCGTATATATATGCGGTATCGTTTGGTTGTTCTCAGCTTTGCGCACTACTTGCTGCTCCTCTTCGCCCGAATTTCGTCGAGGGTGAAAGAGCGTTAGAGTAGATTTAGTGGGGGACAGTGCGAGTCCAGTTGGCTTAAGGAATTCTCAAGTTGTAGTGAGTGCTTGTTGAAGGATTCCTTCAAAGGCACCATATTAGTGGCCACATGGGACCCATAGGGTAATATCGTCCGCGTATATAGCGTGGTGCACGGATTGGATTTGAGCGAGCTTCTCCGACAACGTGTGCATCACCACATTAAAGATCAATGGCGAGAGCACTGACCCTTGTGGGGTGCCGATATTTCCGAGTCGTTCGGGTTCACCGCATTGCTCTCCTATGCGTATGGTGGCGGTTCAGTTGGCCAGAACGCCTTTAATGTACTTGTAGAATTTCTCGCCTAGGTTCATGTGCGATATTTCACCCAGTATGTGTTCATGTTTTACGGTGTCAAAGGCCTTGGCGAGGTCCGGAGCTAATATGGCTTTGAACGTGTGGAGGAGGCCGTAACATGTGTGTTCTCTTAACATCAACATGGCGTCCTGTTTGGACAGTGCCCTGCAGAAGTCAATAATTTTGTGTCGAAAGAGCCCATTGCTCTCAATGAGGTCTGTGATACGGTTGAGTATTGCATGCTCAGCTAATTTTCCAACGCAAGATGTAAGTGATATGGGCCTTAAGTTATCGATGTTCAGCGGTTTTCCAGGTTTTGGGATGAGCAAAACCTCGGCACTACGCTATTCTTTAGGCACGGTACCCGTTTCCCATGGCTCATTTGTATTCTTAGTAATGATTACAATTGCTTTATTGTCTAAATTCCGTAGCAGTTTATTGTCGATGCCATCTGGCCCTGGCGCCGATCAGCCATTGAGTTGCTGTAGAGCGTACCGTATTTCAGCTTCGCTGAATAGTTCGTCTAGCTTTTCTTGCGGTCGACCTCCATATGAGGGATTTTTGTTTTCCCAGGCTTTGCTTCCAGTGGGAGATATTTTTGGCCTAGCATTTTGAGGAGAGCTTGGGATCCACCACTATCTGGGCGTGCTTGTGCACCAATCGTTCAATTTTCAGCTGTGTGCCGCCTCTGGTGGGTTTGTCGCTGTCCGCCATAAGGTGATTGAGCAGCCCCCATTTGCTTCCCCTCCTCATTTTGCCATCTGATTAGTCACATGTGTTGTTCCACTCTAGGCGCAGAGCGTTTTGACGTGAGATTCGATTTCGTGGCCAAGGTCCGTGATTTTTGTGCGTAAGTGTCTGTTGAGCTTGTTTATACGCCACGCTTCTTCTAGGTCGTGCTCTTTCTGCAGCAAACTGGCCAGGTGAGAGTCCATGACCTGGATGGATTCATCAGTCTCGACTTCTTTGGTGGCCTCATTCGCTGCCATTTTTAAATCATTTAAGAGGGCTTGATATGATAGTTCTGTATTGCCCTTCTGCTCCCGTATTTTACGGAACTGGTCCCAGTCTGTGATTATGAATTTTCTTGGCGCTTTCGCCTTGTTCTTAATGGTAACTTCCAGGATGCAGTGGTCGCTACCTAGGACTTCGGCGAGGTTATCCCAGGTAGCTCTGACGTTCTTGGTGGAGGTTATGTCTAGCATTGTGTCCCGCTGTACCGAATTACCTCTTCTTGACGGGAGGGCAAGGTTGTTTATCAGCTGCAGGTCCAGCACATTCGCGCTTTCTGCTAAGTTTGTGCCTTTGCCTTCGCTTTTTAAGTATTCCTATTCAGTGCTCCTGGCGTTAAAATCGCCCGCTACTATGAGCGGATTGTCACCCGCCATTTTTAACGCCGAGGTAAGCAGTCTGTTGAAGTCTCTTTTCTTATCTGATGGAGGACTGTAAACATTGGGCACAAAGATGCTTCTTTTAACAGCCCTGTGTGGTAAGATCTCCACCAGGACCGTTTTCCAGGCCTTTTTTGTATACGGGGGCGTCCCTTTCGGCGAACATTATGTCCTTCCGGATGAAGGTAGCCACTTGTCGCGTCTTGTTCTGCTCGGGTTGCAGGGTCGGCCTGGCTACCCTGTACCCCTGTATGCCAATGCTTTTAGCAGTTTTGCTTTCTCCACATTCCTGTAGCAATATTATTGTAGCAATATTATTTTGGCAAAGTAGCAATTAATTGTCGTTAATCGTGTTACAGTCTTTGAGCGTTTGCGAAAACCATGCTGGTAGGGAAAAAGCACAATGTTCTCTAGAAACTTTTCGTTTGATGTTATGCTCATGTGTGACTTAGTTCAGAGAGTTCTCGAGTACACAAGAGTTGCCGGAAATGCCCGTTCAATATTAGACCTTGTTTTTGTTACTTCAAGCACACCTGAATATAGTGTCTCTATCAATAGTGGTATCTCTGACCACATGAGTGTCTTGTTGTCTTTTTGTTTAGGGGGCGTTAAGAAACACCGAAAACAAGTCAATAAGGTAGTGAAAAGTTATTCTAATGCCGATGATCAATCAATCTCAGACACACTTTGGAATCTTTGTGACAGCCTGCCCAGTTCCGTTGAAACATTGTGGAATACCCGGAAGTCTACCGTTCACTCTTGCATTGACAGATATATTCCTACCAGGAGTGTCCGTACTAACCAAAACAACCCATGGATATCAAGAGAAATCATTCACCTTCATCGCAGGCTTAAGCGTGCCAAACGGCGCCACTCCCCTCCCAGCAAGTTAACCGCATTGAAAACTCTTCTTGCCTCCAAGCTTTCTGATGCAAAGGCTAAATATTTCTCGCAAACCCTTCCAAGTTTTATAAAAAGCTGTCCAGAAAAGTTCTGGCGTTACTTAGGTGATCGTCCTAAAGACGTCCAACAGATATCAATTAGCGGTTCTGTTACCGGTGACTCGGTCGCTATCGCTAACCATTTTAACCAATATTTTCACTCCGTTTTCTCTCCAATCCAAGATAGTACACCGTACAACATGCCTCTCCCAAATCTGTTTTCAGAATTTATAATCGTTGAGGGTGTTATTAACATGTTACTCAACCTAAAAATTAGATCTTCCGTTGGTCCCCGACAACATACCCAATGCCTTTTTGCGCCGATACGCTGAGCCGCTAGGGCATATTCTTACTCACCTTTTTAGGTTATCATTTGACTGTACCGAAATTCCTGACGACTGGCGCATGGCCTGTGTCGTACCAATCTTCAAAAAAGGGGACCGCCTCTTTGCAAACAATTACCGCCCTATCTCCCTGACTTCTAGCATCTGTAAACTCTTCGAACATGTAGTATCAGATTTTATTGTCTCGTTTTTAGAAGCCAACAATATTCTAACGCCTTGTCAGCACGGGTTCAGAAGACGCTTATCTACGCTTACCCAGTTAGTAACCACTATTCATGAACTTGCGTCTTCACTCGATAAGGCTGAACAAATCGACGTCTTTTTTTTAGATTTCAGCAAAGCATTCGACCGCGTTCCTCACAGTAAACTAATCCTAAAGCTTCAAAAAATTGGCTTACAAATAACACTCATAAAATGGATCCAGTGCTATCTGTCTAACCGCAAGCAGTTTGTTAAAATCAGTAGCTGTTTTTCCGATACTCTCCCTGTAACTTCCGGTGTTCCTCAGGGCAGCGTGCTGGGACCCGTACTCTTTTTAATTTATATCAATGATATTTCTGACGTTATCGACGCATCGTCGATTGGTTTAAAGTTGTTTGCGGACGACTGTGTACTCTTTAAACGAATTTCATCCTCAAGTGACCAAAGTAACCTGCAATGTAACCTTGATGCTGTCTCTGAATGGTGTGAAAAATGGTCCATGGAACTGAACTGTGACAAATCTGTATTGCTCCAGGTAACTAACAAAAAAAATGCATTCACGTCCTCCTACAGGCTCAATAAACACACGCTGAAACAAGTAGACGAATATAAATATCTAGGAGTTACTATAACAAGCCGACTAACTTGGTCCAGTCACATCAACAAAATTTGCGCATCGGCCTCCAGAAAACTCAGGGTTCCTCAGGCACAAACTAAAAGCCGCTCCACCACGTGTTAAATTGCTAGCTTATAATTCCGTTGTTAGGCCGCAACTCGAGTACGCAAGCGCAGCATGGGACCCATTCCTTAAAAAAGACATTCACAAATTAGAAATGGTGCAAAGAAAGGCAGTCCGGTTCATCTTTAACAGCTATCATAGCCGAGCTTCTCCATCGCTTCTCATGGAAAACAACAATATAATGACCCTGGAACACAGGAGGCAGGTTGCGCGTCTAAGATTTCTGTTTTTGCTTAATTCCCAACAATTCAATATTAATCCAGGACTTTATATTCACAGCCTCGCTTATCTAGTTCAACTCGAAGCACCCTTGAGCACAATCTAACTCCAATTTTTGCACGCACTAATCTTTTTAAGCACTCCTTCTTTCCCCGCACAATCGAGCAGTGGAATAGTTTGCCTGTTGATGTGTTTTCGGCGCGTGATGTGTCGGATTTTGAAAAGCGTGTACTTTCTGCAATATTTTAAACATTCACTGTGCCGCTATGTTTCTTTGTGTACTGCTATCTTTTTTTTGTTTGTTTCTTCACACTTGTTGGACTGTTTTCAGAATTGTGCACCAATTTACCATGCGGATTGATGCTTTCTATGTAATTAATCCCTGCCCACCTGCTTGGTCTTCGGACTGCAGTATGTCTTAAATAAATAAATAAATAAAACTTTATTACTTCAGTAGGCCCCGCCGCGGTGGTCTGGTGGCTAAGGTACTCGACTGCTGAACCGCAGGTCGCGGGTTCGCATCCCGGCTGCAGCGGCTGCATTTCCGATGGAGGCGGAAATGTTGTAGGCCCGTGTGCTCAGATTTAGGTGCACGTTAAAAACCCCAGGTGGTCAAAATTTCCGGAGCCCTCTACTACGGCGTCTCAAAATCATGTGGTGGGTTTGGGACGTTAAAACCCCACAAATCAATCAATTATTATTTCAGTAGCAGTGATATGTTCAACTAACTTGCAGTGGTAGGAGATTGATGAAATGAATTGATAATTGGTTACTTGTGCTGCATCACCCTCTTTCAGAATGAGAACGACACGCGCAGTTGTTCAGTCTGCAGGAAGAATAGCTTACGACAACGAGGAACAATAAATGGTAACGAAAAACAGGGCTAGTACTTTAGCATATTTGTGCAGAAAGGCATTCGGCATGTTGTCTGGTCCTGGAGATGCTTTAACTTTAGGGTTCAGTAACATCGATGCCACACCTGGATATGATATATCAGTGTGATATATCACATGGCAACATATGATGGTTTACAATGATAACAGAACTATAGAATACACCTTGAAAATGATGATTAAAATGCTCTGCGATGCATTGCTTATCGACGACGACGAGGTCTTCGTGAATAATTTAGTCAATTTAATTTCTTCTCGCTTTTTTTTATTTGGAGCATTACACGCAGCACCATCTTAGGCCCTTTTTCGGGAGCACAGTACCTCATAGAATGAATCCGCAGTCTTGCGGCCAACTACATCAGCTGGTAACATATTCCATTCGACAATAGCTTGCGAAAAAAACAAATGCTTAAATAGATCCGTTCTGGAGTTGTATATCCGTACTTTATATTTGTGGTCATGACGAGAGGATTTATAATGCGCTGGTTTTGAATAATATCTGAAAGAATAATGCATGTTTTTCTGTTATATATTTATTCAAATAGTTTTAAGCTTATAATACGTTTTTGATCTTGTAAGTATCGCCAATTAAGGTCTGTTTTCATACAGTGGGAGTTATCAGTTTGGTCATATTTTCCCAAAACAAATGTTGCTAAAATTACTTGTATTTGTGTTCTTTCCTAATAAGTTCATTGTTTAAGATGTACTGATTTGTAAACCTATTGACCAATTTGGTGAAAATGACGGGAACTCATTTATTAGTATTTAGTACCATGTCATTATTTTTGCACAATACCTCCACGTGACTAAGGTCATCCTAAAGCCTGGTGGGAATACGTTTGGCCGGTGAGTTCAGTATACAACACACAGTCATCAGCAAACATTCTAATACGACACCTAATTGTATCTGAAATATCATTAATATATACAAATAAAAGAGAAGTGGACCGAGTACTAAACCCTGAGGTGCCCCTGATGTCACCGCAACTAAACATGAACATAATCCACCTAGAGCAATCTTCTGTTTTCTTGAAGTTAAATAGTTCGCAATCCATCGGCAAGTGGTTTGATGAATGTTGAAGTTCTGCAGTTTTTGAATCAGAATCGAGTGTTGAGTTTGATTTGATTGATTGATATGTGGGGTTTAACGTCCCAAAACCACCATGTGAATATGAGAGACACCACAGTGGAGGGCTCCGGAAGTTTAGACCACCTGGGGTTCTTTAACGTGCACCTAAATCTGAGCACACGTGCCTACAACATTTCCGCCTTCATCGGAAATGTTGAAGTTGAATTGGATGTTGAAAGAGCGGCTGTCCGGCCAGAAAAATTTGACAGTGGATGTAACTGCACTCGGAGAGCAACAGAATAACATGGAAAAAGTTATCGCTGATTCAGGAGCAAGACTTTATTTATTTATTTTTATTTATTTGTTGATACTGCGATCTTTTACAAGATCATAGCAGGGGTGGTACAAAACATAAACATAAACATCAGTGGAAACAGGCAAACAAACAATCAAAAACAAAAGTAATACAAACTTATGTAACTGATAGCTGCAGTGATTCTTCGAGACAAGAGAATCAACAAAAAGCAAGGTACAAACATAGATAACAATCATTTCTGCAGTGACTCTTCAAATGCAGACAATGTATTTAGGGTAACAACATCGTTATGTAGACTGTTCCAATCCACGATAGTCCTCGGAAAAAAAGAATATTTGAAACAATTTGTTCGTTGCTTGATGAATTCGAAAGGCGAGCCTCGAGTAGATGACCTTCAACGAACTCTAAAGTTGTTCGAGACGAAGTTGACTGAGCTGCAGGATAGGAGCAGATGATCCAATTCAGTAGTTATCAGGATCCCTGAGGTTGTAGGCGAAACTGACGCTGTTGTTTAAAATAAGGTTCTTGAAGAAGTTCTCCCCAGGAAGATTGCTGTTCATTGCAAATATTTTTGAAGAATTTATCGCTTCGATAAAGGAGGTGCCAGGTAGTATTAGAGACCAGTCATGATTTACATCAAGGATGTCGCCAAAAAGAAAGTTTCATAAAAAATGCTCCTAAACTAAAGGGTTATCGAATACCAGTTCAGAACTACTGCCCACGCAATACCCTAAGAAAACGCCAGCCTCTGTGGAATAGCGCTAAAACAGAGAGAGAGCAAGGCAAGAAAGTCAGCCTACTTAACGATAAGCTGCGCATTAACAATGAACTTATCACGTGGGATGAAAGCAACAATTTGAGGGTAAAAAACGATGGTCGTCGGAATAGATTGAGAAATACTTGAACTTCCTCTGTTCAAGCCTCCCCTGATTCTAAAGAACTTTTCGTTTTAAATAATAATGCTCGCATTGTCGTTAGTAAATCAGAAAGCCTCGAGGCTTACTATTTTAAGTTACAATCCTCAAGTGGTTGTTATAACGAAACATGGTTGCAGGATAATATTGAATATTCCGTTGTGTATTCCCTGTCGTATAAGGCATATCGCCATGACAGACGTACAAGGACTGGCGGTGTGCCTGTTTTGTTAAAGAACACTATAGCTGCTACTCCATTATTAAAGGCTGATAACTTAGAAACCATTTCTTAAAGTTTTCTTGAAGGAAGGAAGGACGGAAGGAAGGAAGGAAGGAAGGAAGGAAGGAAGGAAGGAAGGAAGAAGGAAGGAAGGAAGGAAGGAAGGAAAGAAAGAAGGAAGGAAGGAAGGAAGGAAGGAAGGAAGGAAGGAAGGAAACAAACAAACAAACAAACAAACAAACAAACTTTATTTTGTATCCAGCGTGTTAGTGGGCTTGGCTCCCGCCTAGGTGTCGGCTAGAAGGTCTTGCCTCCTAGCGGCTTCCTCGGCCCGCTGGATTGCCCATAGCTGATCGTCCAGGGCTGAACTGATCAGCACGGCCAGCAAACGCGCGCGGAGGCTGTCGGTGGAGGCCGCGTTCTTATTACTGTGTTTTAATCCCTGGCATTCCCTTAGTATGTGTTTTAAGGAAGCTCATGTCTGACAATCTTTCCACTGAGCGGTCGCGTAGATCTCTGAATACAAAGCATGTAGTAGCGCTGGATTCCTATAGGATCTGGTTTGTAATTGTCGCCATTGGACAGACTCTGCCATGTTGAGTTTATCATGAGGAGGGGGTAAACACGCCTCTGTAATTTATGTTTCGTAATTTCATTGACTGTTGTCATTCAGACCTCCAACTCGCAGACATTTGGAAATTCTTACGAGGGATCAACATTAGTCGTTGCCCAAAAAGTGAGTGCTCAAGCTACGTTGTGTACGCCACCTCGTTAGGGTTGATATCTCCCGTGGTGTCGGGTATGTGAGCTGGGAACCACAGAATGGTGTGTCCATCTCGTGTTTTAAGTTGTATGTCTGTGTAGGTATGTGTGTTGAGGTGCTTAGGAGGTCGGCCTATATATAGTAGCAGCTCAGATTTTTCAGCTGAGCACGTGAGATCAGTTCCTTCTAGGTATTGCTCTATGGTGTCGTTGACTTCCTGTAAACGTTGTACAGTTGACCCATCACTGCCGTTGCTTACCCACAGAGTAATATCATCTGCATATATTGTATGGCGCAAACCTTTTATCTTTTCTAATCTACTTGGGAGGCCAGTTAGGACAAAGTTAAAGACCAACAGACAGGCAGATAAGATTAAGGTTTGTTTTGTTCACTAAAAATGCTCTGCTTTAAAGAGCAAACGACGACCAAGAGCTTAACCTTTAAGGGCAACGTCACTTTGAGACTACAGCTTTTCTGGCTTTTATGAATATAAGCTACTTACGAGACAAAATTAAACTATTCACACTGTACCAGCACTGTGACCAAGCGATGGCCGACACACAGCCCTAAACAAGCCTTGGAATGCAAACCACAGGTCAACAGCATGAAAAAAAAAAGAATTCCTAGTTATCATCGCAGGACGACAGCACTCCCTGGGCTAAAAAAAAACAATCAGAAAACTGATGTGTTTTTGAAACACATAGACCTTGTGTAGAATTTGCTGCCATCTAGCAGATTCCGAGTGCACTTCTGTTACGTTGAAGGCTAGGCGCGCTCCACCTGAGCAGACGCGAAGTGTCCATATCAATGTGTGTTGGCTGATAAGGGCGGCAGTGCAAACATATTTTTGTGTGCCATGTTCCACAGAATTAGGAAACTGGGATGCTAAAAACATTTGACAGAAATTAGCCTCCATGTTGTTTGACATGTGTCCATATCAACGCTTGGTGACTGATAGGGGCAGCAGTGCCAAAATATTTGCGTGTGCCATGTTGATCATACTGAGGAAACAGTGATGCTAAAAATAATTGAAAGAAATTAACCTCTATGTTATTTGTTTTCGTCTAGGCTGACGTGAATGGCTAGATCTGTTGCTCATTTTGATGCTTACAAATTAATGCTTTTTTATGTTCGCCGTTCTATACAGATGTTGGGGGACAGCTTAGGCACTCATCCCAGCACACTCTTTCATGCCATGACAGAATGAACCAGTTTTTGCACTGTGTGAATGGAGGCACAGACAAACCGACCTTGAGCACGAGCTTCAAAGCTGCATCGCGGCTACTCATGCTTTCCTGTGCTGCTGTTGACCGCATGACTTTGTCGATTACATTGCGATAACAATTACATGTTAGCCACGTATCTCCTGCATGTCATCGATTCTCAGCGAATGGACCAGTTGTGCTCAAACATGTTGCATATAGGTATTTTTTATTTTGAATTTTATTAAGGTAAGGTTTGGTGGTGTGGTTTGCACACGTACTGCTTAGCTATGCGTACTTTTCAAGCATTCGATGTACTTTTTCAGAGGGGTAGCCAATTTAAGAAGAGTGACCTGAATGCCGTGACCTTCCTCCCTGTTAATGTTATCTTTTATACCGCAAGAAGAGCACATATGTTTTCCCAAATGCTAACGCTTCTTCATAAAAAATATTGTATCTATCTTTGTTTGCCGAAAAATGGTAATATAGTTCTCAAGTGTGTCAACACTGTTTGAAACTGAAAAAATGCTGTTCTCCCAAGTCTGTTACTCTTGACTCGGACTGCGCTGCCACTGTTTACGCACAAAGGTGTTTCGAAATGTTCAGTAAGCGATGCACAACTTCCCTACTACAAACAGCATGAAATTTTGAAGTGCAAGTAAGCCCCGAAAGTGATGACGTGAACACAAATATTTTAGGCCTACAGTGCTGTTTACGAGCACATGCCCCCCATATTCAGTATAATACCAGCTAATCAGCACCATCTTTATGGATACACTTTCGGTTTTCTTGTTTCACGCGCAGAATACTAAAAGTTCAAAAAATTTTATTTGTGTTCATTCTTCATTTTTAAATGGAAAGCATTCTTCATTTTAAATAAAAATAAAGAGTAAAAAGTATGATTTTAAGTTAGATGTGCAATAAATTAAAGGAGATGTTTTGTAAACGTTTTAAATAGGACGCTTACGAAACGTAACATATCAGAATAGCCATGAAATATGCATAGAACGGGTAGACGCCGCATTGTGTCGTTACATTTGAGAGAAAGCGGCATCCGAACAACATGGATTCTATTGAAATGAAGCACTTGAGTCCATACAATCGAATTAGCGTGTTTTACACCTTGCTTACCACATTCCTGCTGCAAAAATCGCAAAAAAAACGCCTCCTTCGAAATATGACACCGTCAACCGTCTACTCAAGACATAAATTAATGGCTAAAGTCATCCCGCTGTGCAATCTCAAGCTTTGAAAAACAGCGCATGCCAACATTGATGTTGAGCTCTATTGATTTTATATTTCTTCATGTGTTGCAAACATTTCTCAATTCTCCTATCTTGCCTACGGGCTGCTTGCTCCCTCTTGTTCTTCTATTATATTTTCTCCCACGTTCACATAGGCAGTTTCTAGTAAAATACGCTTTGAAATTGTGTAACAGGGCTTCCTTACCCAACACTCTAAACGTTTTTACACCCATAAGGGTGTATTTGTTTTGTCCTATGGGCAACACTCTTTTAGGGTGTCTAGGTACACCCTAAACAATAATGTGTTTAGAAACACCCTGAAACCGTAGGGTGTAAAGAACCGTTACACCCTACTTTAATAGGTGTTTATGTACACCCCTAAACTATGGGTGTTGGATGAAGCTACACCCATGCGAGTGGGGTGTAACACTAAAAACCCCCTTGAAACGATGGCAGTTATACGGATAAGCATACTTGATCGAATTAAGCGCAATTAACGGGACACCAAAAGCAGAGACACAGTAGGTGACGCTTAGTCTTGCGTGTTGAGGAGAGCCGTTCATAGCACTTCATTCCTTCAAATATGCATCACCAACTGGCGCAAGCCTCTATTGTTTTCAGGGAGAAGCATGTATATCAACCTTCTCTGCGGCTGACAGAGAAGAAGGAAGATACTGGTGTCAGCCACTGCACTTATATACACACACACACACACACACACACACACACACACACACACACACACACACACACACACACACACACACACACACACACACACACACACACACACACACACACACACACACACACACACACAGTAGTGAAAGCAGTAATCTGTAGCGTAAGGTTCAACCGAACATAATGCCGAAGCAAAAAAACAATTAAGCTTATATGTTCGCATCTGCCTTTATTATAAAAAAAACTGCAAGTCTGACAAACAGAACTCCAATGGCATTCTGCAAAATTTTGAAATATTTCACGTGACCAAGTTTTTTCTCTCTATACTAGAAATTTCTTGTTTTCAATACAATAAAGCCCCACAACTTTCAAAAACATTTGCGCTAGTCGGACAAACGACCGAGAGGTTGGCGTTGATTGAAACCTACACAATAGGAAAAACACGTAAAAAGAGTAAGCGAG
This sequence comes from Rhipicephalus annulatus, assembly GCA_013436015.1. Lineage (NCBI taxonomy): Eukaryota > Metazoa > Arthropoda > Arachnida > Ixodida > Ixodidae > Rhipicephalus > Rhipicephalus annulatus. Next base: position 184,114 of record WOVY01012281.1, on the reverse strand, counting down.
TTTCTGGGGTCACATTTACAACCTATTATATCTCGCAGTATAAATTTCAACATTAAAAAATGAGAACATTCGACAAGGTAGTGTAATTGGGGTTGTAATAATGCGATGTCAGTGTTGGTATACTTCTAATTAGAAAACCGCAGCTCGTTCCTGCTGCTTGCACAATCATCTTCAGCTGCTGAGAAATATTTGCTTATATCTGAAAGTTATACACATGAAAAAATAATTTCGAAAATGGGGGTGCAGCGTGCGTGTTATAAAGAGGCACAAAAAGTCAAACAACGGCGTACTTACTGTCAATTATTACAGTAGAATTACTTGTCTGTTAAAAACCGCAAAATTCAACTTGCACAAAGTGGGCGTTATTTGTGACATGATATGCTTTCGCAATTTCTCAAGTTGTCTGATTAGGTTGGTGGTACACAAATGCTGTGGTTTCAATAACTGAATCACATTTGCATGACTGACATAGCCGGGCGAGATAAAGCGACTCCATTAAATGAATTCTGATGCTCGCTGGTGCGCGTGTTTTCACATCGACCAGCGTAGCCAATGTGGACGAAAAAAAGAGACAAATTACTGTTCACCTGCTACACAACAATCGACATGACTCTGATAGTATTTTCATTGGGTTATAGCAGACTAGTAATACTAATATTATTTGCCATTCCATTGTCTCAAATCGTAATTGAGGGCTCCGGACTATCTGGTGTTCTTTCACGTGCACCAACATCGCACAGTAAACGAGCTTCCACCTTATCGCCTCCATCGAAATGCGACTGCCATGGCAGCGATCAAACCCGTGACCTTCGGGTCAGCAGCTGAGCACCGTTGCCACTCTTGCACTGCAGTAGGCCTCACTGCCGACCCTGGCGATCTCTTGTGCACAGGAGGACAAATGCGACTCATCTGATTTGTAGTGGCAAACCCAACCCCCCCCCCCCCCCCAATCCATTTCATTGTTCGCGGGTGAAGTACGTCGATATTCATCTTTCTTTGCCATGTGAACTAATTTTGGCAAACCAATCCAACAATATGCAGGATACCGGCCTCTTCGAGGCGATATATTTACAGCTGAAAACGACTACTCATCTCATGTGAGCAAGTTCATCTCCCTGATGCCATGCGTAGCACAACATCACAATTCCTCATTAAACAATATTTGAATAATGCACAGACGCAAGATTTAAGCCCCGCTTTCGGTGAACCTACGTTGAAAGTTTAAAGATTGTACCAAAAAACTGCAAATTATCACAGCAAAAAACCCCACAAATGAATTTAAGTCTCTAGTCCCATTCACTTTTTAAAAACGTGTTTAGAATGTGCTCACTTCTTTGTAAAGCAGGTGACTTGCCAAATAATATAATAATATCTGTATTTGAATACTTTAAAACCTCTCTGCAGTTAGGCTACACCCCATCACGGACAATAAGGTAATTGTTCAACTTAGTAACCAATAATTATTGAATAATTATGAATTCAATGTTCCAGTTTCCATTGCTCACGATGGCACGTTTTGACTGCATGTATCGGCACGTCATCAGTTATTCCCATGCCGCTTAACTGCTACATCCTGTATACGTCCGGTTGGTTATAGCGACACTGACTGCATCATTCCTTTCGTAATTCATGCGTAGATATACATGCAGGTGTGTTCAGCCAAGTATAGTATTTTGGATTATTAATTGTCAACATGTGGGGATGTCGTTCATTTTTTTTCGCTTGATGCTCCCATGACGCTAACCAGCAGTGGGCGACGGAAAACCGCCAACACGTTTGACCAGGCTCGACGTACACACTTCTCCCATAGTGCTTTGCGTGCCGTCGGGGGGCTCTAGGATTGCTGGAAAATGGTCTATTTGAAAGTCACGCGCAGCACGGCAAGCAGATCGAAAGGTGCTCAACGTTTTTCACGCATGAATGACGTGCGAAACGTACTCACAGGAACTGATAAACGCGTAGAAGTGTCTCAGCTGTCACTTCGTTGTGTCTGAAAAGCACGCCCTTTTCGCAAACGTAGACTGCAACAAATGCAGTGACCTTTGTGCGCCTGGTAACTACAAGAGAATCGTTCCGGTAAAAGCCAGAGGCCAGCCAAGACGTACAATTTTCCCCACCGCGATATAAGCGCACGCGTCAGTGTCCACACTGTGCCCTTTTTGCGAAGCAAAGTATCCATAGGAGATGACAACGCACGGCGCCGCGTCGTGACGATGTGGCGACGTGGGCTCATTGCACAACCATGCTTGTAATGCTTAAAACATGACAGTTCCTCCCGAGATGCCCGTCACTAGTGGTAAATGGTAAATATAAATAGCTTGCCATTTAAATATTCAAGGAGGTGCTCTTTCGTGGCTCAGTCACTGATACCTCGCACTTGCAAGTCAGAGGTCCCACGTTCGATTCCGCGCGCTGGAGTCCTTTTCTCGATTATTTTTCTTTCTTGTGTTTTCTTATATATAAATACCTATGCATATACAGTGCGTGACAGTGATGCCTATGCCGGCGTCAAAGTCCAACCGAGTGTGTTAGTATAATTTCTATTGCAATAAAAAAGCTTGTTCAAGCACACTCAGCTAGTGCAGTTCTTTTCTCCGATGCGCAAAACGCATCTACATGAGAGGTTTATGGAGAAGTATAGGACGGTGGAATATAGGCGACACCAGGTGGAGTCACATAGCACCTCTTAATTTTCACGCAAGTTTTAATGCCGAACTGCAAGTACACACAACACTTTCAAAGCCTGCAAAGTGAAAACTAGAGGTTTGACATGCATGAAAATTATACCGTAACAATAAAAAATGAACGAGGCAGGAAATAGTTTGGGATAAATTTAGATATTTAGGTTTTTTTCTGGCGAGAACAAAGAGGGAGTACTTAACGGTACAATTTTATTGAGATAGCAATTATACGGACAGTCTTTGCTGGTTTTTCTCGTAGCCAACGTTGCCATTATGCACCGTATACGTATACTCAATAAAGAAAAAAAAAGAAAAAAGCCAGCCGCTCTCGGCGCCTAGCTCATCGGGATGCGCCAACGCGCGCTTATCTCCCACGCGTACTTTGCCCCGCGGATGGAGGGGGGGGGGGGTGGAGTTTTAGGTGCTTGTGTGCTGGCGCTTATTTTTCGGTGGGCTTCGGTGGGGAGAATCGTCTGTGTTGGCATTTCACCCGAATGATAGCGTTAGTTTCCTAGGCCAAAAAGGTCACTTCGCTCGCTGGGCAGGCCTCATGGAGTTTCGTAATTATACACTAGACGAAACTCTGGCGCTATTGCAACGCACGGCACTTCAGCGAGCGTGCGAATTATGGGTAGTACGTGGATTTGTCTGATATGTCTGATATTCGGCTCTGTGCGTGTTAGTGTAACTTGAAGCTGTTTTCTCACGAAAAAAAAATAAGCAAATGTTCAGTGGTTGTGCTTCACCACTTTTTTTTTCTTTTAAGCTTCCCATTTCGACAAGAGTGGCATGTGGGCTTGTTGGTGATGCATTTGAAAGAAGTTTATGTAGCGCGAGGCGGAAAATGGACACAGGGAGGAATAGACTTACTCTCAGTCTATTCCTTCCTGTGTCCGTATTTTGCCTCGCGCGGCGTTTTTCGCTTCACGCTACATAAATTTCAAATTCCCATTTCGAGTCGGGTCACGAAGTTGAAAAGGGTCCGTTTTTTTCTTCGAAACAAAACCGAAACACAGCAATAAACGAAGACACAAGTACGAAGACTAAGCAAATCCGTGCACTGCTCATAATTATGGTCTCTAGAATATACTGACTAGTCTGTCGTTTCTGTGCCGTCCACAAGCAAAGCCGTGTCCGTGCCACTAATGCATGTGCAGGAGGCGCTGCATTGGGGATCTGGCGCCGCCATGGATGCCAGAAGCTTATACGCTGTATTTCTACAGCTTCTGCAGGTGGTGACTGCGTTTCATCCGACCGACGCAACGTGTCTTCTTATCAATGATGTCGGCCGTGCGGACTGTATACGTTCCTGGCCTCCATCGATGCCTGGTTTCGTCAAGCGCCACTGGACTTATCAGCGCTGCCAGCTGTCAACGACTTTGCTGGTTGGCAACCTCGCCCATCACAAGACGGAAAACTACTTAAGCTGCTCCTCCTCCCAGACACTTCGGGATCTGGCGCCGCAATAGATGCCGCAAGCTTACACGCTGTATTTCTACAGCTTCTGCAGGTGGTGACTGCCTTTCATCCGACCTGCGCAACGTGTCTTCTTATCGATGACGTCAGCTGTGCGGACTGTACGTGCCCGGCCTCCGTCGGTGCCTGGTTTCGTCAAACGCCACTGGACTTATCAGTGCTGCCAGCTGTCGACGACTTTGCTGGTTGGCAACCGCGCCCATCGGAAGACGGAAAACTACTTAAGCTGCTCCTCCTCCCAGCCACTTCGGGATCTCACGCCACCATGGATGCCAGGAGCTTACACGCTGTATTTCTACAGGTTGGTTATTCATATCGTACTGTAAGGGGTAAAGCGTTAAAAAAACTGGTGTCAGATCCCACTCGCCGTGTGCGTACGATCGTTGTTGACCTAATAAGTTGTATCGGGTGTTACTGTGAATGTATTGCGGCCATTATCAAAACGTGTTTAATATGCTGTGGTGATATCGAGGAAAACCCTGGACCTCTCTCGAGAAGCTGAGCAGGAACACAAAATGTTTGAGGCTATCATGCAGATACCGTCATCGATTCAAACGCAGACAGACATTCTTAACAAAATTAGTTCGTTTCGGTCCGACCAGCAGGCGGGTGAAGCAAAAGTAACGGAATTGGTTGCCAAGGTGGAACGCGCAGAAACGTGCGCCTTGTCTGTACCGCCCTTGAAATCGGCAATTGAAAGTATGTCCACACGTGTTGAAACAACCATTTCATCACTGGCGGCATTGCACGATGACCAAGATGATTTAGATATTCGATCGCGCCGTAACACTTGATAATTTATGGCCTTCTGGACACTGTAAACGAATCTTGGCAGAAGCCAAAGAAAAAGTTATTTCCTTTTTTTCTGATAAACTAGATATCTCAGTCAGTCCAACATCCATTGAAAGAGCGCACCGATTGTGGAAGTACCAAGTAGAATCAACACGGCCGCTGATTGTCCATTTTTTGTCATTCAGAGATAAACAACGAGCGCTTGCGGCTGTTTCAAAGCTGATGGAAACAAATTTTTCTATCAGTCAAGATTATTCGAAAAATGTCAGGATTGCTCGAAAGAAATTGGCTCAGTTTGCCCGTGACCACTGTGGTTCTTTTGAATTGAATTTCAATAAGCTAATTATGGAACATGAAGTGTTTTTCTATGACGGTAAGAGTGATTTTGTAATCCGGGCGGCCAAATAGCCATCGCGAAATGCTCCCAAAAAGCGACTGCGCCAAGTGAACGACTTGAAGGTTATTGTTATAAACGGTCCCATTATTAAGAACAAAAAATAACAGTTTGATTCACTGTTATATCTGGTTACCCCTGAAGTAGTGATTAGTACTGAATATTGGTTGGATAGCACTATAGCTAACAACGAGATATTTCCATCAACTTGCACAGTGTACCGCAAGGACCGTAACTCACGTGGCGGTGATGTTTTCGGCATGGTTCACAGTAGTCTGAATTGTAGTCGTATTGAGGTTGAAAGCGCGTCATGTGAGACAGCCTGGTGCAAGGTCACCCTACCTAATGGCACTTCGATAGCATTTGGGTCGTTTTACAGACCACCTGCTTCCAATACTCCTCAATGTATATTCGACTTAAATAACATACTACTGTCCTTAGATGCAACGTATACCGTTCTTGGAGGAGATTTTAACTTACCAAATATTGACTGGCTTTGTCACCAGCCGAAAATAACCGCTTCGTTACCTATTTACTCTGCATTTTGTGAAATGATTAATGCACATACCCTGTTCCAATTCGTACAAACTGCCACGAGAATAACCCCAAATAATGCAAATGTGCTAGACTTGTTGTTTTGTTCTGAACGCACTCTCATTAGTTCTGTCAATTTATTACCCGGTATAAGCGACCATGAAATTGTTCTTGCACACCTATCTTGTGTTCTAAAGCGTTGCCATGTTCCTCCTTCGAGACAGGTGTTCCAATATGATAGAGCAAATTATGCCTCACTATCACAGGAGCTTGACGAATTCCTGCCTTTTTCCAAACAGCACATTTCTGCTCTTGACATAGAATGTGCATGGAACCTATTGAAACCCAAACTTTTATCGCTCATAAAGTCATTCGTTCCGTCTCGAGTAATCACATCTAAGCGTCAGGCAGATAAACCATGGATTAGTCACGCATTGATAAATAAACGGCATCGCCTGTATCGCAGGTGCTGCAAATTGCCGAATCCAGACCTTTTCAACAAGATGAAGGAACTCGGTAAAAATATAGCAAAAGAAATGCGCGAGGCAGAAAGCGTGTATCTAGATGCTATGGGCAAAAAATTAAAAGCTAACCGAAAAGAAGTCTTGAAGTGCGTCAGAACCAAGTGAACAGCGAAGGATCCTATTCCAGATATTATAGATGACAATAATTATGCCTGTGACCTTGAAGGACAGGCTGAAATGTTCAGTAACTACTTCGAATCTGTATTCGTACAGTCGATCCCACAGGCCAGTGGCCTGAAAACTGTTTTGAACTTACCACAAATGGGTGATATATCCTTTTGCGAGCAGGGAATAATAACTCTACTACGAAAAGTGAATGTGAAATCAGCTCCCGGACCCGATCACGTTTCGAATTATGTATTAAAGAAACGTGCTGCATCACATGCCCCTTTTCTAACGATTCTCTATTAAAAGTCATTTGATTCCGGTGCTTTACCGCGTGACTGGAAAACTGCAAATGTAATTCCTATACTCAAAAGTGGCAATAACACACAGAGTCGAAACTACAGACCTATTTCACGAAATAGTGTTTCATGCAAGGTACAAGAGCATATCATTTACTCATCTCCAAGAAAACAATTTTTTCACCCCAGCACAGCATGGTTTTAGGAGAGGTCTCTCATGTGACACTCAATTGATTGAGTTTTCTCATGATATAGCTCTGTCGATTAATAATGACAAACAGGTGGACTGTATTTTCTGAGACTTTCAAAAATCCTTCGACTCGGTAGCACACAATCTATTACTTGTAAAACTGTCTGCACTTAATATTCCTACGGCTCTTTTCCAGTGGATTGAGGCTTAGCTTACTGACCGAAAACAGTGTGTTGTTCTTAACGGAACGACCTCATCACATAAAACAGTCTTGTCAGGTGTTCCTCAGGGATCTGTACTCGGGCCTCTTCTTTTTTTGATATTTATCAATGATATAGGCGAAGGAGTATCAAGCCGTCTCGGATTGTATGCCGATGACTGTTGTCTTTACCGTGAAATCAATACTTTGAATGACAGTGTACAACTACAAAGTGACCTCGACAAGATACTACTATGGTGCGTTACGTGGAATGTGACGCTAAATTTTTCTAAATGTAACATTGTCCAGTTTTTAAAAAACGTCATACTTTAAATACGAAACACTCTCTTGATGGCGAAAGCCTCGCGATTGTACCTAGCTACAAATATTTAAGGGTTTTATACAAAAATAACTTTTCCTAGAATGACTATATTGATTACGTAGCAGCGAAGGCTATAGTCGGGTCCTCAACTTCCTAAGGCGAAACTTCAAGCAGGCTCCTCCTAATTTAAAAGAAATTCTTTACTTTTCAAATGTTTGCTATATATTAGAATATGGATGTTCCGCTTGGGACTGCGGTACAAAAACATGTATTGACGAATTAGAGCGTATCCAAAAGCGTGCAGGACAATTTGTGCCATCCAACTATGATTTCAGAAAAAGCTCTTCCGACATACGGGACAATTTTGGATGGCCTGTCTTTGCAAGACAGGCGGAAATACATGCGGCTGAAACTGTTCCACAAAATTTTTTATAGGTGCAACAGGTTTAAAGAAAGAAACCTACATACTTGATCCTACCTATAGATCCGCCCGCGTAGACCATTCCCTGAAGGTTAAGGAATATAGGTGTCGGATCAACCTATATAAACATTCTTTCTTTTCCGAGAACAGTCCATGACTGGAATTGTCTCCCGAATGAAGTTGTACTGTCGTTGCCGACTTCCTTTGATAAAGCCCTCGCAGAATGTTTAACTAGGTTTTAAATGACATATATGGGATATTTTGAACTTTAGCTCACCATTTACAGGTTTTGTCAAGTTGTGTTTTCTACTCTGTTTTTCTTATGAAGTTATGTATTTATAAAGTTAATTTATGTTTAAAATTTTACTTTAATATTATGTTTTGTTGCTTTTTCGTGATGTACAACCTGTATCAACCTCTTAGTAACGTGATGTTTAGTCTTTTTATAATGTTATTTATGTTTATAGTGCTGATGTTGCATTTATTCTTACATAATGTTTGTTGCTTTTTATGTTGTATATACTACCTGTATCATTTCCTATTTGTTTTCCCCCTACAATGACGCCCAGTTGGGCGCTGTAGGTATCCGAGTGCATGGCACATTCGCGTAGGTTGCGCATGCAGGGAGAAATCGGTGGCCCATCGTGCCGTGTCTTTCATTATTATACTCCCAGATCAGCTACTCATTCTCTTTTTGTTTGAGTGAGCAAAGACTGAACTGTCTTTAACCGACCAAGCGGTTCATCCAACGCCATTTCTTTTCGGGGCACTGACGGCGTAACAGTGGCGGAATCAGCCACTCATTCAACAAGACGCGGTTGCTTGAAGAAAAACTAAAGATGAGAATATAAATTTTGTTGTTTATTTAGAAAAGCTGTCATTATCCAATAGAGTATATATACTTTTAAACTTGTTCTCACAAAAGTAAGCACTATTTGAAAGCTTAGTTTTCCCACCCGTACGTAAACATTTCTGAGAATGAGAAGGTTAAGTCATCATACCACGGTGAAAACATCGTACCACGGTGACTGCGCTAAGTATCTGAATCATAGCGATTGGTTCTCGGTGTGTCACGGAGCAGAGAAAACGAAACTATAGTATCAGAAACAGAAGAAAATTCACCACACACGATAGTATGCTTCAGTTAAGGTCTGATTATTTTTTATGCATATCTAGAAAAGTTCAAAATATTTCATTCAAATGACACTATTTCTAGCCAGACAATATAATGACGCAAAAAATAGGTTGGTCCTCACATTTTAGCAGCCAGACATTCGCACCAAGTGCAATCAGAAGCGTGTGTGTATATGAGCCTCTCATGCCATCAGATGTACATTTCTGCTCTCGTAATTCGCGTCGTCGTTCGTATTTTCTGCCTTCATCCCCGTATGCATTCGTACTTTAAAACTGTTGAATGCTGCAGGAATCAACGTGAAGTAGGTGTGAAGTGAGCATTATTTGCGCAAACGGTTGATGCTAATTTGACTCTTTTCGGTCGTACACAACAAAAAAAAATGGCAGCAAATCCACAGTGTGAATGATGGAGAGTGGGGCGAAGCATTCGTCCGTCCATTCGTTCTTGCTTCCGTTCGTCCATGCGTCTGTCTGTGAGGCCGTCCATGCGTCCATCTGCCCGTCCGTGCATGCGTCTGTTCGTGCGTCCATCCCTGCGTTTGTCCATGCATCCGCCCCTGCGTCCGTTCATGCGTCCATGCATGCACCTGTCTGTGTGTCCGTTCGTCCATCTATTCAACACTCCAAGTACCACCATCTCGTATCTTTCCATCATATATTCTCCATATAGAAGCACCGCCATCCAGGGGATATTCCAAGGACTAAACGAGAGATGGCACACGTACACTTCCTTACGGCTTGCGCTTCGGGTCTACTTCCCACCTTTAACCACCTCGAGTTCATGGTATATACTAGTTCACTGTATTCGTGGCACTGCGGCCCAACGCTCGCTAAACCTTTCTAAAACCAAGGAGGTTACGCCCAGCGAGTATAACGCAACAGGGTGATTCCACGAGAGATCGACGCGGGTCCAAAAGTTGATATTTTATATTTCATTGAGTATTTTATATTTCGTGCACCTCTCACCAGGTAGCCCGAAAGTCAACTTCGTTTGATTAGCGGCATAACGTACGAGAAAAAAAAATCAAACTTCACCAACACGGAGGTGGATACTTGTGCGCAAGTATCCACAGTGCGAATGCAAAACTGAAGTATAGTACGTTAAAATAAATTTCACAATGTTTTTGTCGATAAAATTACGGGAGGTGTAATATTTGTCCCTACTTTGAACCATATGATCTAAAACATTGCCTCCGAGATGCAGCGCACAGCAATTCATCTGTAGAGCAGACGACGGAAGACAACTTGCCTTAAAGCGTGTTCTTCAATCTAATGCGGCAGTGTTCGTGCCCCAAATGATAAAAATTTGTTATGAATCGTTTATGAACTCATTCAACATTCAATTCTCTTACCCAACGTGTTGCAAACACATGGCCGTCACAGCAGCTCCATCTGTGTGTCAGTAATGGAGAGGCACCACATATTAAAAGTCTCAGTGCTCTACGCATGAGAGTGAATTCAGATACTGTAGAATAGCGCGTTCAAAATAGTTACTCCTATCTGCTAAAACAGCCTTTCTTCACCAAATGTGGTCACGTTTACTCGCGTTTGAAGCTTATTGCCGCTTTTCCGTTGCGATTTCCAGATTTCTCAACTTATCAGCGCATTCTCGAAAAGCTCTGATTTGTACCACGAATATTGTCGCTAAAAACAAAATAATGTAACATGTTTTTCTATGTTACTGTATGATGGCCTTAGGTTGTCTATTTTACGTGATTTTAAGAAAAATTGAAGCTGTTTTTTTATTATTCTCATTTCAGTGGAGTACACTTTTGCCAATATGAGAATTTTGAGGCAATATATAAAAATTTACATTTGCCCTACGCAGGCAATAATTTATGTACCTATTGAACACACTATATACTTAAAACATGTCAAGTTTGAAAACGCTGCTTGCATTACTTCCGGAGAAAAAAAAAGGGGGGGGGGAATACGTAACCTATATTAAACTGTCGCAAAATTACCCATTTTTAAAAGTTATTTCCTTGAGGTCTACAAACTTGAAACCGTACGAATTTATTCTTCATTAGACATGCATTTCAGGTAAAAGATATGTTCCTTGAAACAAAAATATTTGTCTTTTTATAGCGTCTGCAATTTTTGAAAATGACAGGTGACGAAATTGGTGCCTCCGTGTTGGGGAAGTTTCATATTTTTTTTTCTCGTAAGTTATGCCGTTAATCATAAAACGAAGTTGACTTTCGGACTACCTGGTGAGAGGTGCACGAAATATAAAATATTCAATTAAATCTAAAATATGAACTTTTGGACCCATGTCGATTTCTCGTGGAATCACCCAGCAACCTTTTCCTGTCAGATAGTGCTCAATGTACATGCCAATGGTTGCTAATGGGAAATGAGAGGCAGGAGAATTCGGCTTTTACTTTCTTACGGCTTGCGCTTCTTATCTATTTCCCACCTTTAACCACTTAGAGTTCATGGTATATACTAGTTCATTGTATTTATGGCACTGCGGCTCAACGCTCACTATACTTTTCTCAAACTAAGGAGGTAAACCCAGCAAGTATAACGCAGCAACCCTTTCTTGTCAGATAGTGCTTAATGTGCATGCCATTGGCTGCTAATTGGGAATGAGAGACCGGAGCATTCGGCTTTTAGTTAACGCGCACGCCGCGAACTTTTTATTGTTCAACAAAGCACAGGAGAAATCTCCCACCGGGACCACCTTGCAGGTCAAAATGTAACACTGGTTACACACTACGACTACGACTACGACTACGACTACGAGGGACGAACGGGTGCCGCTTTAAGAAGCTCCGCCCCAAAAAAGTTGAATATAGAACTGCACATTTTTTGTTTATCACTGTTTCACGTGCTCACACCATTCATGGCACAACTGAAAAGCGCTTAACAAGGTGTCCCGCTCATTATTTCGTCGATCAACTGCTCACCCACCTCACGTGCCTCGCACTGCAACTATTTTTTTGCTTTACTACTTTTTACTTTATTGAGGTATAGGGACTGCCTAATTGATGCTGTACGTGCCCAACAAGATACCGAAAGTTGTTTTTGTTTCCTGAACAGTGAACACACATGATGAACTCGCCCTGCGTTTCGCCTTTCTTGTAGCTGGACTTATTGCGTTTAGGTACCGGTATGAGTTTCTATTTTGCAATCGCCACGTAATCATTAAATAATTAAGGTAAACATACATAATAAAAAGATGCGAGAGCTAAAGCGCCGAGATAGAGCCTAAGGTGTTTCTCCAACAAGCGACGGCAACAGCAGTTTTGCATGAGAAAGAAGAAGCAATTAGTTTATTTATTGTTAGTCTAGATTGGAAGCTGACTACGAAGAGAAAAGGAGAGCGCTCAAGGCTTACCACCACCACTAATTTGTATACAATGCCACCATTTGTAATAAGAAAAACCGCAGATCTGGAAAGGCACGCGAACGCCAAAGCGCAGTTGCTAATGGCTGCGCCAGCCCAGCAGTAGGCTGGAGTCGAGGAAGGAGCGTCTGCTCAAGGAACTCCGATAGCGTTCAGCGCCACCACCGTATGCATCACCGAGTGGCGGCAGCGGAGAACAGAGACGGCAGCCTAGCCAGTATACTCTAGAGATCATACCATCATTCCGGTGGTCGTTGAACGATCGCAGCGTCGGAGTATTCTCTAGTTATTTTTAGGAAATTCTATGGCAGGCCCTGTTTGCGAAAGTAGCGCAATTTTCAAACAGCGAAGCAACAACTGGGACACTCAGTTGTTTGCACTCATATCTGTGCCAGTGATTACTTTTTGTGCATTGTTTTTGTTTAAACATCGCGTTAAGCGTTGAGCTATAAAGGTTTTCAGTTAGCTCTCGTCATGTGTATGCTGTTTTTGTGCGTCCTTTGTGCGTGAGCAGCGCACTGCACGTTATGATCTGTTAGCTGTTCTCGGTGTTGCATTTCAAGTTGTTGCTATCGCAATCATTGCTTCGCCGTTGCAGTAAAACAGCGACTTTATTCTAGATATTTGCCTCTAGCTTCTTAAAAAAATGAAAGCCTGAGGCAAATATCTGTCCCCTATGTTTCCTACCTTAACTAAAGAAAGAATGCAGGTACAAAACACCGTGTGAATCTGATCAGATATGGCCACGCTAAGGCTTCTAATAATGGGCATATATTCTCTACGGGAGCAAACAACATGGCAGTTAAAGCACTTGGTGTACTTGATACCGTCGGAAAGAGGCCCGGCTGGCAGTCACTGAGTCAGCGTTGGTTTCAGGTGCGGCGCGTCAGGGCGGACGACGATACCGACATGTTGGTGTACCTTCAAAATGATGGCAAGGAGCAGTCGTCATTGGCAGAGGGCGAAGTGCAGCAGGTGCAGGCCAGACGGCTCATCATAGAGCAGCCAGCGTGTCACTCCGTACGTGTCACCGACGCTGTCCTACCGCAGAGCCCCGCCAGGATGTCTGGACCATCCCGCTCCATGCCACGCATTCAGCGGCGCTCTTAGAGAGCACCCCATGGATTTAAGAAAATTTTTTAAGAAACCTATACGTCGTCTGTCTTGTGCAACTTTTTGGGCTCACTATTGGCTGTGGTGTCCGTCACAGCTTAGACGAGCAATGTAGCAAGTAAGAATTGCCGGAAGGATGGAAAAATCCACAATAGTCAACTAAGCTGCCATTGCTAGTTTTATTGTGATAGCAATTATATAAGAGCCGCATTTCAGCCGAACCTGTTGGGGTAGGTGGAAGTTGAGCAATACTATAGCAGGCAAGCGAAAGCGTGCAGCAGGCGAGAAAACGTGCCACTGATTCCACTGCATAAAACAGTATTACAGGCCGCCGCTGTCGCGCTATCTTGACAGGGATTTTACAGGCGGCTCATACCAGTGCTAGGCTTTATCACTTGTATCGTTTAAGCAGTTGACGGCACCGAGTGCGCTTCACCCGCATCCATGTGTAATGAGTTTGCTGCATGAAATTATAAGGCGAAAGTCTGCCCGAAAGTCTGCCCCCTGAAGGGTGATGAGGCACATTGCGGGCGTGAAGCTCAAGAGGAATGCGATGCGGTCTTGTTGATATCTAGCGATGGTTTTCTCGCGCAACATTGTAAACAGCATCAATGTTCACCCATCTTTGAAAATGCCAGAAAAGTAGCTAGAAGTATGTGTGAAATGACTCATCTTATAAGCTGAACAGATCGTGGCACTTCGAGATACGACTGTAAACCGGCAGTCGATAGCACTTTCAGAAAAATAGTTAACGTATTTGCGCAATACATGAAATTATCAGTATATATATATATATATATATATATATATATATATATATATATATATATATATATATATATATATATATATATGGTAACGATGTTGTTACCCTAAATACATTGTCTGCATTTGAAGAGTCACTGCAGAAATGATTGTTATCTATGTTTGTACCTTGCTTTTTGTTGATTCTCTTGTCTCGAAGAATAACTGTAGCTATCAGTTACATAAGTTTGTATTACATTTGTTTTTTGATTGTTTGTTTGCCTGTTTCCACTGATGTTTATGTTTATGTTTTGTACCACCCCTGCTATGATCTTGTAAAAGATCGCAGTACCAATAAATAAATAAATAAATAAATAAATAAATAAATATATATATATATATATATATATATATATATATATATATATATATATATATATATTGTAAGAATTCATTGGACGTCATCCTCATCTGTCAATAACCATCATCAGTCTTCCCCCGTTCCTCTTCATCATCGGCGCCATTTCGCTGTTGCTTGAATAAAGCGTCAGCTGAACCCGTGGTATTTCAAGTGGTGGAGGTGCTTCCCGATCTCTTCGACCTCTCTCCTGCCAAAGACACCTCCTGGAGCTCCGTTCGGGACGTCGCTTACGCCAGCAGAGCACCATGGCGCAAGAGCAAGCCCAACCGAACCACCCGCCGGCTCAACCACTCACCGCCAACCCTAGCCCGGTAAACAACCCCCCTCGAGAGCCTCCAATCTTCTCCGGTCTGCCTGGCGAGGATGTCGAAGACTGGCTCGACAACTATGACCGCGTAGGTGTCTACAACAACTGGAACGAGGCATCGAAATTAGCCCGCGTCCAGTTTTACGTCTCTCAGGTTGCCAAGACGTGGTTCCTAAATCATGAGAGTGACTTCCGCGATTGGTATATATATATATATATATATATATATATATATATATATATATATATATATATATATATATATATATATATATGGTGATCTTTTATTCACGTACTATGCCTCGTCGTATTCCTGTTGTTTACGTGCGTTACAACGAAACTTACTCCAGTGAAGCTCAAAAGAGCACTTTGGCGGCATATCCGATATATTTGCTCCGGGCATGCACGCGAGTAGTTGTTTAGGGGTATTCGAGTCACTAAAAATGAAAAAAAAAAACAAGCATTTAAATTTTCTAACTTGAAGTCTCATCATCGAGCGTGCGTCTATGTGCTTGAAACACGCGTTTGTTCTGTCTTTGCTACCTTCACGTGATTCAAATCATTTAAAAACAAGCATCAATTGATATTTTTGAAATCACGATACCTAGATGATAAATGCAATGGGCATAGCAGAAAGTTTCCGTGGACCGTAGAAGATACGACTGTTGAATACCGTCCTAATATGACGCACACCGCACCATAAAACACTACAAACTCGTTCACCCTCTGACCCACTACTTTTCTTTGTCTTTGCGTTGGCGCCACACCCTATTCCCAACATCATCTGCTCCGACAAAATAAACTAAGCGTTCTATAAAGTTCTCTTGAGGCGGCAACTGAAGAGTCTCCAATGATAAAAAAGTGCTCGGCACAACGCTGGTCTGAGGCTCTGGGCAACTTTGTTGACGTTAGGCATAGTTCGGCCACCGAGATCTGTACACGCATGGGCATTTGCACTGGCCTACGTTGCCGGTGTTATGGTCAGCGATGTAGCGCCCATTGTTGTGTGAGCGTCGGCTCATGTGAAAGAGGAGCAGACAAGTTTCCTGGGAGCGAGTGACGTTTATTGCCGCATGTTCAACGTTCCGTGGCCCGGTCCAGATAAGTCCTGGGCGAGATACGGCGCATGCTCTTTATTCCTTTCATGTGCGTGCGCATTATTGGCTTGATCAAATGCGGTGCTCGGCTGGACACCACATCCCTCCCCTTTTATATTGGCTACACTTTACCAAGCTAAACTTCAGCTTGATATCTCTCAGGTGGTTGACGGTTTCTCAACGGGTAGTGTCTCACACCCACCGTCTGAATGTCTTGCGAAACGTCAAGACTGATGGCGGTAAGAGCGCAGGATGTCCCTGGGTCGACGCTCGGCTGAACTACCAGGAACTCTGATCCCTACTGGTCCGATGCCTCGCAGTCTGGGTCTGTGGTCCGCCCGAGCACCTGGTCCTTGTGACGATGCCAGGTGAAACTGCCCCTAGAAGTGCTAACACAATAATCTCAGCCTAGACCTCGAGGATGTTGTACTCCGACTAGGCGACAGTTACTCGGGTGCCTCCGCACCCGTTAGATGGGTCGTCAGCTCCTTTTCTCCGTTGCTTCGCCAAAGCCTCCTCAAGCCACTCAATGGCCCTTGAAGAAGTATTATTTGTTTTTTTTCTTTACTTCTGCGCCAGGAGACTGCGTTCAAGCTCCCTACAACTACATTCTCTCAGCGTACGATACATCTACGCTCCTAGATGCATTTTTATTCCTGCGTATTCGTTTCATCGACTCAGTCGCACCTTGTGGTTTACCCAAGCCCGCAGCCGCACCAGCCAGCACTTTTAAATTAAGGCATTCAGACGATTGGTCACGCCCAACATTTCAGCACGTTCACATTTTAATCGCCGAGAATGATACGGAACATGTTTCGCTGCCGCATAACAAGCGTCGTCTCAGGATGAGGGGAGGTGATTATTGAATGAAAAGAAGAGAAAAGTGAGCCCCGTAACTGTCTCTCGGGGAGAGGATACATCAACAGTAGCTCACAAGGAATGGGGTAAGGAGGGAGTAAAAATAATACGAAATAAATGTAGAGATATAGAAGGGGAAGCAGAAGAAGAGAGAGACGCAGAGACAGCCACATACGGAAATCAGGAAAATATAAGAAAGATGGACACGATCGCAGAAGTCCGAGGACGGGGCACCACTCAGCGAGAGCTCTTGTCAGCGTCAGGAGATGGCGTAGGGAGGCCAGTCCGCCAGAGCTGCGCTGTCGTTGGAGATTGCGGGGACACAACCGGTCGGCACAAAATTCAGTGAGTCAGTCCCCTCAGGATGGGAAGACAGCCACAGAGAGCATACCATCATGCGAGTATCTACCGCACCGTTGAGACCTCGAATTTCTATCTACGCTTGCATAGCAATAGCACACATTCAAGCGACGGAACCGACGTGTATATCTACTTGTTTGAAGAAGACGATTCGATCACTTGAATAGGATTGTGTGAGATTTCAGGCGAAGTAGGTTCGAAATAGGAGCTACATGTATTGTAGTCATATGTATTGTGGTTTTGAGACTTGCTAAAACACACTGTTTAACTACACAATCCTCTGGAAGAATTGCTTGTTGGGCAAGTTGGTACCTAATTAGTAAATTACAAAAGCCGAGCAGTAAAACAGGGAGCAGAGATGTGGCACTAACAATTGACGTTTATTTCGTAACACCCTTCCTCCCACGTCCGTACAACGAATGCACGGATAACAAACAAAAAAGTTCCTGCAAACTAATCTGAGTAAATAACCTTTTGCTAAAAACAAACATTCTTGGATGGTATGTTGGTATGTCGGGTTTAACGTCCCAAAACCACCATACGATTATGAGAGACGCCGTAGTGGAGAGCTCCGGAAATTTTGAGCACCTGGGGCTCTTTAACGTGCACCCAAATCTGAGCACACGGGCCTACAACATTTCTACCTCCATCGGAAATGCAGCCGCCGAACAAACATTCTTTCCTGGTGAGATAAACTGAGGCTGCGCTAACACATTTGTCAGGACCCAGTTTGCTGAATTAAATGTCTCAATAATAATCTCCCGTTCACGTTGCGTCTTAGCATTACCTGAAATTGTAATTACTCGACGTAGCGCGTTTAGAAACATAGGACAAGGGAAGGGACAGAAGGGAGCGCTTACTTCCAACAAAATTTTATTTCGAGGAGCGTACATATATATGCTCATGAAATTCGAAAACAGACAAAACAGATGAAAAACCCTCTATTGCCATGCGCTAAAAACTTATGATCTCAAAAACGACAATTCTTTTTCACAAAGACCGAGAGAAGGATTGCTGACGCAGTTCAGCCCTAATCTACTAAACCTATCTGCTTCAATAATCTCCCTTGTCACTTTATTTCTGTTTTTTTTTCTATGATTACCGTACCATGAAAAAGTGGTTTGCAGCCACACGTGCTGCAATGTAGTGCCAAAAAACCACCTCGACCATTTTTTACGATGCAAGCGTGTTCGCGGAGCCGGTCATTAATACACCTGCCAGTTTGTCCTATGTAGTGTTTACCGCATGAAAGAGGTATCTGATAGATTACAAATTGCGCGCATGTGACAAACAGCGTTAAGTGCTTTTTAGAGCATCCCGGTTTTGCATGTGAAACAACTTTCATACACAAGTATATACGAGAGCTTTCTCGGGGCAGAAAACACCACCTTGACATTGGCCCGCTCTCCAACCTTTTTCAAGTTGTGGGAGATTCCATGCAGATAAGGCATTACGGCAAGCTTCTGACGTCTTACTGGCTCAACATGAGAGGGAGCTTGCTGCAAGGACTGAAGCTTCTTGACCAGAATTCCCGCGACGGAAACCTGTACGTGAGAGGGGTAGCCAGCGTCAGAAGTCGTTCTGCTTGTTCCTTGAAACTAGCTGCCATCAGATGTGGACAAGACTTCTGTAAGGCGTTACTAAAGCACATGTTTACAATGCCTCGTTTTACGAGCTTAGTATGGGCGGAGTGGTACGGAAGCAAGGGTTTGTTACTCCTCGGTTTGTACATCCAACAAATGTGGTCTAGGTGAAAAATGAGAGCGATATCTAAAAATCTGAGAGTGTTATTAACAGGCAACTCATGGGTTAAAACAAGGGGACTAAACTGCTCCTTGATGAAGTTGAGGATATCTAGGGCACAAAAAATGGGGTCACAGTCAAGAAGAATGAGGAAGTCGTCAACAAATCTAAAGATGCGCATGATTAGGTTGTCACTGAGGTCACCGGAAACGGTTCTGTCGAGCTTGGCTAAAAACAAATTACTTAAGATTGGAGCAATACATGATCCAATACAAATGCCCTCCTTTTGAAGGTGGGGCTTCCCATTCCATTGAATAAAAGTAGATTGCAAATAAAAGGATAAAAGTTCTAATAGCTACTAGACGATATACCAGCACTATTCTGAAATGCCATGCTACCAAGCTTGTCAATGCTCTCTTCTACACAACCAAGAATCGATTTGTGAGGGAACGAATAATACAGATCTTTTACATCAATGAAAAAACCACACATGCGCTGATTCGAACGGGATCGGACGAAATCAAGAACTTGATGGGAGTTTTTCACGAGAAATGGGTCATCTAGTTAATAGACCAAGCTTACTTTGTAAAAACAACGCAACATTTTTTTGCCACGTGCCATTTTCTGAAACGATAACACGAAATGGTTTTTCAGGCTTATGTGTTTTCGCACTGAAGAATACCTCAAGACAATCTTTTTTGCTATTTCCTATAGCAAAAATTTTTTAGCGCATGGCAGTAGAGGGTTTTTCATCTGTTTTGTCTGTTGTTTTCGAATTTCATGAGCATATATATGTACGCTCCTCGAAATAAAATTTTGTTGGAAGTAAGCGCTCCCTTTTGTCCCTTCCCTTGTCCTATGTTTCTAAACGCGCTACGTCGAGTAATTATGTCTTACCAACATGCCCAACTTTACACTTTAGTCAATTACCTCTCTAGTACAACGGGCCCTTTTATGTGTTCTCCTCCTACTCCGTCTATAAGGCATGGTGGCACTGCCAGGATGCAACACCTCAACCCGTTTGCTTATCTACCGCAGATATTTGGCGTCCTGCTGCTCGCACAAGCAGGAGGCGAAGAACCGGCTCTGCTATCTGGATACGACGGCGCACCACTTCTAAGCCATCAAGCGCATCATGTGCGCATTGCGCACTTGGAATCTACGCTCGACGATTTGCCTGGAAACAGGCCTGCCTCGGTGACTTCATGCGCTGACGCTGATTGCCACAACGTGAAGACGGCGCTGCTGGCAGACTGGAGTGGTATAAAGACTGGACACCCCTTGACTCAAGCCATAGGGCACGGCGGCACTGCCAGCATACAACACCTCAACCCGTTTGCTTATCTACCGCAGTTCCTTGGATTGCTGGGCCCCTTTTTTGCCGAACCTTTCGATCTGCGAGTGGGAGATGCGCATGCGCCGCACCCTGCGACCAGCCTCATCTTTTCTTGCCGGTCATCAACTGCACACCCGGACCACCTGCCTCTACAGCTATCAGCCACGTGGGCATCACTGATACCAGAAGCCGTCCAGGCGGCGCCGTTGCAGACTCCGGCTATATATGAGCGTCCTGTTCACTCCTCGGCCACTGGGCACGGCGGCACAGCCGGTATGTGGTGGTCTGAAAATCCGTTTGTCTTCCTTCTACAGGTGAGCAGGCGTTACGGAAAATGCTTTCGCTCAGGCGACCCGTTCTTACTTGTGCTGCCGTGCCCTTGGTCTTCTGGTGTGTCTTATATTTCTGGCTTGTTGCGACAACTGCTCCTTCTGGGCGGAGACATTGAGACCAATCCTGGTCCTGATTTGGCTAAAATTGCTAAACAACTAGAGAGCATAGCTACTGACATAAAGGACATAAAAGAAAAGCGACTAACCGATATAGAGAAAAAATTGGACGCCTTGACGATTTTAGAGAACAAAATTGCTGCTTGCCAAACTCAAATAGCTGCTATGGGCACCGTAATTCATCAACTAGAAAAGCAGGTTGATCAGCTCGAAAACCACAGTAGAAGGTCAAACCTAATAGTGTACGGCTTACCGGAAAGGGACAACGAGACCAGTGACACACTTGAACACGTTGTCAACAAAGAAGTAATTCAAGACTTATTGGAGCTTGAACCAATTAGGATTGAGCGCATCCATGGAATAGGTAGGCCTGCACCAAACAAGGTTAGACCAGTTATTTTTAAACTGCAAGACGCACAGGACAAGATCTCAATTATTAAGCAAGGATCTAAGCTAAAAGGTTCAGATTTCTCTATTGGTGAAGATTTCTCCCGTAAAGTGCGAAATGTCAGACGTAAACTGTGGGCAAGTTCGAAACCAAACCGCGACAAAAAAGATTGATTGATTGATTGATATGTGGGGTTTAACGTCCCAAAACCACTCTATGATTATGAGAGACGCCGTAGTGGAGGGCTCCGGAAATTTCGACCACCTGGGGTTCTTTAACGTGCACCCAAATCTGAGCACACGGGCCTACAACATTTCCGCCTCCATCGGAAATGCAGCCGCCGCAGCCGGGATTCGAACCCGCGCCCTGCGGGTCAGCAGCCGAGTGCCTTAGCCACTAGACCACCAAAAAGAAAAAGTGTCGCTAGTTACCGAAAAAGATGAACGCCTACTCCTACGAAAAAACTACGAACGAAAGCCAAATCGTCCACAGACGAGGCAACAGGCTCAGGCATTAAACAACGCATCATGATCAAAAATACTTCCAAAAAGGTCAATCAACCGAAAAACCAGGAACACCCCTAACAGTAATGCGAACCCAACCAAAGAAAAGCAACTGCGCCTGCTGAACCTGAATGCTCGTAGTCTAATAAATAAAACTGACCAGCTTGAAATTATCTTGCTTCAAAATGACCCGCACATTGTCGTAGTGACAGAAACTTGGCTCCGAAGCGACATATCAGATGACAGCGTCTTTCCCGCATCCTATCAGATCTTACGTAAAGACAGGGCTTCCAGAGGCGGGGGCGTGGCTGTTCTTTTGAAGAACAACATACGGGTCGTTTTGTTGCCTGATATCGACGAACTTGAATGCCTGTGCATGAAGGTTTTGTGCTCTTTCATTCTTTACGCGCTTTACAGGCCTCCTGATTCCCCATCGGAATATCTAACTAGACTTCGAGAGCACATGTCGAAATATGTGAACAGCAAAATTTTTCTGATTGGGGACTTTAACCTTCCAGGGATTGACTGGAAACGATTGATGGCTGGTTCAGAATTTTTGAAACACACAAACATAGTGTTTGATATCATGCTTACACATAACCTGTGTGGGCAAGGCGGCAGCAGCTCGAGCACCATGCTCAATCCTTTCGTCTTCTTTGCACAGATTGCCTGCGGCCTGTCCGGACCATGGTTGCACAATGTCACCACGCTGGAAACGACGCGATCTACTGCTACGGCATCGACAGACGCTCCGAAACTGCGTGCGCACCTCACTGACGGCGTGCTCTTAAGCTATCATGCCTACCCGTGCTTGATAGCATCGTTGGATTCGGCAGCACTTCAGCTGACAGTTTGCGCGCCCACCAAAGCAAGAACGTCACTACTGATCACCCAGTCACCGAGCGTCACTGGCATGTGACGTCTTCCACTGCGGGTATAAAAGTCCTGGCTGCACTGTGCTTCACCAGTGGGCAAGGCGGCAGCAGCTCGAGCACCATGCTCAATCCTTTCGTCTTCTTTGCACAGATTGCCTGCTGCCTGTCCGAACCATGGTTGCACAATGTCACCACGCTGGAAACGACGCGATCTACTGCTACGGCATCGAAAGACGCTCCGAAACTGCGTGCGCACCTCACTGACGGCGTGCTCTTAAGCTATCATGCGCTACCCGTGCTTGATAGCATCGTTGGATTCGGCAGCACTTCAGCTGACAGTTTGCGCGCCCACCAAAGCAAGAGCATCACTACTGATCACCCAGTCACCGAGCGTCATTGGCATGTGACGTCTTCCACTGCGGGTATAAAAGTCCTGGCTGCACTGTGCTTCACCAGTGGGCAAGGCGGCAGCAGCTCGAGCACCATGCTCAATCCTTTCGTCTTCTTTGCACAGGTACGTTACCTAAACCATGCATACTGCTTGAGATCTGACGATCGTTTCTTGCTTCTGCTCACTTGCCCACCTGGTGTTGTGTCGCTATATTCGCATGCGTTGTATAATGTTTGCCGCCTGATTCTTAGTGGTGACGCCGAACTAAATCCTGGCCCTGGTTCTAAAAATAAACCTCTCAAAGACTCAGATGGCCCCGCAACGCGATCTAGGACAACTTCAAATACATCTTCGGAGGCGGTTACACTGCCTACTCCGTCAGCCCATGCTACACAAAACGAGCCCGAAAATACTACCGTTTTATCTATGCTTTCTCAGATACTCACAAGCCAAAATCAAATCGCTAGCGATATAGCAAACATAAAAACACAATTCAACGCAAGACTCGATGCGCTGGAATCACGGGTGGCGGAACTCGAGTCTGTGACAGCTGTCTGCGAGGGGAAAACTGCGTGCGAAGCCTTACGCGCTGAAGGTGCCTCGGCGAGTAAAACACTTGCACAGCTCAGCCTCAAAATAGACGAGCTCGAAAATCAATCCAGGCGAAATAATATCATCTTACACGGGTTTCCAGAGGACGCTGGCGAGAATGGCGAAACTATACTGTCTAGTGTGTCTGTACTCGTCACGCGGAAAATGAAAATGGAAATGCCACGCGTAGAGCGCATACATAGATTAGGCAAACCGCGTGAAAGGCTGGCGCGTCCGATCATATTGAAACTCCTAAATTTTAACGACAAGATGGCTCTCTTGAAGAAAGCCAAACATCTTAAAGGCTCCGATTTCAGCATTTCAGAAGATTACTCTTTTAGAGTGCGATCTATCCGCAAGAAGTTATGGGACGCGACCTCCACTTTCCGCAAGAATGGCTCCTCAGTTAAAATAGTGTGTTACCATGTATTTATCGACAACGTTATTTATCGACCATTATTTATCGACAACGTTATTTATCGACCATTAGCACACCGCAGTGTCACCAAAAACTAAACCAGTCGTTTTCTAGGTTTTGCGCGTGGTGTAAAACGTGGCAGATGTCCGTAAATTTCCGCAAAACAGTATCCATGTCTTTTACTCACAAACGTTCCCTGTCTAATTTCACGTACTCATCCGCTGACATAAACCTCCAAAGAGTTACAGAATATAAGTATCTTGGCATTATTTTCACAAGTAACCTATCCTGGTCGAAACACATCGCATATGTATGCACAAAGTCACTCAAGAAACTGGGTTATCTTCGGCGCACACTCAGCCAAGCACCGAAAGACACCAAACTCCTGATGTATAAAACGCTAATCCGACCGACACTCGACTACGCATGCTCCGTGTGGAACCCTTACCGAAAAGGCGAAATTAACAAAATTGAAGCCGTTCAAAAGAAAAAGAATGGCGATTTGGGCTAGTTGGTTTGAATTCATAGTAATAAGGGCTGCAGCGCGAGCACGAATGTGCTAGAAGAAACAAAGTCGAGGTACGGAAGGCAAAAGAGGACAACACGAGCGCTGTGTTGTCCTCTTTTGCCTTCCGTACCTCGACTTTGTCTGTTTCTTCTAGCACATTCGTGCTCGCGCTGCAGCCCTTATTACTATGAGTTCAAAAGAAAGCCATCCGATTCATCTGTCGCAGGTATGACTGCGCTTTTTCACCAACCACAGCCCTCGTATCTCTAGAGCTAACCACCTTAGCTGCCCGTCGTGAAATTGAATCACTAACCTTTTTTCACCGCATCATTCACTGTTCATATCGCCTGTCATCGAACAAATATGTCACATATGCAAGCCCCACTCAGACCAGAAGCAATCACACCCTTAACGTTTCCCCGTATCATCCCCGCACAGACACGTTCAAATATAGCTTTTTCCCGCGAACAATTGAGCGTTGAAATTTGTTGCCTGGCCACGTGCGCTCTCTTGACTTGCTTACATTTCCTTCTAAAATACAACTATTGTAAACTACGTACATATACCGCTTTGTTTCCTTTCCCCCTTTGTACGAGTGCACTTTTGTACTTAGTTGTGTATGTTAGGTCGTTTTCATGTAACCCTTTACCATGCCGCTAAAACTGTACACTTCCTTCTATGTTGACTTTCGAACACCTGGTTTCGTCGTTACTGTGTTTTCTTTCTTTCTTTTTGCTTTTGTTTTATTATTGAACTGCCCCGCCGCGGTGGTCTAGTGGCTAAGGTACTCGGCTGCTGACCCGCAGGGCGCGGGTTCGAATCCCGGCTGCGGCGGCTGCATTTTCGATGGAGGCGGAAATGTTGTAGGCCCGTGTGCTCAGATTTGGGTGCACGTTAAAGAACCCCAGGTGGTCTAAATTTCTGGAGCCCTCCACTACGGCGTCTCTCATAATCATATAGTGGTTTTGGGACGTTAAACCCCACATATCAATCAATCAATCATTATTGAACTTGTTCGATGCACGGTTTTGTGCGATGTACCCACTCCTGCTATAGCCCCAAGAGGGGCTGCAGTATGTTAAAATAAAAATAAAAAAATAAACCTAATACAAGTTGTAAACGAACCAACTCGGGTACAGGGCCCTTGTAGTTCCCTTCTGGATCTTGTATTTATTCCCCGTAATTTTGACCGATACTCTGTTGCAATAGAACCAGGGATATCTGACCACCACTTAGTATGCGTTGCTTTACCCCTTCTCAAGTTAAGCTCCCAAGATATTATTTACAAATATTATTTACAAATAACACATATTATTATACACATATATATATTATACACAAGATATTATTATACACATATTATTTACAAATAGATTTTTGAATTTCTAGACGAAAATGCCGTACTAACAAATTTTCAACATAGTTTTAGAAAAGGTTATTCCAGGGCAACCCAATTGGTGACAATAATTCATTCATTAGCAGCGTGTCTTGACAATAACGGCCAAATTGATGCTATATTTTAGATTTCAAAAAAGCTTTCGACAAGGTACCACACGACAAATTAATAGCAAAACATAAAAACATTCACATTCCGGATATTTTTGTTTCCTGGATTGCAGCCTACCTATCCAACCGCCAACAGCTTGTAAAAATTAACGAAGAAGAATCTCGGAGTCTTCCTGTCACCTCTGGGGTTCCACAAGGTAGTGTTTTGAAACAATTGCTTTTTTTGTTGTATATTAACGATTTAGTAACTGTTGTTGACCCTACTGTTCAAATTCGCTTGTTCGCTGACGACTGTGTTTTGTTTCGGGAAGTCACATGTACTAATGATCAGAATGAACTCGAGAAAAACATTGAAAACGTGCGGGAGTGGTGTGTAGAATGGGGAATGGAATTAAATTTGGAAAAAAGTGTATATCTCTGTGTAACGAGAAAGAGAAACCCTAGTGAACACGTGTATAAATTAGGATCGTCTTCTCTCACACAGGTTGACAGTTATAAGTACCTCGGCGTTACGCTAACAAACAACTTATCATGGAACATGCACATAGATAATATTTGCTCGTCTGCCTTTCGGAAATTATGCTTCCTAAGATATAAGCTCAGAAATTCCCCTCCAAACGTAAAGCTTCTTGGTTATTTCCCTTTCGTTAGGCCGAAGCTGGAGTATGCGAGTATCGTGTGGGACCCCCATACTAAACAAAACGTTAAAAAACTTGAAAGAATTCAGCGGAAGGCCATTCGGTTTGTTTATTCTAGGTTTTTGCGAACGGACTCCCCCACAGACCTAATGCTAGCTAATAATATTCCTTCCCTTCAGGATCGTAGAAAGAAGTCCCGCCTTGATTTTCTGTCTCTTTTATATAATCGCAAAGTTTCCCTTGATCCAACCCCTTTTCTTTCTCCATTAAACACAAGACCGACAAGACATCGCCAACGAAATGCACTAACTCCGTACTTCGCGAGAACGGACACGTTCAAATTTTCATTTTTTCCACGCACCATTTCAGACTGGAACCAAACAATCGAATGTAGTACTTGCGATACTGAGTAACTGTGTACTGTTTTTGTTTTGTTTTGCGTGTATTGCATTTCTCTTTGCATTACACCATGCCCTCCTGCTTTGACCGAAGTGTGGTCTGCAGTATGTATTAAATAAATTAAATAAAATAAATAAATAACGGCTGCGTTGATAGCCCACACCACTTGCCGTGCGCGAAGACTTACGTTCTGTATGCGGAAGCAAATTTTCCCTGAAGAAGTTCGGATACTCTTTGGTGGGTTCACCCCTTCCGTCGGACATGGCATGAGAGTGTGCAAGATTCTGAGGAATGAGTTCAGAAGGCAAGTGCGACTGCTTTGGCAGTAGTTTTCGCTTCAAATTCTGAATAGCAGAGATGATGCCAAGCGAAGAAGACAGCTTCATGAACTTCAGCGCGCCATTCATCAAACTACAGAGGCCATTTGGGTCTGTGATCTGGGTCATCTGCGAAGTCAGGCTAGATCGGCACCAAGACGGGATGAAAAAGGCATGAGTAGCGTTCACAAACTGGAGCCGTTACAGTTGCCCCCAGAAGTGTCAAAAACCCTCTCACTAGGACCGAAGTTTGCGGTAAAGCCAAGGCTTTCCGCACCTGAAAGGCTCTCCTTGGTCCGCCAAATTTCTGGGAAGGCAACTGACTCTGAACATGACCGGTGTGTGTCAGCAGGTGTTGATGTGCTCCTTCGTTCGAAGCAACACTCTTCCAAGTTGCTGCTGAGAAAAGTGGAGGCCTACCTTAGGAACAATGCCCTCGCCATGCTTCCAGCCGACAAGGAAGGAGGGTTTGCCGTTCTTTCTTACAAGCTTTTCAGTTCTAAAGCAAGTGAAGCTGTTTCATCTGTTTTCAAATGTTACGACAATGTTGCTCTCTTCAAAGTCAAGTCTCAGGCAAAAAAGATGTGTGAAAAGCTCGACCTCAGTAAACTTGTTAGTGACATAGCAAATAGCAAAAAAGATTGTCTTGAGGTATTCTTCAGTGCGAAACACATAAGCCTGAAAAACCATTTTGTGTTATCGTTTCAGAAAATGGCACGAGGCAAAAAAATGTTGCGTTGTTTTTACAAAGTAAGCTTCGTCTATTAACAGTAGATGACCCATTTCTCGTGAACAATTCCCATCAAGTGCTTGATTTCATCCGATCTCGTTCAAATCAGCGCATGCGTGGTTTTTCCATTGATGTAAAAGATCTGTATTATTCGTTGCCTCACAAATCGATTCTTAGTTGTGTAGAAGAGAGCATTGACAAGCTTAGTAGCATAGCATTTCAGAATAGTGCTGGTATATCGTCTAGTAGCTTTTAGAACCTTTATCCTTTTATTTGCAATCTAATGTTATTCAATGGAATGGGAAGCCCCACCTTCAAAAGGAGGGCATTTGTATTGGATCATGTATTGCTCCAATCTTAAGTAATTTGTTTTTAGCCAAGCTCGACAGAACCCTTTCCGGTGACCTTAGTGACAACCGAATCATGCGCATCTTTAGATTTGTTGACGACTTCCTCATTCTTCTTGACTGTGACCTCACTTTTCGTGCCCTAGATATCCTCAACTTCATCAAGGAGTGGTTTAGTCCCCTTGTTTTAACCCATGAGTTGCCTGTTAATAACACTCTCAGATTTTTAGATATCGCTCTCATTTTTCACCTAGACCACATTTGTTGGATGTACACACCGAGGAGTAACAAACCCTTGCTTCCGTACCACTCCGCCCATACTAAGCTCGTAAAACGAGGCATTGTAAACATGTGCTTTAGTAACGCCTTACAGAAGTCTTGTCCACATCTGATGGCAGCTAGTTTCAAGGAACAAGCAAAACGAAATGCAGCTTAAGGCGCGAAAACGACACGGACGAAGAGGGAAAATTCATGGCATTGCTAGAATTGTATTTGAGGTCGACTTATGTAGAGTGGGACGGTAGCCTATACCTGCAAAGGAGCGGCGTTTGTATAGGTTCCTGTTTAGCGCCATTTTTAAGTGACCTGTTTTTAGCTCGCGCAGGCAGGACCATTTCTAGCCTTCTCGAAGGTAGCGGTGTCATCAGGGTTTTTAGATTCGTAGATGATTTTTTAGTTCTCATAGACAAAAAGTTTATGGACACCGACCAAGTCGTTACTAACACCTTAACAATTTTTAGGCATGTTTTATCGCCCTTAATAGTGACACATGAACTTTCGGTCGATTCGACTATAAGGTTTTTAGATCTTAGATTGTTTGTAACAACTGATCATGCATGTTGGCAGTATGAGCCTCGTGCTAACAAACCACTACTACCTTTTAGCTCGTCCCATTCTAAGCTTGTCAAACGTAGTATCGCCAACATGTGCCTGCTGAATGCTTTCAAGAAATCCTGCCCACACAGAGCAGCAGACAGTTTCCTCAAGCAGGTTGACCGTCTTGAGCAGGCGGGCTATCCACAGCACATTCTGGTGTCAGTGGCGGAGAAGATTTTGAAGAAGTCGCGGAACTGCCACACAAGCGAAGGGTCGCCCCAGAATAATGTCAAGCTTGCTGTGATTCCTTATGTACACCGCGTATCCCATAATTTGAAAAAGATTGCCGAACAGGTTGATGTAAAGGTGGTCTTCTCTGCGCCGTTAAAACTTTCCAGGCTCTGCAAGATGACTAACCCCTTTCCCAGGAAAGCTCCGGCCTGCAATGTGAACCACCAGAACAAGTATGTAATTTGTCAGAAGGGTGTGGTCTACGAGTTCCCCTGTTCGTGTGGTAGATGGTACGTAGGCCATACCGAGCAATGCCTGAATGATAGGCTAAGACAGCATAATAACAACGTCAGGAATGGCAGAGAGGGCCACCTCGCAATTCACTGCCGGGATTGTCATTGCGTTCCTAACTTTAGCGCCTGCGCGGTAGTCGCCCGAAGCCCTGATAAATCAGTAAGACTAATCATTGAGGCCAAGAGAATAATCGAATTAGGTGATCTGTGCGTTAGCGTAGCCTCCATTTCTTTATCGCCAAAGGAGTTACGCTACTTAAATGCGGCTGCGCATTAAGGCACGGTGACGGCGCGCGCGGTGTCTATATATGTTCTGTGCTCTTTCGAAATAAATCTTTGTTGGAAGTGGCGCTCCGTGTGTGTGTACTGTCTCTCTTCGTCCGTGTCGTTTTCGCGCCTTAAGCTGCATTATGTTAAACCAACAAGCCCAGTCTGCTATTCTCACAAGCAAAACGACTTCTGGACGCTGGCTACCCCTCTCACGTACAGGTTTCCGTCGCGGGAATTCTGGTCAAGAAGCTTCAGTCCTTGCAGCAAGCTCTCCCTCATGTTGTGCCAGTAAGACGTCAGAAGCTTGCCGTAGTGCCTTATCTGCATGGAATCTCCCACAACTTGAAAAAGGTTGGAGAGTGGGCCAATGTCAAGGTGGTGTTTTCTGCCCCGAGAAAGCTCTCGTACTTGTGAAAGCTCTCGTACTTGATTGCAGCAGCGACAGCGGGATGGCCACGTACTGAATTGAATTCTGTCTTTCGTGCAGATACCGTATCGTGCCCTTCCAGCGCGATTACCGGCACGTGTAGGGCATTCTGTCGCCGTGAGGAGGAGCTACCGTAGGCCTTGACTGATCAAATTCATCATTTGTGCCGATCTGTCAACCCGTTGAGGGCAGCCTGACGACACCGGAAGGAGCTTCCTGCGGCCCTACTGTGTGACGCTCCTGCTCTGAATTGCCACTTATAAAGCTACCGTCCCCACCAAGGCTCCATTGCAGCAGCGACAGCGGGATGGCCACGTACTGAATTGAATTCTGTCTTTCGTGCAGATACCGTATCGTGCCCTTCCAGCGTGATTACCGGCACGTGTAGGGCATTCTGTCGCCGTGAGGAGGAGCTACCGTAGGCCTTGACTGATCAAATTCATCATTTGTGCCGATCTGTCAACCCGTTGAGGGCAGCCTGACGACACCGGAAGGAGCTTCCTGCGGCCCTACTGTGTGACGCTCCAGCTCTGAATTGCCACTTATAAAGCTACCGTCCCCACCAAGGCTCCATTGCAGCAGCGACAGCGGGATGGCCACGTACTGAATTGAATTCTGTCTTTCGTGCAGGTTAGTAGTTATTAAGTATTCTAAGGTAACCCTTCTGTTCAAATCGCTGTTGCTGCTGCTACCGAAGTACTATAGTTTTTTTTTGTTCTTTTGCAATTTATGGTGTGACTGAAACTTGTTAAGCGATGCCGACGTGTGCCGAACTTGCGAAGCGCATTGATGCAATTGAAGTGAACTTCAACAATGAGTCTGACCGTCTGGCTCATGATGTCTTCGGTAAAGTCTTGTTGAGAATGCAATCTTCAGGAATTGATGTTAAGGAGCTCAAAAGCGAAATTGACGATTTAAAACAGAGCATGGAAATCCTGAATGGCATTGTTGAGACACTGCGCTCAGAAAAAGAGGTACTCGCTGCCGATAACAAAAGACTGTTGAACGAAAACAACTTGCTCTCAAAAAAGGTTCAAGAACTTGAACAGTAAGCATTCCCTGCACGCAAGGGGAAGACTGTGTAGCGATTTGCAAAAAGTTGGCGATACTGTAGGTTGCCCCCTTGTGCCCTCTGACCTTGACATTGTGCACCGTGTCCCGACGAAGGTCAAGGAAAAAAAGAATGTTGTTGCCAGGTTTTGCTCGCGTTCGAAGAAGAATGAATTCATTTCTAAGGCACGTAAAGCTAAGTTGTGTCTTGGGGATCTTGGTATCTCTTCTGCAATCAACAGCCCTGTGTACGTAAATGATCACCTAACGCCAACAAATAAATCATTATTCACCAAGGCTTTAAATCTAAAGAAAGCCAATAACTGGAAATTCTTATGGACAGAGAATTGTGCAATTAAGGCAAGGAAAACTACCGACAGTCAGGTTTACCGCATTGCTAAGGAATCTGATCTCTCTTTTATAATCTAGATATCCCTGTTTTTTTTTACGCCTACGCTGTTGTTTTTTTCACCATCGCTGTATCTGATTCACCATGTCAGTTTACCTAAACACTTCAGAGTTGGATCATTTTTTTTTTAACAGCTCATGTTCGCTTATTCATTTCAATGCTCGTTGTATGCGGAAACATTACGACGACATTCAAAATCTTCTCTCTACAATCACAAAGCCCTTTACTATCATTTGTATCACCGAAACTTGGCTTTTAGACGCTGATAAAAATCTTTTCGGCTTCCCCAACTACTCATCTGAATACGCACACAGACCATCAAGCAATCATGGTGGAGCAGCCATCTATGTATTATCAAACCTGGCATTCAAACGACGGCATGACCTTGCAATAAATTTACCAAACTGTGAAGCTGTATGGGTAGAATTCGATCATTTGTTGCTTAACATCGACAACAAAAATTTTATTTTGGGTTGTATTTATCGTTTGCCCTCTACCTCCATTACCGATTTTTGCAACGCTTTAGACAATGTGCTTGAATCAATATCATCAGAAAATAAAAATGTAGTTATTGTTGGTGACACGAATGTCAACCTGCTTGATACCGCGTCCGCTAACTTCACGACATATTCTAGCTGCTATCACAGTTATGGTTTTGAATGCCTAATTACTCAAGCTACACGTCTTTCTCGTGACGGCGGATGCTCACTGATTGATCATGCGCTATCAAACCTTCTGGTCGCTCCTGAAGTAGGCATTCTTACCAGTGATATCACCGACCATTATCCCATCATTCTTAAAACTATTTCAACTCCTATTTGTCGTTCCGCATGCTTTCATAAACTTGTTTTGGATAAGAAAGCACTTATCGAGAACATTACGAAATCAGACTGGCTTGCTGTAAGGGAAACCAACGACCCTCAAGAAGCATTCTCGCGCTTTTTTTCTTTACTTTTACATTACTTCCATTCCCATTCGCATAGGAAAAAATGCAAGAAGATCATTGCGTCACCTCAAAACCCATGGCTAACTGATAAATTACTTAAAGCAATGCGCAGACGCGAGAATCTTTACAAAAAAACCAAGAAACAGCCTTTCAATGTTAAGCTAAGAGCAAGGTACAAGAAATACTGTAACAATCTCTGTGCGCACTTAAAAAGAGCAAAAAGAAAATACCTCGAACAGAAAATATTAGAATGTGGAAGTAACTCCGATAAAAAATGGAAATTAGTAAATTCTTTTCTAAATAGAAACGGCGACCGAGGAAGCATTACTGCAATAATTCATAACGGCATTGTGCACTCAAATCCACGTGACATTGCTGATACATTCAGTGACTTCTTTTTTTCGAACAATCTGCCATCGGACCAAGTTTTAGATTACGAAATCACTCGCTTACCCCAGTCCTTCTATTTGTTCCCCACTTCTGCCGATGAAGTAACCGCGGTAATTCGGAATCTAAAAACCACTAGCGCTGGTCTAGACGACATCAGTCCATCACACATAAAGCTGATTGCTCTATCTATATCTGACATTCTTGCAGATGTCATTAATCTAATATTTAAAAAGGGGACTTTTCCTCGCGAACTTAAGCGTGCTAGAGTTACCCCAGTATTTAAAAAAGGAGACCGATCATTGGTAACGAACTACCGGCCTATATGTGTGCTCCCGTTCCTCAGCAAAGTAATTGAGAAATTATTTGAAAAGCGCCTAACTAATTACCTTCAAAAGTTTAGCATTCTTACTGATTTTCAGTTTGGTTTTCGTACAGGATATTCTACTGATCTCGCTTTATTATATCTTACTGAATTTCTAAAGCAGGCGATTGACGATGGCAGTTTAGCTGGATCTGTTTTTGTTGACCTAACAAAAGCCTTTGATACTATTAACCATCAGATACTCTTCATAAAACTGGAAGCAATGGGAATATGTGGTCCTGCTCTGTTATTTATTCGCAGTTATCTCCTTAATCGAAACCAAACGGTCAGCATTTCCGGTACCTACTCCAAACAAACAACAACGAACATAGGAGTACCACAAGGGTCCATTCTGGGCCCACTTTTGTTTTTAATCTATATCAACGATCTACCTAATTTTATCATACACTGTAAATATTTGCTCCACGCTGATGATACGACGATTTTTAGTTCCGATAATAGCATAGACTGTTTAATAAATAAGCTGAGCACAGATCTTCGCAATATACTACACTGGTGTAAGCTAAACAAATTACAGTTCAATCCTCAAAAAACCCAATTTATTCTCTTTTCATCACATCAGCGATCGCTAGTAACAGATCCCACAATTAGTATCCCAAATCATTCGATCCACGCTAGTAATGATTGTGTTTACTTGGGCGTCAAACTAGATAGAAAATTAAAATTCCACTCTCATATTTTAGATGTCAAGAAAAAGCTGTCTTATGGTATACGCATCCTCATTCGGTCTCGCCCTTTTTTTTCACGTTCCATTCTCTTGTCACTATACTACGCATTTATTCATTCTCACATCAACTACTGTATAACTACCTGGGGCACTACCTACAACACTCGCCTCGCACCGTTACAGACTATTCAAAACAAAGCAATTAAAATGGTCACTTCTAGTTCACATTACACCAATTCAAAACAACTATTATACAGCTACAACATCCTTACAGTGCGCGATATGGTTAAGTATAATCTAGTCATATGTTTATCCAAGCATATCAATGAGCTATTTCCCATTTCCATCATCCCGTCCTCCTCACTTCTCAATACCAACAACACTAGATTTGCTCACCACAAAAACTTCACCTTACCGAAAGCCCGGACTAACTATGGCAAACAAACCGCTTATTTTAGCTCACTTTTCATATGGAATTCACTTCCATCCATCTTAAAAGTAATGAATCCACACTCGTTTGTAAAAGAATTAAAAAAGCTCTTTGTCAACCAGTACAACACGTAGCACTTCATTCTCATAGCCCCTAAAGCATGCTCTCACACATGTATGTATGTGTGTATATATATGTGTGTATATATATATATGTATATATGTGTGTGTATATATGTATGTGTGTATATATGTGTATATATATTTATATATTTTTTTCTTTTTTCTTTTTACATCTCGTGTTTACATGGTTCCGTTATATTATGAAATGTGCTTGATCACCTATATCATTATAATTATTGGAATTTTTCCCTTCCTGTCGAAGCTATGTTTTATTTGTTTTTATGTTCATCATGCACAGGAGGTCCCAATTCAGTCTCCGACTATGGGACCACCTTCTGTATACTGTCTGTAATGACTTTACTTCATAGTAACAATAAAATTTGATTCTGATTCTGAAAGTTGTTACACATGCAAAACCGGTATGCTCTAAAAAGCACTTAACGCTGTTTGTCACATGCGCGCAATTTGTAATTTATCAGATACCTCTTTCATGCGGTAAACACTGCATAGGACAAACTGGCAGGTGTATTAATGACCGGCTCCGCGAACACGCTTGCAACGTAAAAATGGTCGAGATGGTTTTTTGACACTACCCTGCAGCACGTGTGGCTGCAAACCACTTTTTCACGGTACGGTAATCATAGGAAAATACAGAAATAAAGTGACAAGGGAGATTATTGAAGCAGCTGGGATTAGTATATTAGGCCTGAACTGCGTCAGCAATCCTTCTCTCGGTCTTTGTGAAAAAGAATTGTCGTTTTTGACATCATAAGTTTTTAGCGCATGGCAATAGATGGTTTTTCATCTGTTTTGTCTGTTGTTTTCGAATTTCATGAGCATATATATGTACGCTCCTCGAAATAACATTTTGTTGGAAGTAAGCGCTCCCTTCTGTCCCTTCCCTTGTCCTATGTTTCTAAACGCGCTACGTCGAGTAGATATGTCTTACCAACATGCCCAACTTTATACTTTACTAAAATTGTAACCTTTTCCAAGAGGGGCGTACAACCACACGACTTGCAGTGCAACGGCAAGTTACCAACAGTACACCAGGGTAGAAGATTTTCATGCTCCCTCAGCCGAACATTGATGCATCGACCAGATTGTCCAACGTAAAACCTGTTGCAACTCAATGACATGCCATCATCCACGCATGGGATACAGGCGCAGTATTTTTTCACATTTTTTGTTACACAAACTGCTTATTGTTCAAAGCGGCGCAACCCTATTGCAAAGACCCGTGAGTTCGCTGGGTGCAGAAGAGACCAGTCGGACATCAATACGGGCCACAACCTTCTTGAAGCTGTGTGATATGCCATGGGCATATGTCATAACCACAAAGTTCTTCTGTTCTGAAACTCCTCCATCATTTCTGTGTTCTCCAACACCACCATCAATTCTGTATTTTACAGTGAGGCGCTAAAACCCATATTCAGCAACATAGGCTATTAACGCATGCGGGCAGCCTGCCAAAAAAAGCTTATTTTGTTGCTAAGTCATGCTATCTTGCATTTCATGAATGCAACTCTTCGTAACAGCATTTGTCAGACAAAGATTGGCAATACCTCTTTTCGCCACCTTAGAGTGTGAGGAATCATATAAGGCAAAATATTTTTTAGTCCTTGGACTATACTTTCTGCACAGGTAGACATGAGGATGAAACGTGAGTGTGAGGTGTAAAAAACTCAGGTGAAAATCTGTAACTTGGAATCCAAATGGTTTCAACGGGCATTAAAGAAACCAACAACTGCGCAGAACATGAAATGAGATGACGGCACGGATGGAAAGATTGTCCCTTATAGTTGTAACAGACCGGACTATCTGCTATCAGCATTCGCCCTAGGCGATATCGTATTCTCCTCCTCTCCACCGTTTCGTGCGCTTTACGTTCCTTCCTTTTCTTTCTTTCCCCCTTCCCCGCTGTGAGCGCGGAGCCCAGCAAATAAACGGCCAGGGGTCTTTCGTTATGGCGAGGCCCAGCCACGTGTTCATCGTCGTCTTGTCTCTGAGCTAAACGATACATGGTGTCAGGAGTGGGGTACTGACGTTCGAAATGGACCTCGTCAAGCCCCCGGAACCGCTGCAACTGTCCGGCAACATCAGGAAAAACTGGCTGGTATTCAAGCAGAAGCTGCAGCTGTTCATCACCGCTACGGAACCGGAGAAGCCCCGCCCATCGGCCGTAAAAGCAGAAGAAATTTGCAAAGCTGCTGAGATTGCTGCCATTCAGAGCGCAGCATGGTCAAATGAAAGCCTGCACGTTGACGTTACACGCCGCACACACCGCACGAAGTTTGCGAATGGAACTCGGTGTCGAAATTGTAACAAGGTACATGCCCCCGAGCGGTGCCCGGCGTATGGAAAAACTTGTTATGCATGCAAAAAAACGAAATCACTTCGCCGCATGCTGCAACAATGCGCGCAGGATAAGCGAGGTTCACAAAGCCGAAGAAAGCGATGAAAATTTTGACATCTTGGGCATCAGCATTTGCGGCGTCACCGGAGATATAGGAGTGGATTGGATGGTTCGCGGAAAAA
Source organism: Rhipicephalus annulatus (assembly GCA_013436015.1). Lineage (NCBI taxonomy): Eukaryota > Metazoa > Arthropoda > Arachnida > Ixodida > Ixodidae > Rhipicephalus > Rhipicephalus annulatus. The sequence continues at coordinate 146,681 of WOVY01012281.1, read as the reverse complement.
TAGCCGGTCAGGAGATACAATTCAAGGTAGATACCGGGTCTCAGGCAAATTTGCTGCCCCTAACCCTGTTCAACCGAATCGCCCACGCAAGCACTCCGCGAAAGAGCGCCGCTGTCCTCTCCGCCTACAACGGCAGTACAATCAAACACGTTGGCGTGGCGACCGAAGATCTCGAGATAAACGAAGCACAGCATTCAGTCTCGTTCTTTATCGTGAAAAAGGGGCGCCAAGCCATCCTTGGCTTAAAGACATGCCAGCAGTTTGGTCTGGTACCGGTGTCGACGGACGCCGTGAAGGTAGGCGATGGGCAAACGAAATCCCAGCTTGCATTTCCTGACCTCTTCAGCGGCACCGGCTGCGTCAGGCGACCCTACAAAATGGTGCTACGAGAGGATGCCGTTCCAGTCGTGCAGCCTGCCCGCAGAGTACCCATAGCATTGAAAGGACGCCTGCGACAAGAACTGCAACGAATGGAAAAGGCCTCGATCATCGTCAAGGTGGATGAACCAACTGAATGGGTGAGCCCCCTGGTAGTTGTGCACAAGAAGGATGGTACCCTTCGCATTTGCATGGACCCTAGAGCAGTGAACAGGAGCATTAAGCGGGAGCACTATCCTATCCCTTCAAGAGAGGACATAGAGAGCGAGCTGGCAGGAGCACAATATTTCTCCCGGCTCGACGCTAATGCCGGCTTTCATCAGATTCCTTTAGATGAGGCCACTTCACGAATATGCACTTTTGCGACACCATTTGGGCGGTACCGTTTTTTGCGTCTGCCTTTCGGAATTTGCTCAGCCAGCGAGGTGTTTCAAAAGACTCTAACAGAGATGTTCGAAGGGCTGCCGGGAGTGCGCGTCTACGTAGACGACGTTTTAATATGGGGCGACTCAAAGGAAGAACACGACGAACGCGTCATCACAGTACTAAGGCGGGCGCAAGAGGAAGGGCTGACATTTAATCCAGCTAAATGCGTGTTCGGCACCACGCAGGTTGCATTCCTTGGCGACGTTATCGGAAGAGACGGAATTCGTCCGGACCCCGATCTAATCGAAAGCGTCCGTGCCATGCCAGCCCCAAAAGATAAACAGGGTGTGCGCAGACTACTCGGGGTTGTGAACTACTTTCGGAAATACCTGCCAGCTTTGAGTGATAAAACGGCGTTGCTGCGTAGCCTGGTGAAAGAAGCATCGGTGTTTGAGTGGACAACAGCCCATGAGCGCGAATGGGACCAGATCTGCGCAGCGCTTGCTAATCCTCCATTGCTGGCTCTTTTCGATGAAAAAAGAAACACTAAGATAACTGCGGACGCCTCAGGAACAGGTATTGGCGCTGCCTTATTGCAAAGACACGGGGATGACTGGCGCCCAGTGACCTACGCCTCAAGAGCGCTGACGCCGAGTGAAGAGCGATACGCCCAGATAGAAAAGGAAACACTGGCAATTGTTTTCGCTTGTGAAAAATTTCATCAGTTCGTGTATGGACGAAGCATTACGATAGAAACTGATCACAGGCCATTACTTGCGATTGCCGAAAAGAACATTGCAGATATGCCACCCAGGATACAGCGGTTTTTCATCCGTCTTATGAAATACGATTTTTTGTTACAGTTTGTACCTGGTAGGGACCTGTTACTCGCAGACCTGCTGTCTCGGGCTGCACTACCAACTGGTGGAGGCGACCAAGTCGAGGACGTGGACGTCCACACAACGCAAGTAGTCACCAGCATCATAAGCAAAGCGACTATGTTGCGGCTGCAGAAGGAAACCCTCGAAGATCCGCTTCTCAGCCGCACCATGAAACAAATGGAAGATGGCATTGCAATAGACGGTGTACTGAAACCGTATGCGGAAGAGCTATCCGTGGTCAATGGAGTGGTGCTAAAGGGTTGCAAAGTTGTGGTGCCTAAATCAATGCGTGCGGAAATTCTTGAGCGAATTCACGAAGGCCACTTAGGTATGAACAAGTGCAAAGCTGGAGCCCGTAGACTGGTTTTCTGGCCGGGAATGAGCAGTAACATTGAGCGACGAGCGCGAACGTGCAGCGTATGTCGAAAGTACGCATACAGTCAACCGAGTGAACCCCTCCTGCTTCAGCCAACGCCCGACCAACCGTGGCATCGCGTAGGCATAGACCTATTTACATTCGCTGGAGAACACTACGTAGTTGTGTTTGATGCCCATTCCAACTTTCCCGACGTCGAGAAACTCAGAGGTACCACGGCGGCGGAAGTAATCGACAAGATATCTGCTATCTTCTCGCGATACGGCATTCCCAACCAAGTTTGCACCGACAACGGGCCTCAATTTGCATCGCGAGAGTTCGCGTCCTTCGTGCGCCGATATGACTTCGAGCATATCACCTCAAGTCCAGAGTTCCCACGATCAAATGGCTTAGCTGAAAAGGGGGTACAGATCGTGAAGCGTATTCTAAAGAAAACCCACGAGTCTCGGGGTGATGTATGGCTTGGTCTGTTGGCTTATCGATCTTCTCCCCTTGACAGCGGTCACTCACCCGGAGAACTACTGCAAGGTCGTCGCCTGCACGCCACTCTTCCAGAATACAACGTCGACGGAGGCATACCCGTATGGAAACAGCGACAGTCTTCCCGAGGCAGGCCACTACCACCCTTGGAAGCCGGAAATGTTGTCCGGATCAAACATGGAAGCTGGTCACGCCGAGCGAAAGTGGTACGAGAGACTGCACCACGATCATACGTGGTAAGAACGGAAGACCATGGGCTCCTGAGACGGAACCGACAACACTTGCTGCGAACGGACGAAAACTTCAACGACAAGGTCAGCCCCGAGGGTAATCCGAACCCCGACACGAGGCCCCCGACGAAGTTCAGTGATGGACACCGCGGCAACATCACGCCGGACAACCCACTGGGGTGTCACCAGGTGCAACCAGCTCAGCCAGAAGAAGATTATAGCGCCACCACTTCTCCAGACACTCCAGGAAGCCCACTGGCTGGCCTGCGCAGGTCAGGACGCCAGCGCAGCGAACCGAAGCGCCTTCACTACGGGCCATCCTTCCATCAAGTAAATGAGTGCAAAAGAAATCAGTGTTTTGAAAATGTGTGAAGAGAAGATGTAACAGACCGGACTATCTGCTATCAGCATTCGCCCTAGGCGATATCGTATTCTCCTCCTCTCCACCGTTTCGTGCGCTTTACGTTCCTTCCTATTCTTTCTTTCCCCCTTCCCCGCTGTGAGCGCGGCTACTTAAGCCCAGCAAATAAACGGCCAGGGGTCTTTCGTTATGGCGAGGCCCAGCCACGTGTTCATCGTCGTCTTGTCTCTGAGCTAAACGATACAATAGTGACTCAAACCAACCCTGTTTTTCCTCTGAGAAGTGGACTTTATTTTTATTCCTTTATTTAAAATCACGAAGAATGGGCTGTGGCATCTCTGGTGGCCAAAAGAAACTATCATGAATGTCCTGTCACGTGACCATGCATTAATTACCACGGTCAACAATTTATTGATTTGTACCTAAATGTTGTTTGATTCTTCATAGCAAAAGATACTATTTTATAAAAGTATACCTATAAGCTTGCGTTAGTACTACGCACTAAAGTGGCGCTGCCTTTGCGTGACATATGCGCAGTTCTGTTTTCGATTACTTGGCTTGGCCACGCGGTACAAATGCAGGGAAGCTCTATAGGGCCACACCATCTCATTGTAACGGCTTGTTATTTTCAAAAATAGTTGTAAAGCGCGAAATAAACGTGGTTAAGCAGCGTTCCGGGAAATCCTGCGAAATAAGAACAATAACAGCATGCATAAGCCACCAGAAAGGCTACCTGCAGCGCTATCAATACTCAGCGTTGCCAGATGAAAAGGCACTACCGTGCTCAGAGCCTTTCAGATCGATAAATACGGCTTATTAAATTACTAAGAACTCTTGGGGTTAACTACTGCAGCTACGATCACTACGAAAGGTAAGCTTTCTTGCACAGGAAAAAACTCAATAAAAAAAAGTCAGTTGTTGGTCCCTTTAACTGCGATCAACTGGTCCCAGTTGCAGGCCGACTGGTTTCAGCTGGGAATCAACAGGGAACAGTTGGCGCCTCAATTATGAGTGGTTCCCGTTAGCAACTGGTCCCAGTTACAGCTCAACTGGTTTCAGCTGTGAATCAATGGGAAAAATTTGTCCTAGTTGCAACTGGTTCTAGTTAGTAGCTGGTCCGCCCGCAGGGGCGTCTGCGTAAGTAGGTGTTTGGTGTGTAGCGACACCACGGACCCGAGCTAACGGAGGGGGGGGGGGAGGGGGGTGTTCAACTTCCTCCCACGCCTAGCCGTGCGTATCTTTGCCGGGTCCGGGGAAAAGGGGATCCTGGGGGTTGAGCCAACCCCGGGTGATTGGACCTTTAAGGCACCCTGGCAGAGGGAACACACCCCTTTGGCCCCGGCTTCACGTAGACGACATCCCTAGGCTGACCCACCCAGGAGAAATCGGCCGTCGCCTTTTGCTATCTCTCTCCCCTATGATTTTGTCTTTATCTGTCACTTTTAGTATGTCCTGTCGACTTCTCTCTTCTGCTTCCTTCCGCTTCTTCCTGGCGGCAAGGGTTAACTTTGTGTGTTCACCCCACCTTGGTATGCCTCACATCACGTTATAGTGGCGGTGTACAGCTGGCGTATGCAAGCGATTTCTTCATGTCTTGCAGCGTCCCCTCATTGGGCTCGGTGGTGGGTGGCTGCAACTGCCACTGAACACACTCCATATTTTATGGTCACAAACTGCCAGCCAACCCTCTATTGACCGCTCCCTGAAGAGGGTGTGCTCCGAAGCAAGCTTTCAGCTTTTCCAACTAAAAAAAAAACAACTTTCCACGCTACCACGTTATCCGCAGTGACACACCAGCGAAGCCAGTCAGAAAACGTTCACCGTTCTTAGTTTCAAGGTGCCTAATAGACACACTTAGAACAGGGTACAAAGCTACAAAAATGACCAGTGGTGACCTCCTCATTGAAGTTCAAGACAAGGAACAATATGATAAACTATCCAGTTTGAAGATTTTGGTGATGTCCCCATCACTGTTTCAGCCATATCGTTCGATAAACACGGTCCGAGGAGTCGTATCGGAGGATGACTTAGTTGAATTGACAGATGCTGAACTTCTACATGGCTGGAAAAAAGAGATAGTAATTAATGTACAGAGAATCAAGATGAAGCGAAATGGCAAAGAGACTCCAACAAAACATATAATCGTTACCTTTGGCTCCAGCATCCTTCCCGAAACACTCACAACTGGGTACACAAAGCTTCTTGTTCAACCATGGATACCTAACCCGCCAGGATGCTTTCAATGTCAGAGATATGGCCATGGCTCGCAAAGCTGTCATGGCCGACAAATTTGTGCACAATGTGGAGTTTCGGGTCACACCTCCGTTACCTGCACAGAACCAGCACACTGCGTCAACTGTGATCTAAATCGTCCCTCATACTCACGTTCACATCTATTCTGGAAGAAAGGGATCATCACGTTGTATGTGAAGGAAAACATCTCATTTCAAGAAGCAAGAACAAGGGTCTCGCTATTCTGTGGCCCAAAATCATATGCTGATGCGGCGCGTCTCGGGGTAGCGTCGCACCAGCACTCGCCACTGCTTCGGTCTGTGCAGAGCGAGCCGTCGGCTGTGGTGCCTGCTGCCAAGGCGACAGTAGTTCAGTCTACACCGCCTACATACGAACAGAAATCAGAGACCTCAGAGTCTTCGGGTCTCAAAGCCTCCCCTCATCAGGCGAGGCCTAAACTTCGAACAACCGGCTCGCACGTGCGGGCATGCAGTGCCTCCGAGGAGGCAATGGATACGTCGGCATCCTTGGTGCCTTACCTTGCGTGGCTCCTAGGAGTGCCCCAGAAATAAAAAGAGATAATGGGGCCTGGTGACGGCCCTGTTACTTAAGTTCAAACATCCCGCCTGAACAGCCACTCGCTCTTCGTACACACAGCACTACTTTCACAATGAACACTCAAAGTATACAATGGAATGTCAGGGGCCTTCTAAGGAACCTTGACCATGTCCAAGAGCTGTTATACAAACACTCACCAAAAGTGCTGTGTGTACAAGAAATACACCTTAAAGCAAGACACACCAACTTTGTACGCAACTACATTATTTTTCGAAAGGACCGTGATGATGCCGTGACACCATCCAGAGGTGTAGCTATTACAGTCAATCAAGGGATCGCATCGACACACATACAACTTCGAACGTCTCTTGAGGCAGTGGCTCTTCAAGCTGTTCTTTTTGATAAACTGGTCACAATTTGTACTATTTACATTTCCCCAAGCTATCAGCCGCAAAAACACGATTTACAATCTTTAATTGGTGAACTTCCAGAACCTTACCTTCTCCTTGGACACTTGAATGCACATAGCAAGCTACGGGGTGACTCTCGTTACGACGCACGAGGTCGACTGATTGAACAGTTCCTCCTCTCGTCAAGTGCGTGTCTCCTGAATCAAAAAGAACCAACGTATTATAATCTCGCTAACAAAAGCTATTCCTCCATAGACCTAAGCATAGTATCTCCGTCCCTTTACTCCAGGGGTAATTCATCAGTAATTCCTACGGAAGTGACCACTTTCCCGTAGTTTTGAGCACAATTACAGCAACTGAGTGTCCACCACGGGTTCCCAAATGGCTCGCAAACAGAGCTGACTGGAAACAGTTTTATACCATCGCTCGTTTAGGTTGGAACGACATATGTACTTTGAGCATCGATGCTGCTGTCAACTATTTCACAGCATTTTGATTGATGATGCAACAAAGTGCATGCCACAAACGAATGGACAACCTGAAAAACGACGTGTGCCGTGGTGGAACTCTGAGTGCCGAAACGCGCGCAAACAGAAAAACAAAGCATACACGTTGCTTCGGAACTCACCGACAGCCGAAAATATTGACAGCTTTAGAAAAATGAAGTCTGAAGGCAGGAGAACGCGTCGGCAGGCCAGAAGAAAAAGCTGGCAGACGTTTTTATCATAAATCAATTCATATACACAACAGGCTAAAGCCTAGAGCATGGTTGGTAGGGTAGGAGGAAGACAAGTGCACTCACTCCCACTTGTAAACACACAGGGTGACACCTTGGAAGATCAGGCGAACTTCCTCGGTTCACACTACGAGCAGGTGTCTAGCTCGTCACACTACACTGAAGATTTCCAAAGATATAAAGCAAGGATAGAAAAGCAGAATCTAGAATACAAGTGCACAAATTACGAGGCATATAACCAACCATTCAACTTAGCTGAGCGACAAACATAACTAAACTCCTGCAGTATTTCTGCCCCAGGCTACGACCACGCCACGTATGAAATGTTGAAAAACCTGCCGCTCAAATCGCAAAAAACTTTACTCTCTCTATACAATGCTATCTGGTTCTCTGGTGCTATCCCTGCTTCCTGGAAAGAGGCTGTCGTTATTCCCATTTTGAAACAGGGCAAGGACCCTTCTTTAGTTTCGAGTTATAGGCCTATTGCACTTACAAGCTGCTTATGCAAACTTCTAAAAAATGATAAACTGCCGACTTCTTCATATCCTTGAAACGAACGATTTTCTCGACCCATATCAGTGCGGCTTTCGAGAGGGTAGGTCCATCACCACCTTGTTCGTATCGAGGCACAGATCAGAGACGCTTTCATCCACAAACAATATTTTTTCTCTGTGTTCTTCGATATCGAAAAAAACCTTGATACAGCATGGCGCTTTGAAATATTAAGAGACATGCCCCGTATTGGCGTGCGTGGCAGAATGTTCAGTATAATCGAAAGTTACTTGTCAAATTAGACATTCCGCGTTCAAGTGGGCAGCGTTCTCTCTCAAACATTTGTCCAAGAAACAGGCGTGCCGCAAGGTGGTGTACTTAGTTAACCACTTTTTATTATCATAATGAATTCTTTGCGCTTGTTCATTTCTCGCAATATGTTTTATTGTATATTATTATTTATTATTTATTTATTTATTTATTTATTAGAATACCCTCAGGGCCCGTAGGGCATTACAGAGGGGGTGGGTACAACATTTATAACACACAAGAAAAAAAGACAAAATAAAGAAACAAGTGTCAGATGCGCAAATCAGGAAAGCAACATAAGTCAACTAAAAATGTATAAGTAAGAATTCAAGCACATACAAGACAAAGATAGATAATGGAAACTGCGTATAGTTACAAGCATTGCTGAGAAATTGCAGTCTTGAATAACAAAGGGTCTGTTATTGTTACAACGGAAGAGGGAAGGTGGTTCCAATCGGCGGTTGTTTTCGGTAAGAAGGCTGCTGAAAAGAATTTGGTGCGGCAAAACGGAATGGCAACCTTATGCTGGTGATCAATGCGCGATGAGTGGTATGACGGTTGTGAAATGAGGTCTCGCTTCATTGATGGATTGTGAAAAAATATCTTATGAAAAAAATGCAGTCGCGCCAGTTTCCTCCGGACAGTTAAATTGGGTAGGTCAAGGTTAGATTTCATTTCTGATATGCTAGCAGTACGGGAATAATTAGAACAAATGAACCGAACTGAGCGGTTCTGAACAGATTCTAACGCATTGATTAAATTTTGCTGCACGGGATCCCATATAGCGGACGCGTACTCAAGCTTTGGGCGAATTAGTGATCGGTATAATAGAATTTTGAGGGACAGCGGAGCGCGAGAAAAGTTGCGGCGTAAGTATCCTAGCGTTCGGTTAGCGTTATTACAGATGTAGGTAACATGCGTGTGCCAAGATAGATTGTTGGTAATGTAAACGCCGAGGTACTTATATGAAGAGACATGCTGGAGGGGAACGGCGTTAATTCTGTAGGTTTAGGGGGGAGAAATAGATCGCCGGGTTATTGACATGCATTTAGATTTGTTAGAGTTGAGAGTCATAAGCCATTTATTGCACCAGGTTGAGACAGTGTCAAGGTCTGACTGTAGAAATTGGTTATCAGATTCATTGTTTATTTCGCGGTAAATTACACAATCATCTGCAAATAACCTTATAGCGGAGTTAATGCTGTCTGGGAGATCATTAATATATATAAGGAAAAGTAAAGAGCCTAATACGGAACCTTGAGGTACGCCGGATGTTACTTTAGAAAGAGGTGAGTTATAGCCATTAGTTGTTACAAACTGAGTGCGATTAGTCAGAAAGCATTCAATCCATTTAAGAATGTTCGGGTCAATGTTTAAGGCACTAATTTTCAGGAGGAGTAATTGGTGAGGTACTTTATCGAAAGCTTTTTGAAAGTCAAGAAAAATGCAATGCACAAGTGAGCCGCGATCTAAAGCCGATGCTATGTCATTAGTAAAATAAAGAAGTTGGGTTTCACATGAGTAACTTTTTCGGAATCCGTGCTGGTAGGGAGTAAAAAAAAAGAATTTGATTCTAGGAATGAGACTAGGTTGGAGTAAATTATATGTTCTAACATTTTACAAGGAACACTGGTTAGGGAAATTGGTCTGTACTTGAGAGGAGACTGTGTGTTACCAGATTTGTGCAGAGGAACCACCTTCCCCACTTTCCAGTCAAGCGGCACAGTGGAGGTCAGAATAGATTGCGAAAAGATTAAGGACAAGTAAATTGATGAATACAATGCAGTGTTTTTTAGAAACTTGAGTTGATTTCATCTACGCCACAAGAAGAGGATAACTTAAGCTTGTGAATTAAATTTTGCACTCCAACGGCATCAACGGTAACAGGATACATGGGTAAAAAATCACGACTAGGCATTTGCGGCAACGCAGAGGCAGAACAACTTGAAAAAGAAGTAACAAAAAATCATTTAATGCAATGCAACACTCTTCACAGCGAACTGGCTGCCCGTCTGAGTTCGTAAGCGAAATGTTTTTCTTTTCCCTAGGTTTAACAGTTTTCCGAAACTTAGAAGGGTTGGTTACAAGAATTGAGGGAAGGGTATTATTAAGAAAAACGCGCTTGGCTTCCTTGATAGCTGCTCTGTATTCGGAAAGGACAGATTTGTACACGTGCCAACGGGCTAACGAATATATGTGTCGACGACATCCAGCTTGGTTTCAAGTCTTGTAATCTGGCCATGTGTGAGTGGCAGGTTCAGATTGGTTTGCTCCTATTGGGCAGAAGAAAACGGGTTCCGACTGAATGCACAGAAAAGCACGTGTGTCTTGTTCTCCAGGATGAGAGGCATTCATTCCGAACCCAATATTCAACTGCATGGGCAACGTCTTCCTGTTAATACCGAACACAAATTCTTAGGCCTAATCTTGGACACCAAGCTAACCTTCATACCACACATCAAATATAAAAAAGAAATGCATAAAAGCTATAAACGTTCTAAAAGTGCTGTCACGCACTACGTGGGGAAGTGACAAGAAGTGTCTAATGAATTTGTATAAAAGCCTCATATGTACCCACCTAGATTATGGCGCGATAGTATATCAGTCTGCGACACTTACTGCCCTTAAAATGCTTGACCCTGTTTATCATCTAGGCATCCATCTCTCCATGGTTGCTTTTCGCACTAGCCCCGTGGAAAGCTTGTACATGGAATAGAACGAATGGTCGCTCCACCTACAGATATGTTTCATGTCTTTTAAATATTATCCTATTGTAAATGCAGACAAGGATCACCCATCACATTTCGCAATTAAAGACTTGCCAAGCCTTGCTTTGTTTGAGAAACGGCCTTCTATGAGACAGCCCTACTCACTCCGTGTGAGGGGTCTAGCGAAGGAAACCGGTTTGCCACTTGAATACCGTTTGATAGCTCCCACAGTATGCCTGCCACCGTGGCAATGGCAGGCGATAGATTGCGATGTGTCTTTCTTGGAGGTTACGAAGCATGCACCAATTGCACATATCCAGACATTCTTCCTAGGACTACAACAGAAATACACATGTCCTGAGTTTTTTACGGATGTTTCAAAATCAGACACTTCTGTCTCGTATGCAGCCGTCCGCCCATCCTTTTCGGAAGCCGGCGTTCTGCACTCTGATTCAAGCATTTTCACCGGCGAAGCTCATGCGATACTTGCGGCCGTTAAACACATTAAGCGAATAAAACTACAGAAGGCAATAGTATATACAGATTCCCTAAGCGTAATAAAAGCTTCGAAAGCTCTGAAAAGCACAAAAACTCTGTCTTTTTCTCGTTCTATTCGCTCTTATGCACAGTCTACTCATCTAAGCAGCATGTTGTAGTCTGCTGGGTGCCAGGATACCGTGAAATTCCAGGCAACGTTCTGGAGGACCAGCTCACTGGATCCGCCAACAAAACTGCTTCCAATAAATCGATACCAGTTCCTCCACTCGACCTGAAACCTTTTCTGAAACGAAAGCTCAGGGATTATTGGCAGAACACATGGGACACACACACACAGGTAATAAACTGCATGTCATCAAGCCACAACTTGGTAATTGGCCGCCAGTATCAAAATCACGCCACACAGAAGTAATCCTTACAAGGTTAAGAACAGGTTAAGAACATACACAAGGTTACAAGGTTACAAGGTTACAAGGTTAAGAACATACACGCACAACACATTCATTTTTTTTGTCTTAGTGTGATCCACCTTTGTGTGATAGACGTGAAGAAGCACTCACCGTACATCACATTCTAATCCAGTGTAAAGAATTAGACACGCTGAGAAGACAACACTTTCTGTTACCCTACCGACAACCGATACCACTTCATGCTGCAATGGTCGTCGGTAGGGAACCATTTTCTACACATAACTCATTGTTGAATTTTTAAGAGAAGTTCGTACTTTTCATATCATATACCCGGGCATTCCATAGCACGACCTCCAGGGAGGTCTCCGCTGCGGTGGCTACACAAAACAAAGCACTTGCCTCACGGCCCTTGGACGCAAGGGTGTGAACGATTGAGGCACTTGTGCTAATTCCATACATGTCCACTATCGTTTTTATTATCACAAACTTTTGTCATCCATTACCAACACACACATTTCACGGCATGGTCATGATTGTATTGCTTCTACGTTTTTACCCACCTTAGCGCGAGGAATTTTATTGCCCCTATACAGCCGCTTATCACATGATCCATATCTCTAGTAAGATGAGCTGGCGCTCTTTGGCCATAAAATGGCCCTTGCTCCACGAAACATCAAACATCATCATAGTAGCTGGTCCCAGTTACAACTCAACTGGCCACCAACGGGGACCATCACCAGTTGAACTGGAAGGTGTTGGTCGCAGTTGTGTTCTAAGTGGAAGTGCGACACGTTCTGGTTGTACCCTCCTTCACAGTGAAAGATGAAAAAAAGATTAACTTGATTGTACATTACGTAAAATGGTTTCACCTCAAAAAATAGGCTTTACGTTTTTTTCCCCTTTTTTGTCTCTGCACACGGAAGTGTACCGGACCACAAGCCTATTAGGGCATATAGGACGATAAGAAAATGACTGTCTGATAATTTGCGAATCTTTTATATCTATTCTTTTTCTCATCATCTGTGGGTTCTCATAACCTCACAGACTCTACTAAAATAATATTATCGCAGAATATTCACTTGCAGAAGTGCGCAAACACATTGCATTCAAACGTTCACTTGTTTTAGCTTCAGCGGTTTCAAATGTATTCTGTTGCCAAAATCTACGTCCATCGCGGTGACAATACGCACGTCAGGCCGTAATATTGCCAAAATATTTCGCAGCTAGCATACCTGCTTGACCGCCTTGTGTGCTGTACAGTCGTGTTACTTCCGAAAAAAAGCAAAAACAAAACAAAACAAAACACAATGTCGAGCCTGTAGCTACCATGACCGGGACTGCCAAAATCCTATAATATGCAACAAACTCCAGCGCTAACGTGCATCGTACACTACCACAAACATCTACCACTCTCTCCCGCTTCCTTTTTCAAGTTCTACCTGAATTGCCAGCAGCCATCACTGTAGTTGCGTATCTAATCTTACTCTCAAATTGGCCGGCATTGCTGCCACCCGGTGAACCGAGCGTTTTAAGGGGAAAAGCGCTCCATTCACCCATATAGCTGCTTAAAACCGAATTGATTTGGATCGAAGTGTATTAATAGGTGGCGTCAGAAACGTTTAGCGTAAAGCTTTATTTTTCGACGGTTCAGGTTGTGGAGTTTCTCACTAGCTTCCTAGAAACTCTATGGTGGTTACAGCTGTAGTAACAGTATGTCGTGGTGATTTTTTTCTCCGTGGTGGGTGTTGCTTTTGACCATGAGCTGTGTGCAATAGCGAGAACTTCCTCGGCCCATGGGGACGTAGTCGCGTTGCGTAAGAGAGTGTTATAGAAAGTCATTCAAGTCGCTGCCACATTTGGCAGTTCCTGTGATGCCGGAGTGCTTACACGGTGATGGACGAATGGAACTTCACCACCGTGTTCACTTGATAACGCCAAATATCTCGAAGTGTTTGCCGCCAAATCTATAAGCAATGATAACGAGCTGTACGAGCGTAAATTGAAGGCCATATTTGTGAATACCTGTTTCATGCATAACTTTATGGGCAGAAACAGCGCACAATCTCACGGGACGAAAAGAAGAGACACAAACAAGGGTAGTGTCAACCACCACCCTTGTTGGGCGTATGACCCAAGATCTGTGAAACCTTTGCTTAATTACAAGTCCGGTCATTCAAAATTAGTGAAGAAGAGCATCGCCACGTGTAGCCTCGGTGCTGCGACCCTGAAGTCGTGTTGGCACCAGACGGAACAAAGCTTCTACGAACAGGTGTGTCGCCTTCATGTAGCCGGCTTCCCGACGTCCGTTATAACTTCTGTTTGCGAAAGTCTGATACGTCAGATCAAGAAGGGTGAAAGAAGTGTTAAAAACAAGAGAGGTACAAAGAAATATTAGTACAAAGATGGACACCAAGGTGTTTGTATGTAGATGAACGGGGAATTACAGCTGAACAGATAGAGTAAGAAAAGTTAAAAACCGATTTCCTACGGGTGAAAGAAAGTACGCAGCACTTAGATGTGTTAAGCGTCATTTGCCAACGGTCACACCACTGATTTATTAAGTCGAGGTCCTTTTGTAAATGTACGTGGTCTTCTTCAGAGTTAATAGTTCTGTACACTACGCAGTCATCCGCGAAAAGAATTGAGGAAGAAATGTTACAAGGCAAATCATCAATATAAATCAGAAAAAGAAGAGGGCCTAATACACTGCCCTGGGGCACACCTGATGAAACAAATGAAGTAGACGAGCTAAAGTTATTGACAAATGCAAACTGCTGTCGATTGGACAAAAAATTTCTAAGCCAAGATAATGTTGATGAGTCGAGTTTAAGGGCAGACAGCTTAGCTATTAGGCGACATTGGGCAACTCTGTCAAATGCTTTCACATAATCTAAAAAGATGCAGTCAACAATTTTGTTACTATTCATGACGTTATGTAAATCAGACGTAAATTCTAATAGCTGAGTATCACAAGATAACGCTTTCCGAAAACCATGCTGATTTAGAAAGAAGAAGTTATTTGACTCAAGATGGCTGTATATATGAGAGGTGATGATGTGTTCAAGCAGCTTGCAACAAATGCATGTTAGCGAAATGGGGTGGTAGTTACCGGGTGTGTGTTTGTTACCACCCTTGTATATCGGAATAACCTTTGCTATCTTCCAGTCAGTGGGAAGTTGACCAGAAGATAAAGACTGTTGAAAAATGTGGCATAATATTTGACTGGAGGAAGCGGATGTGTTTTTAAGTACCTTGGAATTAATATTGTCAACACCACACGATGTAGACAGCTTTAGACCGTGTATAAGTTTAGATATGCCTTCAACAGTAACAATGTAGTAGACATGAAGCAGTACTCACGATCGGGGACACAGGGAAACGAAGAAAAGTCTTCATTAGTAAAAACCGAGCAAAAAAACGAATTGAAGGTTGAAGCACACTCACATGCAGAGACAGGAACATTATCGGCGTTATGTAATGTAACAATGTCACTGCCACGGTCAGGCGAAATAGCACGCCAAAACTTTCTAGGGTTAATCAGTAAAAGTGAAGACAGGTCGGCGGAAAAATATTTCTTTTTCGCTTCGCTAATCGCAAGACAGTAAGATTTTAAACAGTATTTATACATAGACCGGGACTTAGAAGATGATAACCTTTTAGCTGAAGCATATAACATTTTCTTTTTATTTCTGAGCGATCTAAGCGATTTATTAAACCATGCGTTGGATTTGTCGTTAGAGATTGTTATTAGTGAAACATATTTATTTATGAGGAGCGCTATAATGTTTCTAAAGGAATTCCAGTTATCCTGAACAGACCTGTTGGTGAATGAGGGAAGAAATGTATTGTGTAGGAAGACATCAAGTTCAGAGTTCATTAGATCGTAATTTGCCTTGCTATAATCCCCGATTACCTTGCGCTGAACACCCGGAAATTTTAGTGGAATATCAATTGAAAACTGTAGAAGGTTGTGATCGCTAAAACCATCTAATTGCACAATTGTACCTATGGTATGTGGCTCTGTTGTCAGAATAAGATCTAAAATATTAGTATCGCGAGTGGGGCTCTGAGACAAGCTGGGTGAAATTAAAGTCAAGGCATAGTTCGATGAATTCACTTGACGTACTGTTCGAAGAAGACGTGCGAAACCAATTATTATCAGAAAAATTAAAATCACTGAGTAAGTAAATTTTTCTGGTGGGAAACAGGTCAAGAGCGCTGGAAATACTTCTGTGAAGCTCAGACACGAAAAGGCGGTCAGAGGACGGAGGGCGATAACATACGCTCATCAATAATTTTCCAGCTAAGGTAGGACAGGCGACCCAGACTATATCAAGGGGAGTGTCAGTATCGACAAAGAAAGAGAATATAGTTCGTTTGATAGCTAACAGCACGCCACCACCTCTTTTATGTGCCCGGTCATGGCGATAAATGTAGTACTGATTTGAAGCACGATATAGCTCAGTGTCGCATACGTCAGCCTGAAGCCAAGTCTCGGTTAGCAATAGACTATCTGATTTACTGTCCTCGAGATATGAATCAAGCAAGACACGTTTCGGCAAAAAACTGCGAATATTAGTAAATGATACTGAAAGTGAAGGAGAACATGAAGTAGACGGCTGCTGAACATTAGCACTGCTTACATCGGCATCTAGCTATCTAGCGGTTATTACGGTGTCAGAACAAGTGTCATAGATATATGTAGTATTATCAATATGAAGTTTGTCGACATTTAGTTTGAAAGGAAAATTCCGTTCCCTAACAAACTGAAGCAGTTTCCTGCGCGCTTGCCGTGTTGCTTGCGAAAAATCTTCTCTAATAGAGAAGCCAGTATTTTTCAGCCGATGTAGGCCGGCGAGGATTGCTTGTTTGTCCTTAAAAACGTAAACTTAGCAATTATCGGCCTACATTTGTTTGAAGCAAATTTACCCAGCCGGTGCACACTTTCATATTGAGAACTGGTAGTGGTGATCGCTAACTTATCAGAGCATACGGCGATAATTTTATTTTCAGAAGTTTCCCAGCTTTCTTCGTCCTCATCGGGAATTCCAAAAAAAAAAAACAAGTTGCACCGTCGCATTCTATTTTCCGCTTCATCACACCTTGATACTACTGCTTGGAGCTGATCAGAAATAGAACCAATAGCACCATCAGCAAAGTTGGATGACGGAGGGGCATTAGAAACCAGCTTTGCTTCCAGAGTGACCACTCTCATGGTCAAGCTTTTGATTTCTTTATCAGTAGCATCCTGTTTTTCTTTTAGCCCCTTAATTTCACTAATTATTGTATTCTGACCCGCTTCCAGCCTAAGCACTGTGTCAAGAACAATTGCGAGTGTTTCCTCGACGCCAGGGCCGGGATTAGATTCAATGTCACCCGAAAGCAACAACAACAACGATGCAAACTTCCGGCGCAGACATGAAAGAAACAGCAATGTACGGAACATCTTATCACGCAGGTCAGGAGGGCATGACACCGCAACAAGGCAGTAATTGCTACTTTTTAAACAGGAAGCAACTTTGAACTAACCAACTTGGAAATACAGCAGCGGTAGCGTCCCATCCCTTCCACGGTGTCGTGCCCAACCGAATTGGGCATGGCTGGCTTATATATCCTACGTCATGGCTTGCGAGGGCATCTGGGAGTGAACCATGTTGCCAGCTGCCAGTAACCGAGGGAACCAAAAGTGGCCATCTTTGCACTTTCGGAAACGGAACTGCCTGATCAAGGCAGCGCGGCCAATGTTCGAGAACCCTCGAAGGCAGGTTACCGAGGAACGTAACTGAGGTGTTGTCTGGCAGGCCGAAGCATCCGGAGTCATATTCTGCGATGGCGTTCACGAGAGAACCGTGTCGCGGGCCGCCGGTAGCCGAAGGAACCAGCTCTGACCATCCCTGCACGCTTAGAAGCGGGAGCGGAACTTCATGGCCAAGACTGCACGGCCACCGTACGAGAAGCCACGTCGACCAAGCGCTGAGGAACGTAACCTGGAAATACAGCAGCGGTAAGCGTCCCATCCCTTCCACGGTGTCGTGCCCCCGAGTAAGTTATGTTGTCGCCGATGATGGCAATTGGTTTTCTAAGCAGTGTCTGCTTAGGTAGGTGTATACGAACAAAAAAGAAAACGACAATTTTTTTGATGGAAGCATTGTCTAGCTTAAATCACCGACCCCCAAACGTATTTTCTAAAATGGGTAAACATTGCCGCAACGCGGTCTTGTTTTGCGGCGAAGTGCACGCAATGTATTGAGGTAAAGCATGCACATGCGCGTGCAAAACGAAAATGTAGCACTGTCATTAGTCCTCGTGTGTGTGTCTTAAATATACACGCGCCGTCTCCTGTCTCATAAATGGTGATACAGTGGCTAGCATCGCCACAGCTTCAACCTTTGTAACGAGCTCGTGTCAATTTACCCTGGAAAAACATTTTGCGACCAGCAGTTCGCAAAGAAATGAACTTGTAGTTTGTTGCAAAATTGATTCAAGATTGTGACTTGGCATCTCTCAAAAAGAGCTAAATGCCTGAGGTGTCTCCAGTGGTACTCTAAATTTCCTGTCGTCTCATTTATGCTTCAAATAAAAAATTATTACTAAGCAAATATGCACTCGATGTAAGTATGTGAGAGGACCATCCATGTTTCATAAACGTTATTTCGAAAGTAGTAACTCGTGGTTAAATTTATGAAGTTCTTTCTAGTAATCAAAGGAAATACCCACTGAATAATAGTCGAAAATTATACGTGCAGTTTGGCAATGAAGCAATAAGCTGACCTTAAATTGATTTCAAAGAACCACAACTAAGCAAGATGTTTTCAGCAAGCTCATGGTAACCCGAGATGATAGCACATGTTCAATCATCTTACAGGGCTGCTTGTTTGTTAGATGGGGTGGCAATTAGGCAAGTGCCTGTCATCAGGTGTCGAAACGCATTGCATTCCTGGTCATCAAGTCTTCAAAGATGGCTATAATGTTGCCAAGCTCGAACTTTATTGACGGGATGAGCACTTATTAAAGCCAGTGCTTATAAAGCCTCTATTTAATGAAGTAAGACCTAAGACTAGCAGACATCTTTAATGAGCTGGTCACTTTTCGTAAGATATCTCATAGGTGAATAAATATTGTTTTCACAGCAAGCTATGAATGAGGTAGGGTTTTGCGAGTGGCGGGATTAGAAGTTTCTTTGCGGAAGCACGACATATTTTTAAGTTCACAAGACTCCACTGAAGCACTTACATGATATGCAAGCAGTGGTACCTCATAACGAACTGTTTTCAATTTTGCGTGAGGCTATTGAATTATAAGGCGTGACCTCTTTTCAAGGGGTGTGTGGCCTTGCGACTGAGTACTTAATTGAAGTTTCAAACTTTCATTTGTCGGCAACTATTATCACCCTCGATGGCAAGTTGTTTTTGCAGAAAAGTGGTATTTGCATAAGGTCTTGGGTTGCTCCGGTACTTTGCAGTATTTTTTTACCAATTTTGACAGACGCTTGTGCCAAAGCCTTGATGTTCACTGGCTGGTGCGTATTTTTAGATATATGTTGATGATTTTATTGTTTTTCTTAGTATTGAGGGAGTTATTGCGTTTTAGATGTGATTGGTAACACTATTTTAGTATTTAAAGCATGCTGATCATATTTTAGTTTCACGCATGAAGTTCCCAGGAAAATTTCATTAGGTTTTCAAACCACACAGTCACATTTCATCCTCATGTTCACATGTGCTGGAAGTATAGTGCAAAGAATAAAAAGAATATTTTGCCCTATGATTGCTCTCACTACAAGCTGGTGAAAAGAGGCGTCGCCAATCTTTGTCTGACAAATGCTGTTACGAAGAGTTGCATTCATAAAATGCAAGATAGCATGACTGAGCAGCAAAATAGGCTTTTGTTGGCAGGCTACCCGAATTCGTTGATAGCCTGTGTTGCTGAACATGGGTTTAAGCGCCTCGATGTAAAATACAGAATTGATAGTGGTGTTGTAGAACACAGAAGTATATATAAACATCCTGGAAGAAATCTACAGGGGATCAACTGCTACCATAGTGCTTCATAAAGAAAGCAACAGAATACCAATCAAAAAGGGTTCAAGGCAGGGGAGGGGGACACAATCTCCCCAATGCTATTTACCGCGTGCTTACAAGAGGTTTTGAGAAGCCTAGAATGGGAACAGTTAGGAATAAGATTAATGGAGAGTACCTTAGTAACCTGCGCTTCGCCGATGACATTACATTACTGAGTAACTCAGGGGACGAATTGCAACTCATGATTACGGAGTTAGACAAGGAGAGCAGAAAGGTTGGTCTTAAAATTAATCTGCAGAAAACGAAAGTAATGTACAACAACCTCGGAAGAGAGCAGCGCTTCGAGAGTGGTAATTGTGCAGTTCATATTGTAAAAGACTATGTCAGTAGACATAGACTATGTCAGTAGACATAGGGCAGGTAATCACCGCGGAGGCGAACCACGAGATTGAAATAACTAGAAGAACAAGAATAGGGTGGAGGACATTTGGCGAGCACTCTCAAATTATGACAGGTAGATTGCCACTATCCCTGAAAAGGAAGGTATATAACAACTGTATCTTACCGGTACTTAGCTACGGAGCAGACATCTGGAGACTTACAAAGAGGGTTCAGCTTAAATTGAGGATGATGCAGCGAGCAATGGAAAGAAAAATGGTAGGTGTAACCTTAAGAGACAAGAAGAGAGCAGAGTGGATTAGGGAACGAACGGGGGTTAAGGATATCACAGTTGAAATCAAGAAGAGGAAATGGACATGGGCCGAGCATGTAGCACGTAGGCAGGATAATGGCTGGTCATTAAGGGTAACTAACTGGATTCCCAGAGAAGGCAAGCGGGTTGGGGGGAGACAGAAGGTTAGGTGGGCAGATGAGATTAAGAAGTTTACGGGTATAAATTGGCAGCAGCAAGCACAGGACCAGGTTAACTGGCGGAACATGGGAGAGACCTTTTTCCTGCAGTGGACGTAGTCAGGCTGATGATGATGATGATGATGATGATGATGATGATGATGATGATGATGATGATGATGAGAACAGAGAAATGATGGAGGAGTTCGAGAACAGAACTTTGTGATTATGTCATACGTCCATGGCATATCACACAGGTTGAAGAAGGTTGCGGCCCGGATTGATGCCAGACTGGTCTGTTCTGCTCCCAGCAAACTGGCGGGTCTTTGCAAGAGGGTTGCGCTGCTCGGAACAATACGCAGTTTGTGTGACATAAAGCATGTGAAGAAATACTGCACGTTATCACATGTGTGGTATATGGCATCTTGTTGAGTTGCGACAGGTTTTATGTTGCACGATCTGGTTAATGAATCAATCTTCGGCTGAGGGAGCATAAAAATCTTCTACCCTGGGGTACTGTTGGTAACTTGCCGTTGCACTGCAAGTCGTGTGGTTGTACGCCTCTCTTGGATAAGGCTACAATTTTGGGTAAGGCTAAGACGCAACGTGAACGGGAGATTATTGAGACATTTCATTCAGCAAACTGGGTCCTGACAAATGTGTTAGCGCAGCCTCAGTTTATCTCACCAGGAAAGAATGTTTGTTTTTAGCAAAAAGGTGATTTACTCAGATTACTTTGCTGGAAGCTTTTTGTTTGTTATCTGTGCATGCGTTGTACGGACGTGGAAGGAAGGGTGTTCCGAAATAAACGTCAGTTATTGCCACGTCTCTGCTCTCTGTCTCTGTTTCTACTGGTCAGCCTCTTCAAACTTTGACGTTTTGTGGCTTTTGTAGTGTACTAAGTATGTACCAAATTGGCCAACAAGCAACTATGCTAAATATGTTACCCTTAACGTTCGGAACGTTGAGTTTAACCCACGGTGCCACGTAGGGCTCAACTTCTTGGCTTAACAAGCGTGTAAAGGCTGACACTTGCCACTTATTCCGGAAAGGGGTTCACTTTCTGTTGACTCGCGCGCAGTTATGAAGGTAGCAGCTGCAGTTAATTGTTACGTAAATGCATACGGGGGCTTTCTATTTTCTGCTCATCTTATTTTATAGCCTTAGCAGAGCCACGGCACTCAGCTCTAGTATATTTCACAACATTTACCAGCGAAAATTACTAGTATTACTATTTTCAGGCTGACAATTCTAAATGCCGCGATTGTGCTCTGCCACCACTTCAATGAGCATAGCGGTGAAGCTGACCTTAATGCCCTATGTGTTAAACGGCAGATGTGCGCTTACACATTTTTAGGCTGAAAGGACGTTGAAGGGATGTCAATGCCGGATGTTTGATATATTGTTTGGACGCTTAATTTTGTGAAAAAATGCGTTAAAACATGTAATTTACACGTTCTTAAGCACCAATTTGTCCTCGGCAAGAGGTCGGCGAGAGGTCTGTGACTGGCTGTGAAGTGGGTGGTCCGGCCTTGGCAACCAGCGTAGGGCTTGTCTTGGGAACTGACATTGGCCTCACGCCGGCAGACGTCGAAACACAACGCAGGCCCGACCGCATTAGCCGACAAGCACGAGTGCGTGCCACATGCGGGTTGACAATGGCCCGACTTTACATAAGCGTCGATTTACCGACAGCTGCAGGTCGGTTGCCAACGTTCCTTGCTGTGCATTTTTTTGTATTTTGCGCACATGACATTGCCTCAGTGCACATATACGACGAAATTAAAAACCTCTAAAGGCGGCACTTGTTAGCATTTAAGTATGCAACACGCAATAAAAGAAAGACGCACGTAAGCTTCCTCAATTTACATGTTTATTCCACAGTTGTATAAATGCGCGATGTTTTCATGCAACATTGTTCGCATGGGACGATTCGCAGCAGGCCCTGTGCAACCGAACTATGCAGTCGATAGAGGGGTATTCCTGCTAGATCAGTTCTCTCTTTCGGTCGATTTTCGTGCTCTTAGCCGTGAATACGTATTCGGTGTGGGACGTTTTACCACCGAAATGGGAGGCTTGTATCGCTCTGTCGCAGGAAAAAGCTGAAAGAACAAACAGAATGTTTGATACTCAAAGAAAGGAAGACTATTCGCATGACTAGTTGCGCAGCAACATGCGTTTATAAGTACGCACAATTCGGCAAAACAATTTTATTTTGCCGAAACACAAATAAAAAAAACTGTCCACTTACAATAATTGTGTTAGTGTGTTGATATTCTGAAACGTGCTAGTTTCCTCGTAATATGTCGCTGGAAAACAAACAGTACAACAAGTAAACTAAGGACAACACATCTTACCTTTAAGGCTGGCCAGGCATATATTTTTCAGTCGTCGTTTACAGCTCATTTCCGACCTAACGTATCATAAAAAAAATTGCGTAGGACTTTAACAACCAAGCATGCATGCCAGACTTCCCTTCAGCACGGTAAGACCAGCGCATCACTCTATCTACACTTTTTGCAGTCCTTGCTGCAGTGCTCTCTAATGGAAAAGAATAGCAATATTTGTCATGTTCTTGCAATGTACACAAACTAAAAAAAACACGAAAGGGGTATTTTTTCCAAAGAAAGATCAACGACAATCGATACAGCAGCCATTCACTTGAACCACTTTATTCATCAGCTAGAAGAGGCTACCACGTATCAAAGTGAATTTTTCAGAGAGACAAAACTCGCAATGCGTCAGGAAACATTGCCACTTACGTGTACGCATGAAAACCTCGGCGGCGGGACGCGGCTGCCTCTCTCAATGCATGGTGGTGGTGGGTAGTGGTTAGAAAATGAGAAAATGCACCTAATTTCTGCAGCCCGGTCGGGAGCAGGGCGCAGTGTCTCAATGCATGCGACTTTGCATGGTAGCGCTTCAGCAACTCGTCGGTGCCCCGAGCGTTGTCTCCTTCCCAAAGCGGCGACAAAAAGAAAAGGTTGGGAAAAAATTGAAAGGCCATCGTCTCCTTCGTGTCCCTTTTTCGTCGTTCTGCTCTCGCGCTACAACTATCGCCAAACGCACGCCAGCCCCCATCGGTGCACAAACGCATTCCGTTCCTCCTTTCAGGTCTTCGTTCTCTAGGAGAGACCTGACGTGTGTTCTCACAGCCGCTGAAAAAAAGCTTTTTCATCCAGCGGCCGTTTGTGGTGTATACGTTCTCTCCCTAAAGCCGAACCACAAGATCCCAACTCTTTTTGCTTCCTTTCAAAGGAACGCAACTGCTGCTCTGTGTGGTGAGAAAACAAATATGATCACAAAGAGGGATGCTTCCGTCTTTCCACTGGCAAGGCCGGGCTATACTGTACAACCACGCAGTAGTAAACGTTTTTTTTTACATCTGATTTTCCCCTTTCCGTGTTTCTCTGCTAGCACACGATTCCCGAATTGACCTTGGCTTGCACGCGCTGCGCTGCGCTCCCATCCCGGCTGCAGAAATCTGTTTCTATGTTTGTTTCCTTGCATAAATGGCTCGTACCCACCTTGGAGAATTGGTCAGGTGCCTTTTTCTTCTTCTAACCACTTCCACCACCACCTTGGCTTGTCTGTACTTTTCCTACGCTTTTAGCTTATAAATGACATAAATACATTGTTTGAGCCAAACTTGCTTACGCTAGTGATCTAATTTTCACGTAATCAAATATTTGAGACAGAAATGCACCGTTTCTTCAGCTACTTTTCTTAGAAGAATACGCTGTTGTATTGAAGAAAAAGAAAAGCGTAGTTGAACATAATCCGCACACACACATATATATATATATATCGAGCCTACGACCCTCGAATAACGTGTTCGATGCTGTCGAACGCGTTATTCGAAGGTAGCCTGTAGCCATAGCGGCGAGTATATATATATATATATATATATATATATATATATATATATATATATATATATATATATATATATATATATACTAGCCGCTATGGTGGTTACAGATGGCGCTGTCTGACACTCCCACGTTTCAATTCACATATAAACTCAATAAAGTAGCCGGAGGTATAGCCACCGTGATAGCTCAGTGGTTGGAGCATCGAACGTGTTGTTCGAAGGTCAGTGGTTCGATTGCAGCTCACGGCAAGTTATTTTTTCACCCGCTTTTCTTTCTTCTTATTTAAATTCATCATCATCATCATCATCAGCCTGTCTACGTCCACTGCAGGACAAAGGCCTCTCCCATGTTCCGCCAGTTAACCCAGTCCTGTGCTTGCTGTTGCCAATTTATACCCGCAAACTTCTTAATCTCATCTGCCCACCTAACCTTCTGTCTCCCCCTACCCCGCTTCCCTTCTCTGGGAATCCAGTTGGTGACCCTTAATGACCAGCGGTTATCCTGTCTACGTGCTACATGCCCGGCCCATGTCCATTTCCTCTTCTTTATTGCAGCTATGATATCCTGAACTTCCGTTTGTCCCCTAATCCACTCTGCTCTCTTCTTGTCTCTTAAGGTTACACCTACCATTTTTCTTTCCATTGCTCGCTGCGTCGTCCTCAATTTAAGTTGAACCCTCTTGTGAGTCTCCAGGTTTCTGCTCCGTAGCTAAGTACCGGCAAGATACAGCTGTTATATACCTTCCTCTTGAGGGACAGTGGAAATCTACTTGTCATAATTTGAGAGTGCCTGCTGAATGTGCTCCACCCCATTCTTATTCTTCTAGTTACTTCAATCTCGTGGTTCGCCTCCGCGGTTATTACCTGCCCTATGTCTACTGACATAGTCTATGTCTACTGACATAGTCTTTTACAATATGAACTGCACAATTACCACTCTCGCAAGCGCTGCTCTCTTCCGAGGTTGTTGTACATTACTTTCGTTTTCTGCAGATTAATTTTAAGACCCACCTTTCTGCTCTCCTTGTCTAACTCCGTAATCATGAGTTGCAATTCGTCCCCTGAGTTACTCAGCAATGCAATGTCATCGGCGAAGCGCAGGTTACTGAGGTACTCTCCATTAACTCTTATCCCCAACTGCTCCCATTCTAGGCTTCTGAAAACGTCCTGTAAGCACGCAGTGAATAGCATTGGGGAGATTGTGTCCCCCTGCCTTACACCCTTCTTTATTGGTATTCTGTTGCTTTTTTTATGAAGCACTATGGTAGCAGTTGATCCCCTGTAGATTTCTTACAGAATGTTTATATATATTTCATCTACGCCCTGATTCCGCAGTGTCTGTATGACGGCTGATATTTCCACTGAATCAAACGCCTTCTCGTAATCTATGAAGGCTATGTATAGTGGTTGGTTATACTCTGAGCATTTCTCCATTACCTGATTGATAGTATGAATGTGGTCAATTGTTGAGTAGCCTGTTCTAAATCCTGCTTGTTCCTTTGGTTGATTGAATTCTAATGTTTTCTTTACTCTGCTAGCAATTACCTTTGTAAATAGCTTGTATACTACGGAGAGCAAGCTCATCGGCCTGTAATTCTTCAAGTCCTTGTCATCTCCTTTCTTATGTATTAAGATGATGTTAGCTGTTCTTCCAAGACTCTGGTACTTTTCCCGTCAGGAGACACCTCGTAAATAGAGTGGCTAGTTTTTCTAACACAATCTGTCCTCCATCTTTCAGCAGATCTGATGTTACTTGATCCTCACCAGCAGCTTTGCCTCTGTGCATGCTCTCCAAAGCTTTTCTGACTTCTTCTATCATTACCGGTGGGGTGTCGTCTGGGTTACTGCTAGTTCTTATAGTATTAAGGTCGTGGTTGTCTCGGCTACTGTACAGATCTCTGTAAAACTCCTCCGCTATTTTAACTATCCTATCCATATTGGTAGTTAATTTGCCTTCTTTGTCCCTTAGTGCATACATCCGCCTTTTGCCTATCCCAAGTTTTCCTCTTCACTGCTTTGACGCTTCCTCCGTTTTTCAGAGCGTGCTCAATTCTCTCCATGTTATACCTTCTTACATCGCATACTTTACGTCTATTAATCTGCTTCGAAAGCTCTGCCAGTTCTATTTTGTCTGTTGTACTTGACACTTTCATGATTTGACGCTTCTTAATTAGGTTCTTCGTTTCCTGGGAAAGCTTGCCGGTGTCCTGTCTAGCTACCCTGCCTCCAACTTCCACTGCACACTCCGTGATGATACTCGTCAGATTATCATTCATTGTATCTACGCTAAGGTTGGTTTCCTCGCTAAGAGCAGAGTACCTGTTCTGCAGTGACACTCTGAATTCCTGTACTTTCCCTCTCAGTGCTAGCTCATTGATTTGCTTCTTGCGTATCAGTTTCTGTCGTTCCTTCTTCAAGTCTAAGCGGATTCGAGCCCGTACCATTCTATGGTCACTGCATCTTACCTTGCCAACCACTTCCACATCCTGCACGACTCCTGGGTGTGTAGTCATTATAAAGTCTATTTCGTTCTTATTTACGCCATTAGGGCTCCTCCATGTCCACTTGCGGGTTTCTCGTTTTCGGTGGAAGGTATTCAAAATACGCAGATTATTGCGTTCTGCGAATTCTACTAGTAGCTCTCCTCTGGCGTTTCTAGTGCCGATGCCATAATCTCCTACTGCCTGGTCTCCAGCCTGCTTCTTCCCTACCTTTGCATTAAAGTCGCCCATTACTATAGTATACTGTGTTTTCACCTTAGTCATTGCCGATTCCACGTCTTCATAGAAGCTTTCAACTGAAGCGTCATCATGGCTGGATGTAGGCGCGTAAGGCTGTACTACCTTCATTTGTATGTTTTATTCAGTTTAATTACAATGCCTACCACCCTTTCATTAATGCTATAGTAATCCTCTATGTTGCCAGCTATGTTTCTGTGAATTAGGAAACCCTACTCCCAGTTCTCTTCTGTCTGCCAAGCCCCGATAGCAAATGACGTGCCCATTCTGTAGCACAGTATAGGCCTCATCTGTCCTCCTAACCTCACTCAGCCCTATTATATCCCATTTAATGCCTTCTAGCTCCTCGAATAATACAGCTAGACTTCCCTCACTAGATAACGTTCTAACGTTAAACGTTGCTAAGTTCAAGTTCCAATGGTGGCCTGTCCGTATCCAGAGATTCCTAGCACCCTCTGCTACTTTGCAAGATATGACCCCCGCCGTGGTCAGTTGCTCCGCAGCTGGTGGGGACTGAGGGCCGTGAGTTAATTGACGAATGCCTACGGGAGGGGTGGCCAGATACTGCACCAGGGTGGCCAATCCTTCTCTGGTGAGATAATCGGTACGTACCGGCTTTAAGCCGGTACGATGAGACAGTAGTGGAATGCTCCATGCATGTCTTCCTTATTGTTGTTCAGCAGCGTTGGCGGCCACCCACCATGGAGCCCAACGAGGGGACGCTACAAGGTTACAAATGCTGAAACCTGCAGACGCCAGCCGTACAACGCCACTATAACCCAATGCGCTTAGACCAAGGTAGGCTATTCGCACAGGGTTAACCCTAGCCACCAGGAAGTTTGGAAGTAAACAGAAGAGAGTAGAAGACAGGACAGATAAATAGTAAGAGATAAAGACGAAGATGTAGGGAGAGAGAGATAGGAAAAGGCGACTGCCGATTCCCCTGGGTGGGTCAGCTCAGGGGTGCAGTCTACGTGAAGCCGGGGCCAAAGGGGTGTGTTGCCTCTGCTGGGGGGCCTTAACGGTCCAATCACCCAGCGTCGGCTGAACCCCCAGGATCCCCTTTTCCTAGGACACGGCAAAGCCACGCACGGCTAGGCGTGGGAGGGAGTCGAAACTCCCCCGTTAGCTCGGGTTCGTGGTGTCGCTACACACCAAACGCCTACTTGCGCAGGCGCCCCTGCGGTATTATTTAAATTACATTGGTTTTAATAACTTCCCCTTATACCTTCCTTGGCATTATTGCCTGTTGGATCTCAATATTATTGTGCCAAAACACGAAAAAAACGAGCCCTTAGGTATACACTTCTTTCCCTTAATCATTAACGAGGGTCTCGTACTAGCAGACTTGGTACCGTTAGGTTGTATACAAGAGACTATTGGTCAGCTGCCCGCTCATAATAAGTTCACGTCTACGTGATTCCACACAGGCTCATAAAAGTGTGTTCTAATCTCGCCGCTAAGGCTACAGATGGCGCTGACTGACGCTCCCACGTTTAATTCACATATAAACCCAATAAAGTGGCTCGACAGATAGCTGCCATGGTAGCTAAGTGATTAGAGCATCGAACGCGTTATTTGAAGGTCGTAGGTTCGGTTTCTGCTCACGGCAAGTTATTTTTTCACCCACTTTTCTTTCTTCTTATTTAAATTTTATTGGTTCTAGTAACTTCCCCTATACATGCCTTGGCATTATTGTCCGTTAGATCTCATTATTCTTGTGTCAAAACACGAAAAAAACGAGCCCTTAGGTATACACTTCTTTCCTCTTTCCGTTGTATACACACACACACACACACACACACACTCACACACACACACACATATATATATATATATATATATATATATATATATATATATATATATATATATATATATATATATATATATATATATATATACATATATATATATAAGGGAAAGAAGTGTATACTCACAGCCAGCCACAGCCAGCCAGCCACAGCAAGCCACAGCCAGCCAGCCACAGCCAGCCAGCCACAGCCAGCCACAGCGAGCCACAGCCAGCCAGAGCCAGCAACAGTCAGCCACAGCTAGCCACAGCCAGCCACAGCCAGCCACAGCCAGCCAGCCACAGCCAGCCACAGCAAGCCACAGCCAGCCAGCCACAGCCAGCCACAGCAAGCCACAGCCAGCCAGCCACAGCCAGCCAGCCACAGCCAGCCACAGCCAGCCACATCCAGCCACAGCCAGCTAGCCACAGCCAGCTAGCCACAGCCAGCCAAAGCCAGCCAGCCACAGCCAGCCACAGCCAGCAACAGCCAGCCACAGCCAGCCAGCCACACCCAGCCACAGCCAGCCAGCCACACCCAGCCACAGCCAGCCACAGCCAGCCAGCCACAGCCAGTCAGCCAGCCAGCCACAGCCAGCCAGCCACAGCCAGCCACAGCCAGCCAACCACAGCCAGCCACATCCAGCCAGCCAGCCACAGCCAGCCAGCACAGCCAGCCACAGCCAGCCACAGCAGCCACATCCAGCCAGCCACAGCCAGCCAGTCACAGCCAGCCAGCCAGCCACAACCAGCTACAGCCAGCTACAGCCAGCCACAACCAGCTACAGCCAGCTACAGCCAGCCAGCCAGCCACAGCAAGCCACAGCCACAGCCAGCCAGCCACAGCTAGCCACAGCCAACCAGCCACAGCCAGCCAGCCACAGCCAGCCACAGCCAGCCAGCCAGCCATAGCCAGCCAGCCAGCCACAGCCAGCTACAGCCAGCCAGCCAGCCACAGTCAGCCAGCCACAGCCAGCCACAACCAGCCACAGCCAGCCACAGCCAGCCACAGCCAGCCAGCCAGCCACAGCCACCCACAGCCAGCCACAGCCAGCCAGCCAGAGCCAGCCAGCCAGCCACAGCCAGCCAGCCAGCCAGCCACAGCCAGCCAGCCCCAGCCAGCCACAACCAGACAGCCAGCCAGCCACAGCTAGCGACAGCCAGCCAGCCACAGCCAGCCAGCCAGCCACAGCCAGCCACAGCCAGCCAGAGCCAGCCAGCCAGCCACAGCCAGCCAGCCAGCCATAGCCAGCCAGCCCCAGCCAGCCACAAACAGAAAGTCAGCCAGCCACAGCTAGCGACAGCCAGCCAGCCACAGCCAGCCAGCCAGCCACAGCCAGCCACAGCCAGCCAGCCACAGCCAGCCACAGCCAGCCAGCCAGCCACAGCCAGCCACGGCCAGCCACAGCCAAACAGCCAGCCACAGCCAGCCACAGCTACAGCCAGCCAGCCAGCCCAGCCGCCACAGCCAGCCACAGCCAGCCAGCCACAGCCAGCTACAACCAGCCAGCTACAGCCAGCCACAACCAGCTAGCCAGCCACAGCCAGCCACAGCCAGCCAGCCACAGCCAGCCACAGCCAGCCAGCCACAGCCAGCCACAGCCAGCCACAACCAGCCAGCTACAGCCAGCCACAGCCAGCCAGCACAGCTAGCCACAGCCAGCCACAGCCAGCCAGCCAGCCACAGCCAGCCACAGCCAGCCTGCCACAGCCAGCCACAGCCAGCCACAGCCAGCCAGCACAGCCAGCCACAGCCAGCTAGCACAGCTAGCCACAGCCAGCCACAGCCAGCCAGCCAGCCACAGCCAGCAACAGCCAGCCAGCCACAGCCAGCTACAGCCAGCCATCCAGCCAGAGCCAGCCACGGCCAGCCAGCCACAGCCAGCCACAGCCAGCCATCCACAGCAAGCAACAGCCAGCCAGCCACAGCCAGCCACAGCCAGCCAGCCAGCCACAGCCAGCCACAGCCAGCCACAGCCAGCCAACCACAGCCAGCCACAGCCAGCCAGCCAGCCACAGCCACAGCCAGCCAGCCACAGCCAGCCAACCACAGCTAGCCACAGCCAGCCAGCCAGCCAGCCACAGCCAGCCAGCCACACCAGCCAGCCACAGCCAGCCAGGACAGCCAGCTGTGACAGCCAGCCAGCCATAGCTCGCCGCAGCCAGCCAGCCACAGCCAGCCAGCCAGCCATAGCCAGCCACAGCCAGCCACAGCCAGCCAGCCAGCCACAGCCAGCCACAGCCAGCCAGCCAGCCAGCCACAGCCAGCCACAGCCAGCCAGCCAGCCAGCCAGCAAGCCACAGCCAGCCACAGCCAGCCAGCCAGTCAGCCACAGCCAGCCACAGCCAGCCACAGCCAGCCAGCACAGCCAGCCACAGCCAGCCACAGCCAGCCACAGCCAGCTACAGCCAGCCAGCCAGCCAGCCTCAGCCAGCCAGCCACAGCCAGCCACAGCCAGCCACAGCCAGCCACAGCCAGCTACAACCAGCCAGCTACAGCCAGCCACAGCCAGCTACAGCCAGCCACAAGCCAGCCAGCCACAGCCAGCCACAGCCAGCCTGCCAGTCAGCCACAGCCAGCCACAGCCAGCCAGCACAGCCAGCCAGCACAGCTAGCCAGCCACGGCCAGCCAGCCACAGCCAGCCACAGCCAGCCAGCCACAGCCAGCCAGCCAGCCACAGCCAGCCACAGCCAGCCAGCCACAGCCAGCCAGCCACAGCCAGCCACAGCCAGCCAGCCACAGCCAGTCAGCCAGCCACAGCCAGCCACAGCCAGCCACAGCCAGCCAGCCACAGCCAGCCAGCCACAGCCAGCCAGCACAGCCAGCTGTGACAGCCAGCCAGCCACAGCTAGCCGCAGCCAGCCAGCCACAGCCAGCCAGCCAGCCATAGCCAGCCACAGCCAGCCACAGCCAGCCACAGCCAGCCAGCCAGCCAGCCACAGCCAGCCACAGCCAGCCACAGCCAGCCAGCCAGAGCCAGCCAGCCAGCCAGCCACAGCCAGCCACAGCCAGCCAGCCAGCCAGCCAGCAAGCCACAGCCAGCCACAGCCTGCCAGCCAGTCAGCCACAGCCAGCCACAGCCAGCCAGCACAGCCAGCCACAGCCAGCCAGCCTCAGCCAGCCACAGCCAGCCAGCCACAGCCAGCCAGCCACAGCAAGCCACAGCCAGCCAGCCAGCCACAGCCAGCCACAGCCAGCCACAGCCAGCCACAGCCAGCTACAGCCAGCCAGCCACAGCCAGCCAGCCACAGCCAGCCACAGCCAGCCAGCCACAGCCAGCCACAGCCAGCCACAGCTAGCCACAGCCAGCCACAGCCAGCCAGCCAGCCAGCCAGCCACAGCCAGCCAGCCACAGCCAGCCAGCACAGCCAGCTGTGACAGCCAGCCAGCCACAGCTAGCCGCAGCCAGCCAGCCACAGCCAGCCACAGCCAGCCAGCCACAGCCAGCCACAGCCAGCCAGCCATAGCCAGCCACAGCCAGCCAGCCACAGTCAGTCAGCCAGCCACAGCCAGCTAGCCAGCCATAGCCAGCCAGCCAGCCACAGCCAGCTACAGCCAGCCAGCCAGCCACAGCCAGCCACAGCCAGCCAGCCCACAGCCAGCCACAGCCAGCCAGCCCACAGCCAGCCAGCCAGCCACAGCCAGCCACAGCCAGCCACAGCCAGCCACAGCCAGCCAGAGCCAGCCACAGCCAGCCAGCCACAGCCAGCCAGCCAGCCACAGCCAGCCACAGCAAGCCCACAGCCAGCCAGCCACAGCCAGCCAGCCACAGCCAGCCAGAGCCAGCAACAGCCAGCCACATCCAGCCACAGCCAGCTAGCCACAGCCAGCTAGCCACAGCCAGCCACAGCCAGCCAGCCACAGCCAGCCACAGCCAGCCACAGCCAGCCAGCCACACCCAGCCACAGCCAGCCGCAGCCAGCCAGCCATAGCCAGCCACAGCCAGCCAGCCAGCCAGCCACAGCCAGCCAGCCACAGCCAGCCACAGCCAGCCACAGCCAGCCACCACAGCCAGCCACAGCCAGCCAGCCAGCCACAGCCAGCCACAGCCAGCCAGCACAGCCAGCCACAGCCAGCCACATCCAGCCAGCCACAGCCAGCCACAGCCAGCCAGCCACAGCCAGCCAGCCAGCCAGCCAGCCACAGCCAGCCAGCCACAGCCAGCCAGCCAGCCAGCCACAGCCAGCCAGCCAGCCACAACCAGCTACAGCCAGCTACAGCCAGCCAGCCAGCCACAGCCACAGCCAGCCAGCCAGCCACAAGCTAGCCACAGCCAGCCAGCCACAGCCAGCCAGCCACAGCCAGCCACAGCCAGTCAGCCAGCCACAGCCAGCAGCCAGCCATAGCCAGCCAGCCAGCCACAGCCAGCTACAGCAGCCAGCCAGCCACAGCCAGCCAGCCACAGCCAGCCAGCCACAGCCAGCCAGCCAGCCACAGCCACCCACAAGCCAGCCAGAGCAGACAGCCAGCCACAGCCAGCCAGCCAGCCAGCCACAGCCAGCCAGCCCCAGCCAGCCACAACCAGACAGCCAGCCAGCCACAGCTAGTGACAGCCAGCCAGCCACAGCCAGCCACAGCCAGCCACAGCCAGCCAGCCACAGCCAGCCAGCCACAGCCAGCCACAGCCAGCCAGCCAGCCAGCCACAGCCAGCCACGGCCAGCCACAGCCAGACAGCTAGCCACAGCCAGCCACAACCAGCCAGCCACAGCCCAGCCACAGCCAGCCACAGCCAGCCACAGCTACAGCCAGACAGCCAGCCAGCCACAGCCAGCCACAGCCAGCCAGCCACAGCCAGCCAGCCAAACCAGCCACAGCCAGCCAGCCACAGCCAGCCACAGCCAGCCACAGCCAGCCAGCCCCAGCCAGCCAGCCAGCCAGCCACAGCCAGCCACAGCCAGCTACAACCAGCCAGCTACAGCCAGCCACAGCCAGCCACAGCCAGCTACAGCCAGCCACAGCCAGCCTGCCAGTCAGCCACAGCCAGCCACAGCCAGCCAGCACAGCCAGCCACAGCCAGCCAGCCACAGCCAGCTACAGCCAGCCAGCCAGCCAGAGCCAGCCACGGCCAGCCAGCCACAGCAAGCCACAGCCAGCCAGCCACAGCAAGCAACAGCCAGCCAGCTACAGCCAGCCACAGCCAGCCACAGCCAGCCACAGCCAGCCAGCCACAGCCAGCCAGCCACAGCCAGCCAGCCACAGCCAGCAACAGCCAGCCAGCCACAGCCAGCCAGCCACAGCCAGCCACAGCCCACAGCCAGCCACAGCCAGCCACAGCCAGCCACAGCCAGCCAGCCAGCCACAGCCACAGCCAGCAGCCACAGCCAGCCAACCACAGCCAGCCACAGCCAGCCAGCCAGCCAGCCAGCCACAGCCAGCCAGCCAGCCACAGCCAGCCAGCCAGCCACAGCCAGCCAGCCACAGCCAGCCAGCACAGCCAGCTGTGACAGCCAACCAGCCACAGCTAGCCGCAGCCAGCCAGCCACAGCCAGCCAGCCAGCCATAGCCAGCCACAGCCAGCCACAGCCAGCCAGCCAGCCACAGCCAGCCACAGCCAGCCAGCCAGAGCCAGGCCAGCCACAGCCAGCCAGCCAGTCAGCCACAGCCAGCCACAGCCAGCCAGCACAGCCAGCCACAGCCAGCCAGCACAGCCAGCCACAGCCAGCCTCAGCCAGCCACAGCCAGCCACAGCCAGCCAGCCACAGCAAGCCACAGCCAGCCAGCCACAGCCAGCCACAGCCAGCCACAGCCAGCTACAGCAGCCAGCCACAGCCAGCCAGCCACAGCCAGCCAGCCACAGCCAGCCACATCCAGCCACAGCTAGCCACAGCCAGCCAGCCAGCCAGCCACAGCCAGCCAGCCACAGCCAGCCAGCACAGCCAGCTGTAACAGCCAGCCAGCCACAGCTAGCCGCAGCCAGCCAGCCACAGCCAGCCACAGCCAGCCAGCCACAGCCAGCCACAGCCAGCCAGCCACAGCCAGCCAGCCAGCCACAGCCAGCCTCAGCCAGCCAGCCACAGCCAGCCAGCCACAGCCAGTCAACCAGCCACAGCCAGCCAGCCAGCCATAGCCAGCCAGCCAGCCACAGCCAGCTACAGCCAGCCAGCCAGCCACAGCCAGCCACAGCCAGCCACAGCCAGCCACAGCCAGCCAGCCACAGCCAGCCACAGCCAGCCACAGCCAGCCACAGCCAGCAGCCAGCCACAGCCAGCCACAGCCAGCTACAGCCAGCCACAGCCAGCCAGCCACAGCCAGCCACAGCCAGCCACAGCCAGCCACAGCCAACCACAGCCAGCCCACAGCCAGCCAGCCACAGCCAGCCACAGCCAGCCACAGCCAGCCAGCTCGCCGCGTTTGCTGCAGCAGCAGGTGCACACCACTGCGCCGCAGTTTTCCCGGCGCGCGCAAATTTGAACAGTGAACTTTATTGACATCTTGTACATAGTACACAATGCCGGAGGCCGGCAGAAAAAGCCATCGCAAGGATAGCTTGACGAAGCTGCGGGCCCCCGTTTTGGCACCAGCGTACAACGGTGTTCTCAGTACATAAACAGACAACAACAATAACAACAACAAAAAATGTACTGAACAGATAAATCACTTAGTACAGGACCCGAAGGAATATGTGAGCCCACTACAAATAATCACGTCTTGCGTACAAACCATACACAAAAGAAAATATACACCAACGGATGTACTAAATAGCTCAGTACATATAGATTACCTTCATAATACATGCATACAGATTAACATAACTTTGTACTTCACATAGAGTACACTATAGATATATAATTGCACAAATCATTCAATACACGACCGAAAAAAAACTATGAGAAAATATGAGAAAATATGAGGTGGTTACAAATCGCCATGCCTAGCGTACACCGACATATTCTCTATAGCTGACACTTATAGGCATGCGCGAGATATTATATAGTGTCAATGTAATTATTTGCAAGAAAGTAACGTATTGCATTGAAAGTGTTGGTTTCCAGCTGAAAGTTAAATTCATATAAAGCATTTAGTAGCCTCGGAAGTCTGTTTCCTAACGTATGTCGCCCATATGTTGTTCTACAAGTTTTAACAGTCCAAATTTCGCAGTTTTCGTGCTTTATACGGCTGACAATTTCTTTTAATGTTGGCAAGTTCAGTCAAGAATACATGTTTCCCCTTTAATTCTTGTTTATAGGCTTTCGTTAATCTAAAGTTGTACATCTTCTCAAAAGGCATTACATTATACTTTTCAAACAACGGGTGGGTGTGAAAATGTGAAGGCACGTCCTCTACAGCACGTAGAAATCTTTTTTGTAGACAATACAATTTTTGTATGTTTTCTTGACTAGTGGATGCCCAACTAGATGGCAATAGGTAATTCTTGAGGAAAATAAAGAGTTGTAAATTAATATCATTACATGTCTTGGAAGGATCAGGCGATTCCGGTAGACTAGTCCCACTATTTGAGATAACTTACTTGATATTGTGTCGATGTGCTCTTTCTAAGAAAGGTTTTCCTGGAAGACCACTCCTAGTGTTTTAATGTTGGGTACAATATCAACCGGGGTCGAATTCAGCAGTATTTGTTGCGTCAATGTTACCTTCTTATTTTTATTTCTGAATATTACAGATTTGGTTTTGCTCGTGTTTATTTTAAGATTGTTTTTCTCAGTCCAGCTATTTAGGTTTTTCCAATACAAAATTTGCTTCGCCAACTAATTTGTCCGCCAAATTTCCTCGTAAAAGTATGCTGGTGTCATCAGCATAAATAATAAATTCAGCGCTAGGGCTAATGCTGACCATGTCATTAATATAGATATTAAAAAGAAATGGTCCCAAGATGCTCCCCTGTGGTACACCAGAAGATAAAGGCAATAGATCGGAAAAACAGTCGTCGATATGAACCCTTTGTTTCCGATGTTCCAGATAAGACGTAATTAGGTGCGCGGCATTCCCTCGAAAACCGTAACGGTCAAGCTTTTTAATTAGAATTTGGTGATTTATGTGATCGAAAGCCTTAGAGTAATCAATAAACAGCCCAAGAACCGATTCTCCTTGTTCTAGCGCTGCCAAAAGTGACTGTTTTTGTTTTAGCAATGCGAACTCCGTACTAAGTTCTATGCGGAAGCCAAACTGTGAGCTGTTTAAGAGACTGTGCTTCTCTTCAAAATCTGTAAGACGATTTAAAATAACTTTTTCTAACACCTTTGACATGACCGGCAGTATAGACAGGGGACGGTAATTTGCCATGTCGTTTTTGTTTCCTTTTTTGTGTAAGGCTGTTACACGGGTTACTTGCATTTTACGGGGGAAAACAGCCTGGCACAAACATAGGTTTAAAATGTGGGTAAGTATGGGTGCGAGCAAATCGGAGGTGTACTTTATGGGTTTAATTTGGAAGCCATCGATATCTTTAGCCGTACTGGTTTTTAAGTTTTGAATTATATTCACTACTTCAGCCTCAATAACTGGTTTCAGAAAAATAGAGCTGCTGTTATGCGCAATATTTTCAACGTCATTCTGCACTGTAGCAGGCTGTGAAACCCCTACAAAGTATTGATTAAACGCGTCTGCCAGAGACTTCCCTGTCAGCTTTGGTTTGCCGTGCTCAATGTAAAACTCTGCTTAGCCTATTGTGTTTTCTACTTGCCCTTGATTTTTTTCTGGCTTGGTATGTCTCCCCCAAGAGCTTCGTTAACTGCAGCGCTTGCTGAGACAGCCGTGACTGTACGAAAT
The DNA here is from genome assembly GCA_013436015.1 of Rhipicephalus annulatus. Classification (NCBI taxonomy): domain Eukaryota; kingdom Metazoa; phylum Arthropoda; class Arachnida; order Ixodida; family Ixodidae; genus Rhipicephalus; species Rhipicephalus annulatus. The sequence continues at coordinate 109,252 of WOVY01012281.1, read as the reverse complement.
GCGCTTTCTCCCAACTTTTGGCCGATTCGGGTAAGTTCTTTGTTAAAAGTGTTACATCGTTAATAAATCCGCTTGCTGCTAGGAATCATGTCTGAACGCTGTATTTTTGTTATCTGCAGCACTACCGTAAACAAAGGGCGGCTGTCCATGCATGGTGAGAAGTTTGGCTGCGCCCCGAACGCTCCACAATGCCGTACTGCTACGTACCACGCTGTAAACCATGGAGCGACCGGAAAGAAACCGGAGTATCTTTTCACGAAATCCGAGCGACCAAGAACTTCACGAAAAGTAACTTGAGTAATCTCGAGAGACAACTTGACCTTGAACAGCAAATCTTCCTATTCTACCGTCTGCAGCCGACACTTCGTCCCGTCCGACTTTAAAGAAGGGTGCACGACGCGAAGACTGAAGAAAGGCTTTGTGCCCAGCGTCTTCCACGAGTACCCGTCGTATTTACAACCTTGCAAACAATCTGAAAGATACGATGCGGCCCTCAGGAAGCGTGCTACGGCTGAATTACCTGGCGAGCCCGCAAGAAAAAAAAAGAGCAGTTGGTGGTGGCGCACCACATGTGCTTACGGACTTACGAGATGGCCAGTCGTGCACTTTGGACGCCCTACTTGTTGAAGAAGTGCCCAACTCTAGCAGCAGGACTAACCAAGGATTCGTCCCGAGAACGGCGCAGGTGGATAGAGCAGTGCAAGTAGCCTCACGCATTTCGTTGCAACCATCAAAAGACAGAAGTGGAAGCGTAAGGAACGCGAACTGAGGGCGCAGGTTGAAAGGCTCAAAGGAACTGTTGAAAAATATAAAAGGGAGCTTCAGAAACGTAAAGAAGACTGCTATGTGCCAGCGTTTTTGCAGGTTGTCCAGCAGGCAAGTGAAAATGAGTTGGCTGCCTCAATAGTGCTGCAGCAGGTCAAAAATTTTCAGAAAGTGAAACCGACGTGGTCCGACGTTACAGTCCGTCATGCAGTGGTCCTTCGTAACCTCTCAGCGAGGGCATACGAACACATAAGGAGCTCAGGGCTATTCCGCCTACCCTGTCGAAGCACGCCGGAGCGCTTCCTCGGTTCGTCACGCAATGAAGTAGGCGTTGATTGATTTATATGTGGGGTTTAACGTCCCAAAACCACTATATGATTATGAGAGACGCCGTAGTGGAGGGCTCTGGAAATTTCGACCACCTGGGGTTCTTTAACGTGCACCCAAATCTGAGCACACGGGCCTACAACATTTCCGCCTCTATCGGAAATGCAGCCGCCGCAGCCGGGATTCGAACCCGCGACCTGCGGGTCAGCAGCCGAGTACCTTAGCCACTAGACCACCGCGGCGGGGTATGAAGTAGGCGTCACAGACTTGATTAAGCAGAGGCTGTCAGCTGAGCTCGCTTCACACACGAATGCTCAGTCACAGACGTGCTGGCTCATTGTGGACGAAATGAGGGTCAAGCAGCGCTTACTATATCTCAAGCAGAGATGCCTTCGTCGGCGAAGTAGATTACGGTAACTGCTTGCCGCAGAAGCAACCGGGCATGCCAGAAGAGCCAGTTCTTGCAAACTCGCTGTTTTGCTTCATTTTAAGTGGCTTGTCAACGAGATATAAGATTCCCGTAGCCTATTTTTTACTAGAAACTGCACCGGTGAAAACCTTCACCAGATCATGATGAACGTACTCAAAGAAGTTGAGTGTATAGGCGTTAGAATTGTGCAGATCGTTACTGACAACAATCGGATTAACGTGAAGGCATTCCAACTGCTATGTGGGGGTAACCTCAAGCACTGCATACCACATCTGACAAATCAAGATGGCAAACTTTTTCTCGCTTTTGATCAGTGCCATTTAATTAAAAACGTACGGTCACAGTTTCTGTCATGCGATATCGGAAAGGATTGCGAAATAACCGCCCAGTACCTGAAAGACCTCTACAAAATGCAACAGCGCAGTATTGTCAAGCCAGTGCGGTTCTTGACAAGAAAACACGTACATCCGACTAGCATGGAAAAAATGAACGTCAGGAGGGCAGGCAAGTCGTTTCGCCACCTGTAACCGCGGCCCTGAAGCTCTTGAAAGAGCAGGCACGGTCATACATGTGACGCAAGCGTCGCCCACGTTGGTCCAACCGTCGTATTCATGGACACCATGTACCGGTGGTTCACCCTCATGGACGTTAGCAACTGCACCCAGCATGTTCACCAGAACAACCCGGACTGCAAGCAGTACGATTCCGAAGACGACGAACGACTAGGTTGGCTTAAAACATCATTTCTTGACTACCTGGCCGAAATCAAGCGGCAGAGCCCGGCTAAGAATATTCTGACCAAGGAAACGTATGAGGCCTTGCTGATTCAACCATCTCAAACGTGGAGTGCGTTCGGTACCTTCTCACGGTCACACGCTTCCGTTTTGTTCTGACTATGAAGACGTCCTCTAACCCAATAGAGGCCTTCTTTGGGTGGTTGAGGAAATCTGGAGGCTCGAACAACCAGACAGACGTGAGGGCAGTTTTGTCTGGGATTGAGAAAGCACTGAAGACTGGCATAGTCTGTACGTCCAGCGGCAGCAACGTGATTACTGCAGATAGCAGCTGCTGCTCCTCATCAGCATTCCTACACCGATCGGCAAGAGCAGCGCAGAATGACGGTGAAGCATTTCCAGCTGAGGCAACCACGACTCTCGAGGAGAGTCTCGACAGGGGGAAGAGGTTGCTTCCAACGTCATATGTTGCTGCACTAGCAATGGTTAGTGACTATATTGCAAGAACAGTCCACGAAACCATTTCCTGTGATGAATACTTCACTCTGGTGACTAAACCAAACACCTCTGCGCCATCGGATGCCTTAATTAGGCACCAGGACAGATGTGGACTCCACTATCCGTCAACTGAGCTCGTAATGGTTCTCCATTCTCTAAAGAAATACACGGAAGTTTTCCTCGCAAGAGCAAGAAAGATGAACCAGCCACTGAAGGCTGCCGTTGACAACGCCGCGGAAATACTACAGAAACGTGACAGCATCAAGTGCTCGACCCCGGGACACCATGAAAATCTTTAGGAGGTTGTACTCGTGAAGTTTCTCCGCCGACTTTTTGTGAACTTCGTGACGAGTGTGACTGACAAACACAACTTGGGGAAAGATTTTCATGTCAAACCGTTGTCTCGAAAAGTGCTCAAGCTTTGAGCACGAAATCAAATAAAAAAGCTCGCATTGCATTCTGCATACAATGCTTGTGTTAAAAATTTTATGTGTGTGCACTTCTTAACGTATATGCATAATCCAATGCAATGTAGACAGTTTCTAGACCGTTATGGGATCGGTGCAGCTTCTGGCGGCAAGCGCCGGAACTATGAGGGACGGATGGCGCGTACGTATTTAGCGCCAATGCGTGGGCACAAAAGTTATATAGGAGGCTATGCACGAGCTTATGCTGATGGCGATGCCCTTGGGGCGCCGAAAAATGCACTGAGGCCCCTCTCCTTCACTACAATATATATATATATATATATATATATATATATATTATCAGTCTGACTACGTCCACTGCAGGACAAAGGCCTCTCCCATGTTCCGCCATTTAACCCGTTCCTGTGCTTGCTGCTGCCAATTTATACCCGCAAACTTCTTAATCTCATCTGCCCACCTAACCTTCTGTCTCCCCCTAACCCGCTTCCCTTCTCTGGGAATCCAAGTTAGTTACCCTTAATGACCAGCGGTTATCCTGTCTACGCGCTACATGCCCGGCCCACGTCCATTTCCTCCTCTTTATTTCAACTATGATATCCTTAATTCCCGTTTGTCTCTTAATCCACTATGCTCTCTTCTTGTCTTTCAAGGTTACACCTACCATTTTTCTTTCCATTTCTCGCTGCGTCGTCCTCAATTTAAGCTGAACCCTCTTTGTAAGGCTCCAGGTTTCTGCTCCGTAGCTAAGTACTGGCAAGATACAGCTGTTATATACCTTCCTCTTGAGGGATAGTGGCAATCTACCTGTCATAATTTGAGAGTGCTTGCCGAATGTGCTCCATCCAATTCTTATTCTTCTAGTTACTTCAATCTCGTGGTTCGGTTCTGCGGTTATTACCCGCCCTAAGTAGACATAGTCTTTTGCAACTTCAAGTGCACTATTACCTATCTCGAAGCGCTGCTCCTTTCCGAAGTTGTTGTACATTACTTTCGTTTTCAGCAGATTAATTTTAAGACCCACCTTTCTGCTGTCCCTGTTCAACTCCGTAATCATGAGTTGCAATTCGTCCCCTGAGTTACTCAGCAATGCAATGTCATCGGCGAAGCGCAGGTTACTAAGGTATTCTCCATTAACTCTTATCCCTAACTGCTCCCATTCTAGGCTTCTGAAAACCTCCTGTAAACACGCGGTAAATAGCATTGGTGAGATAGTGTCCCCCTGCCTTACACCCTTCTTGATTGGTATTCTCTTGCTTTCTTTATGAAGCACTATGGTAGCAGTTGATCCTCTGTAGATTTCTTCCAGAATGTTTATATATACTTCATTTACGCCCTGATTCCGCAGTGTCTGGATGACGACTGATATTTCTACTGAATCAAACGCCTTCTCGTAATCTATGAAGGCTATGTATAGTGGTTGGTTATACTCTGAGGATTTCTCTATTACCTGGTTGATAGTATGAATGTGGTCAATTGTTGAGTAGCCTGTTCGAAATCCTGCTTGTTCCTTTGGTTGATTGAATTCTAATGTTTTCTTTACTCTATTAGCAATTACCTTTGTAAATAGCTTGTATACTACAGTGAGCAAGCTGATCGGCCTGTAATTATTCAAGTCTTTGTCATCTCCTTTCTTATGTATTAAGATGATGTTAGCGTTCTTCCAAGACTCTGGTACTCTTCCCGTCAGGAGACACCTCATAAACAGGGTGGCTAGTTTCTCTAACACAATCTGTCCTCCATCTTTCAGCAGATCTGATGTTACTTGATCCTCACCAGCAGCTTTGTCTCTTTGCATGCTCTCCAAAGCTTTTCTGACTTCTTCTATCATTACTGTTGGGGTGTCATCTGGGTTACTGCTAGTTCTTATAGTATTAAGGTCGTGGTTGTCTCCGCTACTGTACAGATCTCTGTAAAACTCTTCCGCTATTTTAACTATCCTATCCATATTGGTAGTTATTTTGCCTTCTTTGTCCCTTAGTGCATACATCCGACTTTTGCCTATCTCAAGTTTCCTCTTCACTGCTTTGACGCTTCCTCCGTTTTTCAGAGCGTGCTCAATTCTCTCCATGTTATACCTTCTTACATCGCATACTTTACGTCTATTAATCTGCTTCGAAAGCTCTGCCAGTTCTATTTTGTCTGTTGTACTTGACACTTTCACGATTTGACGCTTCTTAATTAGGTTCTTCGCTTCCTGGGAAAGCTTGCCAGTGTCCTGTCTAACTACCCTGCCTCCAACTTCCACTGCACACTCCGTAATAATACTCGTCAGATTATAATTCATTGTATCTACGCTAAGGTTGGTTTCCTCACTAAGAGCCGAGTACCTGTTCTGCAGCGACACTATGAATTCCTGTACTTTCCCTCTCAGTGCTAGCTCATTGATTGGCTTCTTGCGTATCAGTTTCTGACGTTCTTTCTTCAAGTCTAGGCGAATTCGAGACCGTACCATTTTATGGTCACTGCATCGTACCTTGCCAACCACTTCCACATCCTGCATGATTCCTGGGTGTACACTCATTATAAAGTCTATTTCGTTCTGATTTTCGCCATTAGGGCTCCTCCATGTCCACTTGCGGTTTTCTCGTTTTCGGTAGAAGGTATTCAAAATCCGTAAATTATTGCGTTCTGCAAATTCTACTAGTAGCTCTCCTCTGGCGTTTCTAGTACCGATGCCATAATCTCCTACTGCCTGGTCTCCAGCCTGCTTCTTCCCTACCTTTGCATTAAAGTCGCCCATCACTATAGTATACTGTGTTTTTACCATATTCATTGCCGATTCCACGTCTTCATAGAAGCTTTCAACTGAAGCGTCATCATGGCTGGATGTAGGCGCGTAAGCCTGTACTACCTTCATCTTGTATCATTTATTCAGTTTAATTACGATACCTACCACCCTTTCATTAATGCTATAGTATTCCTCTATGTTGCCAGCTATGTTTCTGTGAATTAGGAACCCCACTCCCAGTTCTCTTCTGTCTGCCAAGCCCCGATAGCAAAGGACGTGCCCATTCTATAGCACCGTATAGGCCTCATATGTCCTTCCAACCTCACTGAGCCCTATTATATCCCATTTAACACCCTCTAGCTCCTCGAATAGTACAGCTAGACGTCCCTCACTAGATAAGGTTCTAGCGTTAAACGTTGCCAAGTTCAGGTTTCAATGGCGGCCTGTCCGGATCCAGAGATTCTTAGCACCCTCTGCTGCGTTGCAGATCTGACCGCCGCCGTGGTCAGTTGCTTCGCAGCCGCTATATATATATATATATATATATATATATATATATATATATATATATATATATATATATATATATATATATATATATATATATATAGATATATATATATATATATATATATATATATCTGGCCTAGCCAGAACGTACTTTTTTTCATTTTTCATTTTCTTTGCGATTCTGAGCCGCACGAAGCGCCTAAAATCACAGTGGTATAATGCGTTCAGTGTGCGGTATTATCATGTTCGTTGGCAGGATTTTGTATCAGGGGGCGGAAGAGGGGCAAACAAGTGTTGTGCCGTGGCGCCGAAAGGGGAGAGTGCGGGCATACCTTAGGTAGGGGCAAATGTTGGTGTGTAATGACCGGGGCAAGTGCACGTTTTTTTTTTTTTGCCTGCTGACGCCCGTGCATGATGTGATCGATATTCTGAGAAGTCTTCAAATCTTGAGCCTGCTTTACCGAGAAGTCACTTTTCATTGCGCCTAGAAAGAAAAAGTAGAATTTCGGTATTTGATTTGCAACGCGCGAGACTTTAGGCAGCAAAAACTTCAAAAATCTCGCGTAACATTCGAGTAAACATAGTATAACCTAAATGTCCCAGTCACAAAAATTAATGGGTCCAATGGATGTTCCACTTGGGAGCAATGGGAGCCAAAGGGCGCCTCGTGGAGTTCAACTGGGATGTATATGGTGGACAAGTGGAAGTACATGCGGCAATAGGACGGTGCAGTTGGACTGTCCATGTATTGGCTCCAAACATTCTAACCACCTCTGTCTATTCGATTTTACCTGTTGCCATAATGAGAGGTTCCAGTTTGTAATAATAGAGGCCCAATGAAGTACAATGGGCCCTACACTGCAATGGGGTATGTCCAATTGAACTCCCTAATTACAGGAAATACATGAAATTTTATCAGCAATTCTAAATGCGAGTGGTATTGCTAGTCATTGTGTATATCCACAGTGATGCCACTTTTTATATGCTATATCGAAATATTTTATGCGTGTGAGCCAAACAAGATTCAATGTAGTGTTTCAGCTCGGAATCCCAAAGCTTAGAACGCGGTCACTTTATCATCCTTAATTTAAGACTGCATATATTAGGTTTGTTTACAATACTAATCAAGAATATTTTTAAGCTGAAGCTATTATTAAAATCTGGATAAGCCAATCACGTATCCATTGTGAAAATACAGCAATTGAAGTACAAGTACACACTTGAACCGCGATTTCAGCTGTATGCAGTGTTAGAATGTACCCACAACGTCTTGCTCTCAAACAAAGGATTGTGGTTCACTGCCAGTGCACACTTGATGTCACGTGTTTTATTTATAATCTGTCATTACCTCTAATTAATACTGTTTCGAATCGAGAATGACTTCTTTAAATATTTACAAAACAATAATTATGCAAGAGACAAAAATTATAATGAAGGAAAAAAGAACTTTAATACAAGACACACTGGATGAAGGCAAAATCTTAATCTTTTTCCGAACGTTCGGATCCGGGGTTGTCAATATCACTTTGCGAGCTCTTTACTGACGAATTTCGACTTGGTCTATCTGCCCTTTTTGTGTCACTGTCAGTGTCGTCACATGAAAGAGGCACGCTTGTGCTGGTGTCCTAGAAGAAAATGAGGTTTATATTTAAACTTCTGCGCTAACTTGGCGAAAAAAGTACAATGATAATAAACGGCAACTTGGCACGGCAGACTATAATCGATTGCAGCCAGGGCTTGAATTGTGGTAAAAAAAGTGATTGTAAAACACTGCGCAACGATCTCAGTCGTTGAGCACCATGCCGCTTGATTTGAATAACCACCGATGTGATCAACAGGGCCCTAATCAAGGAAAACACCCGATCGAATCTACCCGTCCATGTTTAAAAATAATCAGACATACGGTATGCGAGCAAGCCCGTGAAGCGGTCTTTGGTAGCAGGAACTGCGATTTAGGATTTAATTAAGTCTTGTAGTGTCCTCTCTTCCTCTTCTTCGGACGGTGCTCCATCGCAACGCCTCGTAGCAACTACTGCCACGGCTTACTTGACTACGCGATGCAAAGGACAGAAAACCAGTATGTTACCTATATGCAGAAGTAACCCGCTTCCCGACGGCCGGTGGAGAAGTCTCGTCGCTGCTGAAGTCAAAGCGCTACCTTTTGCATGCGTGCGTGCTGTTTCATCATCACCATGCTGTAGAAAAACTGTGTCTACGCACAATAAATTTGGCTTTATTTCTGTGGTCGTGTCAGCACTTCGGATGCAGCTGAACCTTGTGGACCCCGTCACATCCAAGAAGTGGGCAGTAGAGTCAGCCGTTTTCGTGGGGACTCCGGGGTTTTTGCCGCATGATCAGCCCCGGTAAAATTGCACGCTCAGCATTCGAAATGCACGTATATTTCTTTGATACGTGCAACGTTTCAATTGTATTATGCGTGTGTGGCTGAGATCGCTTTTCCGGAAAATCTCTTGAGCGCATATGGTGAGTAGGCTGCAACGCTCCATCAGCTTTCGAAATTTCTCATCGCCACATATCCAAGCGTTCTGGTTCACGCAGCGCCTTCAAAAGTGACACATGCTCCGTACAGATGCGATACCCCGACTTGCAAATAGGGACAAAACACCTTTTGCGCGTTTCGCCGCACAGCCAGTAACAAGGCCGCTCGTTTTGTGATTTAGAAACGCGTAGCCCTTAGCCTGTGAGCCCTGCTAGTGGATTTGTTGAGCTCAGATTTTGTGGTTTCTTGCACATACGCAGTGTCGGGGCATACCTGCACTGAGAAACAAATTGCGAAGCAGTAGAACAAATGCACTAGGAGTGCTCACCGGCACATATCGATGCGTTCCCAAATAAAAAAAAATCCCATGCGCACAAAGTTTTTTGGCTGATGTTCTTTCGAGCACAAATGAATACCTGGCACCTCATACAGTTGCGCCAGCTAAACTCGCGCGACGGCCCGGCTCTGACACGCTCGCTGGATTTCGTGCGGACCGCTTGTGGCCCCGCGATCTCCGACGACAGCGCAGCTTTGGCCGACTGGGCTCCCCCTACAACATCTCCTGACGCAGACAAGAGCTCTCGCCGAGTGGTGCCCCTTCGTCGCACTCCTGCAACCGTGTCCATCTTTCCTATCTCCTCTTTACTTCCGTCGCTCGCTGTCCCTGCGCCTCGCTTTCTTCTTTTTCTCTCTACGTATACCTTTAATTCCTATCCTTTTAATCCCTCCTTACCCCCATCACTTGTGGGCTACTGTTGAGGTGTCGCACTCTGATGCAGACTCACTTTTCTTTTCCCTTCAAGAATCACATAAGAAAAAGCGCGACGGCAACTACTCGAACCTCAAGGTCATCGTGGAACACATCTGCCCGCGCTTTCTCCTTGCCCTGAGTGAGGTGGTGGTGGTCAAACATTTATTACGAATAAATGGAGTGTCACCACCTAACTAATACCCCTGTCACACGGGCACCCGCAAACACCGTTTAGCTCCTTCGTCCTTACGAGAAAAAAATGCGGGCCGTGTCACATGGCAACCCTTACGCAAACGAAGGTAAACGGAGCATTTCGCAAATGACGTTTGACGATCTCCGTTTGCAGCGGAACGAGGTACTCTCGTTCCCAGTATCAGCAGGTCAGAAAAAAATTCGAGCACAAACTTGCTGCAGTGACAACAATAAATACATTTTAGCAATGTTAAACGTTCTTTTGTTGCAGTACTCATTCATGACGTGTGACTCTTTGTCGCGGTGTGGAGGGCATCGTCCATGCGTGTGGTTTTGGTCGTCACCGTGTTTGCGTGTGCCCGGGAGAGGAATGACTGACAGCGCTGCATCATTTTCACCTGCTTCAATGGCTGCAGGAATCGGTAATAGGACCAGACCTACATCTAGGGTAACTGGTGCGCTCACGAGGGAAGGAAACACAAAAACTTTGGTGCACGGGCTACAAAACCAACTAGTCGCCGAGCACAGCGCAATTGTAAACAAACCTATAGCGTTAGGCACAAGGTGGCCAGCGTCACTTCCAGCATTGCTACACTTAGCAAATGTGTTTTTATTTGAAATAATTTTTAATGCTTTGTTTGCTTCAGACGTACTTCATATTGTGTTTTTTGTAAAAACTGCATAAGGAAGATTTACAAAAAAAGCACCTAGAGATGAAATTGGGATCCTTCCATGAAACTCAAACAGCGCCGACTGAGCCCCCTCACGGCAACTATTGCAACCTTGGCATTGCTGCGTGACACTGCCACAACTCAATCTCCGTCGAACTACCTAGCGGAGCTTTCAGTTGACGGAGTATCCTTACACTCCTTATCTCACTGTGCTAACGGCTTACCCTATGAAGCGACTGGGAAAAGATGTGACGTACTTCACTGTCGCGACCCGCAAAGACGTCCGGCGCAGCGATACATCTTGGGGCAGGTCGTCATCAAACAAGGGTTTTACCCAAGAAACAGCGCAGTGCGACGATCACGGGCTGGTGGTCCGGTGGGTTCATGATGATGATGGTAGATTTTTAAAGGCACAAGGGCAGTTGAGACTGGGAGTGGCGCAAGGGCAACTGAACAGTTTGGAAAAGGGATGGATATTTTAGTGGCACAAGGGCGGTGTCCGCCGAATAATACTTCTCTTCAGTTCAGCCTGAACATTCTGGGAGTGATTTTTGCTCATACGTGGGAAAAAGCATGCACACGCTGGAATCAAACGCACCCTGCTGTCTGCTGCCGTGACTGCCGCGATATACTTTCCTTCAGTTTAGCTAGAAGATCTTGGTGGTCATTCTTGCTCATGCGCGTTAAAGAAGCATGCGCACGCTGAAATCACATGCGCTCTGCTGTCTGCCACAGTGTCAAAAAACTTTCCTGCAGATCAGCCAGATTATTCTTGTGGTCATTCTTGCTCGTACGCGGGAAGACAATATCCGCACGCTGGAATCCCATGCGTTCTGCAATCTGCCGTGGTGTCCATCGAATAATACTTCTCTTCAGTTCAGCCTGAAGATTCTGGCGGTGATTTTTGCTCATACGTGGGAAAAAGCATGCGCACGCTGGAATCCAGCAAGCCCTGCTGTCTGCTGCCGTGTCCGCCACAAAATACATTCCTTCAGTTTAGCTAGAAGATCTTGGTGGTCATTCTTGCTCATGCGCGGAAAAAAATCATGTGCACACTGAAATCACATGCGCTCTGCTGTCTGCCACAGCGTCCAAAAAATACTTTCCTGAAGATCAGCCAGAAGATTCTTGTGGTGATTCTTGCTCGTACGCACAAAGAAAATATCCGCACGCTGGAATCCCATGCGCTCTGCACTCTGCCGCGGTGTCTGCCGAAGAATACTTTTCTTCAGTTCAGCCAGAAAATCCTAGCAGGTATTCTTGCTTGTACGCAGGAAAAAATATGTGCACTCTAGAATCCCATGCGCCCTGCTGTGTTCTGCGGTTTCCACCGCAAAATACTTTCCTTCAGTTCAGCCAGGAGATCCTGGCACTGATTCTTCCTCATACGCGAAAAAATAAGCGCCGTGCGCTCTGCTATCTGCCGTGGTGTCCGCCATAAAATACTTTTCTTCAGTTCAGCAAGGAAATTCTGGCTGTTATTCTTGCTCGTACACGGGAAAAAAACATGCGCCCACTGGAATCCCGTGCACTCTGCAGGCTGCCGCGGTGTCCACCGAAGAATAATTTTCTTCAATTCATCCAGAAGGCTCTGGCGGTGATTTTTGCTCGTACGCGGGAAAAGAAAAACATGCGCACACTGGAATTCCACGCGCCGGGATGTTTGCTACGGTATCTCACGCAAAATACTTTCCTTCAGTTCATCCAGAAGATCCTGGCAGCGATTCTTGCTTGTACGCGGAAAAAAAGCATGCACACATTGGAATGCCATCTGCTCTGCTGTCTGTGCCGGCGTCCGCAAAAAATGCTCTACTTCAGATCAACCAGAACATTCTGGCGGTGACTCTTGCCCGTGTGCGTAAAAAAATAAGCGCATGCTGAAATCCCATGCGCCCTGTTGTCTGCGTGGTTTCCGAAAAAAAAATACTTTCCTCCAGATCAGCCAAAAGATTCTGGTTGTGATTCTTCTTTGTACAAGAAAAGAGAAAAAACCTGCGCACGCTGGAACTCCATGCGCTCTGTTGTTTGTCTCGGTGTCCACTTAAAAACACAGTCCTTCAGTCAAGCCAGAAAACTCTGGTGGTGATTTTTGCTCGTATACAAAAAAATAATCATGAGCACGCTAGAATCCAATGCGCCGTGCTTTCGGCCACAGTGTCTGCCAAAAAACCACTTTCTTCAGTTCAGCCAGAAGATTATGGCGGTAAGTCTCACTCGTACGCAGAAAGAAAACAAGCCTTCGCACGCTGGAATCCCATGCGTTCTGCTGTCTGCCATGGTGTGCCCTGAAAAATACTTTCCATCCGTTAAGCCAGATAATTCTGGCGGTGATTCTTGCTTGTACGAAGGAAAACAAAACATGCGCACTCTGGAATGCTACCTGCCGTGCAGTCTGCCGCAGTTTCCACAGAAAAATACTTTCCTTCAGATCAGAAAGAAGATTCTGGTGGTGATTCTTGCTCGTACGCGTAAAAAATATTCGCATGATGAAATCCCATGCCTCCTGAGGTCTGCCGTGGTGTCCGAGAAAAAATACTTTTTTTCAGTTCAGCCAGAAGATTCTGGCGGCAATTCTTGCTCGTACACGGAAAAATTATGCACACGCAGGAATCTTATGCGCCCTGCTGTCTGCCATGGTGCCCGCTAAAAATGCATTTTTCAGATCAGCCAGAATATTGTGGCGGATATTTTTGCTCGTGAGTGGAAAAAAAGCATGCACACGCTGGAATCCCATGCGCTCTGCTGTCTGCCGTGGTGTTCGGAAAAAATAATTTCGTAAAGATCACATCAGAAGACTCTTGCAGTTATTCTTGCTCGTACGTGAAAAAAAAAATATGCGCACGCTGAAATTCCATGCGCCCTGCTCTCTGCTGTGATGTCCGCTGAAAAATACTTTTCTGTTCCTTCAGTTCAGCAAGAAAATTCTGGCGGTGATTCTTGATCATACGCAAAAAAATGGTTTCCTGTATGCCGTGGCATACGCAACAAAATATTTTCCTTCAGAGCAGCCAGAAGATTCCGGCCGTGATCCATACTCGTACGCAAAAATATTATGCGCACACTAGAATTCCTTGCGCGCTGCTGTTTGCTGCTGTGTCCACCAAAAAAAAAAATACTTTTTTTCAGCTCAAACAGAAGATTCTGGCTGTGATTCTTGCTTATACGCAGGAAAAAAACATGCGCCCGCTTGGATTCCATGCGCCCTTATTCTGCTGTGGTGTGCACCTTAAAATACTTTCCTTCAGTTCAGCCGGAAGATCCTGCGGCGATTCTTGTTCGTACGTGGAAAACAATTCTGTGCACGCTAGAATCTCATGCGCCCTGCTGTCTGCCACGATGTCCGCAGAAAAATACTTTTTTTTTTCAGATGAGCCTGAAGATTCTGGTGATGACTCTTGCTCGTAAGCGAAAAAAAAAGCATGCGCACGCTTGAATTTCTTGCGCGCTGCTGTCAGCCGCTGTGTCCGCCGAAAAATACTTTTCTTCAGTTCAGCCAGAAGATTGTGGCAGTGAATCTTGTTTGCACGCGTTAAAAAAGCGTGCGCTCGCTGGAATCTTATGCACTCTCGTGTCTGCCATGGCGTCCGCAATATCCTTCAGATCAGCCAGAAGATTCTGCCGGTGATTTTTGCTCGAATGCGATAAAAAATACGCGCACGCTGGAATTCCCTGCACCCTGCTGACTGCTGTGGTGTCCGCCAAAGAATACTTTTCTTCATTTCAGCCAGAAGATTCTGGCGGTATTCTTCCTCGTGTGCTTGAAAAAACATGCCCAAGCACCCTGCTGTCTGCTGCAGTGTCTGTCGCATGCATCCGCACGCAAGCGGTACCTTGTGCCAGTAATGCACAACCACACACGTCAGCAGACAACAACCAAAAGCCGCGTTGCTTAGCACTCGCCCCACAGAGAAATATATAGTATGTTTCGCTATGCTCACCCCAAACCCTGGTGCCTACATGCGCTTTTGTTGACGTACACCGAAGACCCAATTATTCACACCTGAACAGTCTCTTAGTAGGCGTCACTGCTTTCCCCTTTCTCAACAAGCCTGAAATACAAGTTCAGTCTTTCAGACTTTCTCATGGCTCGACCACACCAAGTACGGTAAGTTCCCTTGTTTCTGCGGACCTCACGCAAAGTGATGTCTGATGGTTCTTGCGCCAAGCCTCCAGAAAGTGACTGGGTATTGTCGCTTGACTCATACTGAAATGTCCGGTCTACCGGTTCTGGTTGTAAATCTGCAGAGGAGTTCGGGGTAGTGTCACTTGAAGTCTGACCAAAGTCCACCAGGTTCACACCTCCTGTTCTGTTGGATAACCCTAGTTTATGTTTTCACGATATATGATCCAGGGCAAGGCGCCGGCCTTAGTACCTTTTATTCATTTAGAATACCCTCAGGGCCAATGGCAATACAAAGGGGTGGGAAAAAATACAGAAAATTGGAGGTAGAGTTAATAAAAGGGTCACAAGACAAAAGAACAAAAAATGCAGGAAAGAACTCACAACAGTTCCTAAGTACATTTCTAAAAGATTGCAAGTAGTTACAGAAATGATAGCGGCACAAAAAAAACAAAATACAAGATACGTTAAGTATAAACGAGAGTCAAAATTCGGTGTATTAATGAAGATAGACGCATGATATAACTATAAATGGCGGTGCCTAGTTTGAAGGAAAAAGAAAACTTGGAGAATTATATCACGTACAGCTACTTTAAGTTGGTTAGTATCCTTGATGGTGACAATATCTGGAGGAAGATGATTCCACTCATCACTTGTGTGTGACACAAATGAGTGAAGGAAAGAGGAAGACTTACAAGATGTAATGCCTTCTTTGTGTTGGTGATCAATGCAAGATAATATGTAATGCGGTGCTGAAAGGAGTTGGCGTCATAGAAAGGGGTGGTGATATATTCTATGAAAGAAAGAGAGGCGCGCGATTTGACGTCGTAAATTTAGAGGTGGTTATTCCAGATTATCTTTCATTAAACTGATGCTAGCGGTCCTGTTATAGTTAGATGAAATGAATCGTGTGGAACTTTTTTGAACTTTTTCTAATAGATGAATGCTGGCTGCACGTGAAAAATTTGGTTGGAGATAGCCGAGTGATTTGTGAGCTTTGCTTGTTAGGTATGCAATGTGCGTGTTCCGGGTAAGGTCAGATGAAGTGTGGACACCAAGATATTTGTAGGATGAAACAAAATCTAGAGGGGTGTTAGCAATATAGCTGGCGAAGGGTTAGTACACCTGGTAACACGCATTGCCTTGCATTTGGTTATGTTTATTTCCATCTGCCAAGTGTTACACCATGCACTGATAGCGTTAAGGTCAGATTGAAGAATGGTTGTATCATTGTTTGAAGTTATTTTTTTAAACATTACGCAGTCGTCAGCGGAAAGATGAACATTAGATGAAACACAGGAAGGTAAGTCATTATTATAAATTAGGAATTACAGCGGCCCCAGAACAGAGCCTTGTAGAACTCCCGAGTAAATGGGTCTTGAGGGTGAATCAGAGTTGTTAGCTGAAACGTACTGAGAACGATGGGGCAGGAAGGATTCAAGCCAAATGAGAAATTGGAGATCTATGTTAAGATGGCGTAGTTTGTGCATGAGTAGATTATTTTATTTTATTTCTTTATTTATGTTACCCTCAGGGCCAAAGACATTACAGAGGGGAGTGCTGTGAGAGAAAGGAACAAAAAAGCACAAAGACGTTAAGATAAAACACACAATAACATCATTACCACAATGTAATTAAAGATATTAGAAGAACTCCTGATTATACAACGTTAGCTAGAACATTTCGAAACTGTTGGACGTCATAATGGATGCAGTGTCAAAAGGAAGGCGATTCCAGTCGTGACTTGTCCGGGGCAAGAAGGAATGAAAGCAATGCATTGTTTTGCACATATCAATTGCAACTTTGCACGCATGGTTAACACGACTTGATTGATAGTGTGGCCTAGGTATAAGCTCGCCACGCAGCATGGGGTGGTGATACAGCTTATGAAAAATAGTTAGTCGCGAAATTTGACGCCTAATGGAGAGAGATGGGAGGGCTAAATCAGATTTCATTCTAGTAATGCTCGCAGTTCGATGGTAATTGCCTAGCACAAATCTAACAGAATTATTTAGAACAAGTTCTAGTGCAGTTGTAAGTTTTCCGTGACATGGGTCCCGTACTGAGTATGCATATTCCAGTTTGGAATGAATTAATGTTTTGTAGAGCAATAATTTGAGTGATTAGGGAGCTGTAAAAAAGTTGCGGCGCAAGTAACCCAACTTGATTGATTGATTGATTTGTGGGGTTTAACGTCCCAAAACCACCATATGATTATGAGAGACGCCGTAGTGGAGGGCTCCAGAAATTTCGACCACCTGGGGTTCTTTAACGTGCGCCCAAATCTGAGCACACGGGCCTACAACATTTCCGCCTCCATCGGAAATGCAGCCGCCGCAGCCGGGAATCGAACCCGCGACCTGAAGTAACCCAACTTGCGGTTAGCTTGGTTAACAATATGCTCAATATGAAAGTTCCAGGATAAGTTCATGGTAATGTGAATGTCAAGGTATTTGTAGGAAGCAACTGACTCTAATTGGATATTGTTAAGCGAACATTATGATGGGTTGGTTTTGGTACGAGAAACACGCATTGTCTTGCATTTGTTAGTGTTGAGTTCCATTAGCCAAGTTTTCGACCAATTAACGACGGATTTCAAATCAGACTGCAAAAAGGTAGCGTCGTTATCAGAGGTTATTTCACGGAAAATAACACGGTCATCAGCAAACAAAAGGACATTATATTTCAACAAAGAAGGCAAGTCATTAATATAAATAAGAAACAAGAGGGGCCCAAGGACGGATCCCTGCGGCACACCTGAATAAACAGGGCTAAATGAAGAGCAAGATTTATTAGCGACAACAAACTGCGAATGGACAGTAAAAAATATTCAATCCAAGTCAACAAACTTCTGTCAATGTTTCATTGATTTAGTTTGTGAAGTAGTAGCCCGTGTGAAACCTTATAGAATGTCTTTGAAAAATCTAAAAATATGCAGTATGCATGTGAAGACCTATCTAAAATTTGATGTATTTGTAAGTAAAGTAAATTAGTTGAGTTTCACAGGAGTACGACTTGCGAAAACCGTGTTGGGCTGCTGCGAAAAACGAGTTGGATTCTAGATAGATAACCAAATTACTGTAGATAACCAAATTACTGTAGATAACCAAATTACATGGTCTAGTGTTTTGCAGCAGTTACTTGTTAGAGTAATGGGGCGATAATTACATAGAATATTTTTATTTCCGGGCTTATAGACTGGAATCACCTTTCCTATTTTCATTTCTTAGGAAGCGTACCCGTGGCCAATGATTGCTGAAATATTTTTGTTAATATGATATAACAATCAACACCAGTGTTTTTCAAAAATTTTGTGCTTAGGTCATCAAAGCCAGGAGATGAGGAATTATTTAGGTGAGCGATAAGTTTAAATATATTGGCAACATCAATTTGTACTGAAGGCATAGCTGCGCAACTGAGTGCTTGAGTTGGAGGCTTCGCAACGGTAGACGCCGCGGAAAAGTTTTTTACGAATGCATCGTTGAGAAGCATAGCACAAAGATTGCTGAGAACTGGTTCACCAGATGTGTCGTTTAAGATGATGGTGTCATCGGAACGAGGGTTTATGGTACGCCAAAATTTTTTTAAGTCTGAAGAAAGCATAGACGGAAACACATTAGATAAAAAATTCTGTTTAGCGTTTTTTATAGCCGAAATATAATCTTCGGAAGCAATCTTGTACGCATCCCAATGCGAGTTAGAAGGTGAGCGTCTGGCGATGCTATACAAATGATTTTTCTTATTCGACAGACGCTTGATATGGACGTGGTACCATGGTGCTTGAGCATGTGTGGTGATGACTCGCTTTGGTATGTATTTATCTATGAGTTCGTGAGCTTTACCTTCAAACCTGTTCCAGTTAACTTCTAGAAAGTTGTCAAATGTACTCAAGAATTGTGGGGTCTCGGCGAGACGAACGCGCGCATCGCCACGCCACGCTCTTGGAGTGAACGGACACAGTGGACACGGTCGGTACAAAGCACACAACATACATACATTTATTAACTAATTTAGACGACGATATCGTCCGCCGAATGTTACATCAATTTTAACTAACACGCTACCATACAAACAACATAACGCAGGGACACACTAAACACACAATAGCATTATAAACACACACTAACACACCCAACACACTAGCACATACCCAAGGCGACGTCGCCAACGCCTGACCTTCCACGTGGGACCCCGGCGCGAAGCCGGGGGCCCGAGCACCGGGGGCCCACGCGACAGACAACCGTCCGCGGCAGCCGCCACGCGCAGAAGAGGCTCGCTCAACGCTCGCCCGCCACCAAGGCCTGCCTTCCGCCAGGGGTCACCGCCGGCGCTACCACTCTACCAACAGTGGTATGGATGGATGGATGGATGCTATGAGCGTCCCCTTTATAACGGGGTGGTGACAAGTATGCCACCAGGCTCGACAAAAAAAAAAAAAAACTTTTTTCCCTTTTTTTTTATGTTGGCCTAATGCCTCTACTTCGATAAATTCTATCTTAATGGAAAAAAAGGTAAATTTTCAGCTTAAGTTCTCTGCCATTTACGGCACACTGTCCATATTTTATTTTTCCAATATTTATTTTTGTCCTTTCTCTCTAATTTTCTGCCACCAATACTCTAACCGTCTCTTACTTATTTCAATCGCGGGTGTGTTCAGCTTTCCATTGTTGTCCCTAAAACCCAAGGCTTCCTGTAGGTTCGTGCCCAAACGTACACCTGGGTGGATATCTCCACATTCAATCAGAACATGTTCCGCCGTTTCCTTATCTTTCCCGCAGCATGTGCATTGTTCTTCTTCTTTACTGAATCTTGCTTTATAACTACGCGTTCTAAGGCAACCCGATCTCGCTTCAAACAGTAAAGCGCTTCCCCTTGAATTATCGTAAAATGCCTCCCTCCTTATTTCATTTTTGCCCTTTCGGTAGTTACTCAAAGCCGGTTTTTTCTCCATAGCTGCCATCCAGTAAATCCTCTCCGCCTCCCTGACTTTTCCCTTAACGCTCTTTGTTGACATATGGCTCACAATACCAGCCGTATATTTACTAGTGAGTCTTCTAGTTCTTTTTCTCCACTGTGTGTCCACGCTCTTCCTATACAAATAACGGAACACCTTCTCTGCCCATCTACTCTCCTTCATATTTCTTAGCCTTTCTTCGAACCTTATTTTGCTCTGCGCTTCCCTCGCCTCAAAACCTGCCCACCCCATTTCGCCCTTTACAGCCTCGTTTGTCGTCTTCCCGTGAGCACCCAACGCGAGGCGTCCCACAGTCCTTTGATTTACATCCATTCCCGATTGCACCTCTGCCCTCATGCACACCACTGAGTTCCCAAAAGTAAGCCCTGGAACCATTACACCCTTCCACAGACCTCGAAGCACCTCATACCTATTGTATCCCCACAACGCTCTGTGCTTCATTATTGCCGCATTCCTCTTTCCTTTTGCTGCCGAGGCTTTTTCCTGTACCTCCATGTATCTATCACTCTCATTTACCCATACTCCAAGGTACTTGTATTCACTTACCCTCGGTATTTCTTGGCCTTGTATGGACACCGTCTGATCACAGGGATCATTGAATACCATCAAACCACACTTCGTTACACTGAATCCTAGTCCAAGAGCTTCACCTTCCCTTCCGCATATATTCGCCAGCTGCTGTATATCATCTCGACTGTCCGCAAATAAGACGATATCGTCCGCATAAAATAAACCTGGAAGCTTCTGCTCAATCATCATGCCGCCCTGTTTGTGTGACAGATTAAAACCAATGTTGCTACCTTCTAGCGCTTTTTCCATATTCACCATGTACAGCATGAATAACAGTGGGGACAAAGGACATCCCTGTCTCAGACCCCTGCTAACCTCAACGTTCTCTTTGCTACGCATTCCTTCCCACTCTATGCAAACTGTATTTTCTCGGTATATCTCCCTCAAAAGCTGTATACAGTCGTCGCCCATGCCCATTCCTTTCAATATATCCCACAAAATTTCCTGATTAACGTTGTCGTATGCCCCAGTGATGTCTAGAAAAGCCACGTACAAGGGCCTATTCTCTATTTTAGATATTTCTATACACTGAGTGAGGACAAACAGGTTATCGTCTAACCGCCTGTCGACTCGAAATCCGTTCTGAAGTTCTCCCAAAATATCGTTATGTTCGGCCCATGTTTCTATTTTCATTTTTACTGCCTGCATCGCCAACCTGTATAGTACCGATGTAATGGTTAGTGGTCTATACGAGCGAATCTTGTCCTTTTCTCCCTTGCCTTTATAGATTAAGTTCATTCTACTTTGTCGCCAACTGTCCGGTATTTGTCCGTCCTTTAAGCTTTTTTCTACTGCTTTTAACAATGCTTCTTTAGTGTTATGTCCTAGTTCGTTAATGAGGCTAACGGGAATCCCATCTAAACCCGCGGCAGTGCGCTTTGGAATTTTTCCTTCGGCCTTTTTCCAGTTGAAATTATCTAGTACTAGCTCTTCCTCTGTTGCTTTCTCCGCCACACTTTTACTCACTGGGGAGATCCCCTGGACGCTCTTTTGAAACGAATCGGCTGTTACCTTTTGGATGTAACCTAGCGCTTCGTACCCTTCCAATTGATTTCCTCCTTCATCTAGAATATGTTGTTGCGTTGTGACAGACTTCCTACCTAGCGCCTTTATGTGGCTCCAAAAAATCCTAGGCGCGGCCTCCTTTTTTTCGTGTATCTCTGTCATCCAGCGTTCACTTTCACCTTTAATTTTTGCCTCTACCAATTTCTGTACAAGGGATTTTTTCTCCAAATATATTTCCCATATTTTTTTGACTTCGTCCTGCGGCCGCTTCTCCTTTTTTGCCTTTCTATGCTCCCGTGATGCTTCGCGTCGCTTCTCGATCGCCTCCCGGATTTCCTTGTTCCACCAACTTTTTGGCTTCCTTTTTCCTTTCCAGCAAACGGTTTTCTTCTCTTTCCCTATCTCCTTCGTCATTAGATGTAACAGCTCCCTATACTCCCAGTCCTTGCCTGGTATTTCGCCTACTTCTTTCTCGACTCTTGCGGCTATATTTATTATTTGTTTGTCATTTAAATACGAGCTGCCAGACTTTGATTCCATGCTCGTATTTTTAGTTTCGTATCCCATTTGTAATGTTATTCGTTTATGATCACTACCCAAGCTGTTAATGCCTTCCTCGTCTATCCTCATTTCTGTCAGTTTGTGGTAAATTCCTTCAGTCATGAGACAATAATCAATGCTTGATTGCTTGTTTCCGACTTCCCATGTGATCTGGCCGTCACATTTAGGCCCTGTGTTAACTATCTCCAGACTATGTTGCTCGCAAAGATCTAGTAATAACTTCCCATTGGTGTCTGAATATCCGTCAAGGTCATGTATGTGGGCATTCATGTCCCCTAGAAGGATGATTTCGGCCCCATTACCAAATTCCTTAATATCCGCACTCATGCAATCCACTATCTCCTGATTCTTTTCTCTGCAGTTATTCCCCGTCCACAAGTAGGCTACCCCTAGCCACGTTTCCTTTCCACCTACTGTGCCCAGAACCCAGAGGTGCTCTGAACACGTCTGTTTCACTCTAACCCATTTGGCTCCGCGGTGAATTAGCATTCCTACACCCCCACCTTTCCTTTCCGATATGGTCCTGTTACACCCTTCCCAAACATAATTTTTAATATGTGGTGGCTCTTCCAAGTCTCTAAGGTGTGTTTCTGTAACCGCATACACGCCTATCTGTTCTTTGTTTAACTGCTCCTCAATCTCTAACCATTTTGCCTTCTTTCTGCCACCCTGCATGTTTATGTAACTAATTGCGACACGCGCCTTTTTCCTTTTTCTTTTACCTTTTTTCTGGTTTTTCGCAATTCTACCTGTCAAAGCGTCCTCCTGTTTGTTTTCCCCGTTACGAGCTACCCCGGACTCCGAAGGGCCCGTGAGCCCCCCAAAAAAGCTACTGCGCGTCCTGCCAGTCGCCAGCCCACCTCGTGTCCAAGCCTCTCATCGAAATGAATCCTGTCTCTTTGGAATCCACCCCACCTGTGCACTTCCCTGTTTAAATCCACTACCTCGAAACCCTTCTCTCGACTAATTCGCCATATCTCTTTGTTTGCGTCGACTACCGCTCTTTGCAGGTTGATGTTGCGTACTGGTACTTCCGGTACTGTGCATACTACAATTTGCACCTGGGGGGACACGGTGCGCATGTCATCCACCCCTTTCGCCAAGGTCGTCGCTAGTCCTGACGATTCTTTTTTTAGGACGTCATTTAACCCTCCCGCAATTACAACGAGGTTGCGATTGTTAGCTTTAGCTGCGAGTTTTTCACCCGCTTGACTCATTACTGTCCCCAGCGTTTGTCCTGGGAACGTCCCTATCGCAACTCTCTTGTCGCCTTTCACCCTTTCTTTGATTGCCGCTGCGCATCGGACTAAATTTGAGTCACCGGCGATGATGACCTGTTCAGACATTCCTTCTGAAACCTGCACCTGGCTGCTGACTAGGTGACTAGCGTGAGTCACGGCTGCTGGTTTGCTCCCTCCCTCCCTCAAAACTACTTCCCGGTAGCTGGGCCCTGTGGCCAATGTATCTGCCTTTGTCATGCCTGTTTCCCTCATCTCTCCCGCACGGTGGGTCGTCGCCATAATGCTTCCGCCGTCACCTGCGTCTTCGTTCCCCTTCACGACCTTCGATAGGCCCTTCTCGGCTGCCCGGAGCCTTTCCTCCATGGCTGACGTTTTCTCTCGCTCCTTCGCCAATGCATTCTCCAGCTCTGCGATTTTCTCCATGAGCCCACTCTGGACCGCCATCATATTTTTCATTTTCTCCTCGATCTCGCACTGTCTACACTTGGCGTCATCTTCTGCTTTCTCTTCCGCACTAATTTCCACCTTCAACCCTATCCCGCACTCTGAACACTTTACGGTCTTTTTGACCATGGCTAGCTCAGTTTACCGATGCCCACGTGTTAGAAAACTGTACTAAAATACACTGGTCTAAGCCAAAAAGAACCACAATAATAAATAAATACGCTACACTTCACAGCACCTGCGCATGCACGTGGTCGGTCTACGCGCAGGCCTCAGCCACGTGGTGGCTGGAGAAAAAAAGACACAGTACAGAATACTAAAAAAAAAAAACCGTACACCGTACTAGACCTAATCAAGCTTTACGCTAGCGCCTTACGTTCTCATAACGCTACATACAGAGGCAAGCTGGAAACATGCAAAAACACTTATCTGTAGCTGTCATTCCGGAGCTCTCCAAAAACACGTCCGACCTCGACGAAGGCGCCTCCAGCTCTCCACAAAGCGAACACAACGCCACCTATCGCCCGGCGGTGGTCACCACCGAAATAAAGTCTTGGGGCGAGACACGTGCGCCACGCGGCGCAGACAACTTTACAGGGGGGGGGGGTGTCAGCACCCCCACATTCCCCCAACCTTAAATCAAACCATATCCCGAAATCAAAAATTAACTACCCAAGCGTAAACAAAAAATGATATCGCACGACCATAATGTCCTTGCACCACGACACCGCCGCTGGTCGACAGTGCTGCACTGTCCGGCTAGACTTCACCTCAGTACCGGCCCCGCAACAGCAACGTTGCCGTCGGCGCAACGATCCGTCGCTAGCGCCGACACGTCTTCCAGTTGCGACCAGCACTCGCGAGGGCGCCAGACTGCAGGCAGTTGCGCAGGTCCCAGGCATCTCCATCGCCCGACCTCACGACCGCATTCCTGGCCAGCGACGCTGACGATGTGCAGGACAGCCGGCCATGGATGACATCCCTCCCGCCGAATACATCAATAACAACAAAAAAATTTGAAAGAAAACAATCGAGCAGGTCCTCGGGAAGGGAGCTTCGAGCTTTTCGTCCACGTGGTACGTTGGTCAGTACTGCTAGCTAATACATCGGTGGCGGCCGAGATGCCCATCAAAATAAAACAAAAATCACTTTTCCTAACTCGTGCTCACAAGAAAAAAAAGTGAGGGAAGCAGAGCGCAACACCTCAACGCCACGATCCACCTAGTTGTGCCACGTGCGACAGGCGGCTGCGCAGAGCCTTAGGCCTAATGAGTCGCTCGGCAACAACCGGTATCCACCCAGCACGCAGCCTAGGTGAACAAGAGGCAGCCGCGAGGAGACGTCCACTCTGTGAGGTGGCCCTATCGCTCGCCGCACACAGCAGCTTACCGAGCGATCGGCGTCCACCGCCCCGGGCGGTGTCACGACGCCTCGGCGTCGAGCCGCAATACCAGACAGCAACGACGCCCGGCTCCCTGAGCCCAAAGATATAGAAGAAGCTATTTACAGAAAATCGGACCACCCACGAGGCTTCCGTACTCACTCGCTTCGGGCCTGGCCTACAAACCACGTGCTCTAGGCCTTGCTCACCCCAGGATGCGGACCGCATGTCTCTCGTCCTAATCCAATAACGTTTTTGAAAACTAACAACAACGAAAGATAACAACACTTGCGAGCAAAAATAAATAAATAGAAAGTCAACTTGCCGACAAATTGAAACACGTTACAAAACCAATCTCCTCGCTTCTCAACAAAGCACACCACCGACGCTAGCAAAGAAGTCCCCCCTAGGCCTACTCTACTCCGGCTCTAACAAAATCCCTGTACTGAACCGCAAAAACTGTCGTCCGATTCTCCAAGAGCTCCACGTTGGGCAGCCAGTGTGGGGTCTCGGCGAGGCGAACGAGCGCATCGCCACGCCACGCTCTTGGAGTGAACGGACACAGCAGACGCGGTCGGTACAAAGCGCACAACATACATACATTTATTAACTAATTTAGACGACGATATCGTCCGCCGAATGATACATCAATTTTAAATAACATGCTACCATACAAACAACATAACGCAGTGACACACTAAACACACAATAACATAATAAACACACACTAACACACCCAACACACTAGCACATACCCAAGGCGGCGTCGCCAACGCCTGACTTTCCACGTGGGACCCCGGCGCGAAGCCCGCGGTGCCGAACACCGGGGGCCCACGCTACAGACAACCGTCCGCGGCAGCCGCCACGCGCAGAAGAGACTCGCTCAACGCTTGCCCACCACCTAGGCCTGCCTTTCGCCAGGGGCCACCGCCGGCGCTACTACTCTACCAACAGTGGTACTCAAAGCGAACACAACGCCATCTATCACGCGGTGGTGGTCACCACCGAAATTAAGCCTTGGGGCGAGACACGTGCGCCACGCGGCGCAGACAACTTTACAGGGGGGTGTCAGCACCCCCACAGAATACATTTGTAAACTCGTGAAGTTCGTTATTGAGTGCATCGAAGTTGGCTCTGTTGTAGTCAAGAATGGTTCTACATTTCTTAGAGCGCGCTGAAGCAGTAGTTTTAATGTGAAAATTGAGCTGCAAGTGATCACTAATTCTAGGACAGCAAGTAACAGCAGAGATAAGATCAGGTGTATTAGTTAGAATTAGGTCAAGTGTATTGGATGCGGTCGAGGACAGCCTAGTGGGTTCGGTAACAAGTTGAGTGAGGGAAAGACAGAACACAAATCCAAGAATTCATGTGCTTCAGTTGAGTATGGGGTTACAGCGGGAGGGGTGGTACACATATTAGGGAAGTTAAAATCTAGAAGGATGACGGAGGAAGAAGGAAACTGTGTGCAGATAATATTGAGGACGTCATGCAGTTCATTTGTAAAACAAGGCAACGAAAAGGGGGGTCTATAGCAAACACCTGGGATGAACTTTCGGTGGTCAATGGTTACCGAGGCCCAGATTATTTCAAGATTGCTGCTTATAGAAATGCTTGATAAAAGAAATTCGTTCGAAATGGCCAGAAGTACGCCACCGCCTCGAGACTCGGTGTGGTCGCATCGGTAGATGTTGAATCTGGAGGCGTCATGGAAAATTTCAGAGTTTTTAATATTGATACACAGCCAAGTTTCAGTGATTGCGACAACACGCGCAGAGCAAGAATCTAATGCAGAAGACTGTAAATCTTTTTTATTAACGACGCTGCGCGCATTGGTGAATAATACAAAGATATGTGTTAACGTTCGTCCACTACCCCTATCGCTTCCCTATGCCGCAGTATCAAGAACAGGCGCAGACGCAGTGACGGGTTGTCGTAAAACAGGGTTTTCATTGTTCTGAAAATCTTCAATGCGGTCAGTGTTTGCGTTGTAAGTGTAACGTTTTTTGTTTATGGTGAGCTTGTTGTGACTCAGCAAAAAGGGAGGGGAACCGGGTTGACTTTTAGCAAATTCAGTAAGCTTTTTCCGGGCAATGCGGGTGCCTAGACAAAAATCTTCGGATAGCGCAATACTTTTCTGTTTAAAAGCTTACGTGCCGAAAGTATTTGTTCTTTCACTATTAAGTTCACAAAATTCGCGATAACCGGACGACATTTGTTTGGTGTAAGACTGCCTATACGATGTGCCCGTTCAATTAACCAGAGGGAAGTGATGGTTATCACTTCGTTTAGAATTGTAGTCAATTTAGTTTCAGTTTGTTGCCAGGTTTCTTTTGAGTCAGGCAACCCAAAAAACAACAAGTTGATACGGCATGAACGGTTTTCGAGTTCATCAATGCGCGACTGCAAAAGAGCATTTTGTGTGGCTAAAGAACCTGCAGTGGACTGTAATTCCGAAATTTGCACACCAAGGTCATCCACAGCACGAGATGTTTCCTCCAGGGCGTTCAGTCTTTGTTGAATGTTCGAGACATTCGTTTCAATAGTCTTTTGTCCGGTTTTAATACTTTTGATGTCTGCCACAACCTCAGCCTGAAATTCAGAACTTTGGAGTGAGCGGGCATGAACATCCCTCAGTAACCGGAAAAGAACGTCCATCTATTCGGTAGGGTTGTCAGGCAAGCTTTCAATGTCAAGAAGTGCTTCTGAGCGAGTAGTGGGCCCGCGGTTGGATTCAATGTCACCGCAGCACAGTAATAGCAACGCCATAGAAAAACACTCCGAGAAAGTTTCACGCAACACCCGTGGGCATGGGAACAGCATGGTACAATGGTCATCGGTTTTTCTCGCATACAGCGAAAAGTGGTTACACACCTGCATGATGAAAAGTTGCCGATTAGGAGCCGCTCTGAAGGTGCTGCTTTCTTGCCCACTGAAGAGTGCGTTGGCGTGTCAGCTGCTTAAATCCTCAAGAGCTGATGATGCAGTCGTCCATTGGCCTGCCCGGAGGAAGACGAGTTCGGTAGGTGCGTGTCGTTCATGGATGATCTCGCAACAGGTCCGCGCAGTTGACACAGCATCCAGCTTGTCATTCGAAGGGGTCGCTATCGGCAGCGTGCAACTGATGCCGGGAGATGCGCTGAATACAGTCGACAGCCACGAAACGAGCATAGCAGGCAGTATCTTCAGAGATGCCGACTCAACCAGTGACAATCCTGCAAAGGTACCGCCAAAAGTGATCCCTTCACACGTGCCAGCTGTGGTGGTAGTAGATTAAAACAGAATGAGAGACTTTATCAAATGCTTCTGAGAAATCTAGAAATATGCAGTCTGCAAAAGATGAGCGATCAAGAATGGCATGCAGATGGTGTGTAAATGATGTTAATTGTGTTTTGCATTAATACAATTTGTGAAATCCGTGCTGAGACTGCGTGACAAAGGAGTTCAATTCGAGATAGTTGGCAAGATTATAAAATAATACATGCTCGGGAAGATTACTTGGAATGCTGGTGAGTGAAATGGGTCGGTAATTAAACGGAGAATGCTTGTTACCTGATTTAGGAAGTTCAATCACCTTCCCCATCTTCCTTTCAGCCGGGATGGAACCTGTGTCAAGTGATTGTTGAAAGATTTAGGTAAGTATGATGAAATTGTTGATTAGTGGAGTTTATTGGCGCAAGGGCCAGATATGTGCCAAAGAGCGCCAGAGTGATGAAAATGAACTGTGGGATGTGCAGTGTAGATAAAACAGATGTGACGTGGCTGTAAATGGGCCTAAAACAGTCGCTGTAGGTGCGTAAAAATATACATATAGTAAAATTATGGCAATGACAAAGGATGTGAACTATGGAGACATAAAATGGTTTAAAAGCGAAAAGTATGTGAAATAAAAACTTGGCATGGAGCACCAGTGCCTCGACAGAGCCCTTAAAACAAGAGCATGGAGGCCTGGGCTCGTTGAAAGCTGCTATCACAGCGGCATCCTCTGAACAGAGGATGCGCTGTGAACCTGTTGGGCTAAAAACATTCAATGTTGGGCTAAAAACATTCAATACTACATCCTTTAAAAAGCTTAAAACTGATTTTGCATCAAAAAGCGGCTCTTTATTGAGAAACATAATCGGATGTAAAGGAAGATTATAGCGGTATGCAAAAGCAAAATATTTCTTTCTCTCCCTTTCAGCTTCCGCACACTCCAGGAGGACGTGGAGGACGGTTAGCCTGTCGCCACATCTGCCACAAGTAGGAGGTTCATCGCCAGTCAGCAGAAAGCTATGGGTACCATAAGTGTGTCCTAATCGGAGGCGACAGAATAGGACATCAGTTCGCCGTGTTCTCGTAGCTGAGGGCCAGTAACCTAACTGCGGCTTAATCAAGTGAAGCTTATTATTTATTTATGTGTCCCACAAGCGTTGCCAGTGGCGTCACAGTTTCTTACGTAGGAAGGGTTTTAGGTCTGTTGCAGGGACAGTAGCAGTAGGGTTAATAGCCCGCAATATAATTGACGTGGCCATTCGGTCAGCTAACACATTGCCCTCGATACTTCTATGGCCAGGTACCCAGCAAATAGTAACATGCTGGTTGTACATGTACGCAGTACATAGGACGGAATACAACTCAATTATTACCGGATTTCTTAATCTAAAAAGTGATCTTAATGCATTTACGATGCTTAATGAGTCTGTAAATATAATTGATTTTTGTATGTTTGATTTCCGTATATGCTTCACAGCCGACAATAGTGCATAACCCTCAGCCGTAAATATACTTGTTTTCGGGTGCAGCACACCGGATTCCGAGAAGGAATGTCCGATGGCTGCATAAGCCACCCCTGCATGCGACTTAGAAGCGTCGGTATAAAACTCTACGCGTGAGTAGTTGTACTGGACTTCTCGGAAATGCATTTTAATATGTGCTTTTGGTGCATGTTTAGTGATCTCGGCAAAGGAAGTGTCACAATGTATGAGCTGCCACTGCCACGGCGGTAAATGTTTTGTTGTGGGCATAGGACAAAGTTCTAGCAGCGGAACACCCATTTCCTCAAGTTTCTCACACGCAAAAAGAACGGCTTTCTCGCTGCAGGTCGATTATGGAAGAGAGTGGCAGTGGTCAAGTCGTTTATAGTTCAATAAGATGGATGCTTGATGTTTGCGCGTACCTTTATAAAATATGTGAAACTGCTATAGGATCGCTGCAGGCGAAGTGACCACTGATTCGACTCTACATAGAGGCTCTGGATCGGACTTG
Organism: Rhipicephalus annulatus; assembly: GCA_013436015.1. Taxonomy (NCBI): domain Eukaryota; kingdom Metazoa; phylum Arthropoda; class Arachnida; order Ixodida; family Ixodidae; genus Rhipicephalus; species Rhipicephalus annulatus. Next base: position 79,177 of record WOVY01012281.1, on the reverse strand, counting down.
TCCTGAAAGCACCTGTTGCAAGTCGGATACCCAGATGGTGAACGGGGTCTAGGATTTTTAATGCACTTGGCGTTGCGGAATGATAAATTATAGAGGCATAATCAAGGCTCGACCCGACAAGGCTTTTGTATAACTTCAAGAGGCACTTTCGATCACTACCCCATGTTGTGCGTGACAGGAGCTTTAGGACGTTCATCACTTTCAAACATTTCATTTTGACATATTTAATATGGGGAATAATCGTCAGCTTAGAAATAAATAAATAAATAAATAAATAAATAAATAAATAATACGTTTATTTCATCATCATTGTGTACATGATGACAGGAGCCCGCAGTAAAAGCTGCAAAATCCCAGGATCGTTCCAATGAAAACTTCAACCAAAAACAGCTTGACTGAGCTGCTGACCCCTAACTTGGCGAACAGCAAGGATTAAAAAAAACACAACCAAATGTGCATAATATAACAGAAAAAGAAAAATGAAAGACACAATACAAGGAAGTACACTTTTAAGGCACAGAAATCGCGAGCAAACAGATAACAGGAATTATGAAAGAAAAAATGATAACAACTCTTTATTTGTCAATGTTTCAAGGGGTGCGTTTTTAGCTGCGAAGCTATTGAGCAGTCGCGGAAGCTGGTTTTTCAGGGTTTGCGTGCCGTAAGTTGTTCTGTATGTTTGAACGTGCCATATATCTGTATTTCTTGTTCTGCATATATGTTTTCGCGGCTCTAGCAGAGCAATCTTACGAAGTAGAAATGTACTATAATTGATTTCACGCTTGAAGGAATGACAAAGACGATACTCATATAATTTAGTTACTCACACAATTTTGTGTTTGGTAAAAAGTTCGGTTGTTGTGTGCCAGCGAGGAAGGTTTTCCATTGCGCGTAAGAAGCTCTTTTGTAGGACGTGTAATTTGTTTAGGTTTTCTTGTGTCGTGGTACCCCAGACTAATTGACAGTAGTTCAGATGAGAATAAAATAAAGACTGATAGATTAGGATCATCACGTTCAGCGGCAGCATCTCACGTTTTCTGTAAACAATGCATATTATCTGCGACAGCTTGCTACCAAGATAGGTTACATGGTCGTCCCAGGACAGTTTTTGATTTATCATAACTCCTAATGTTTTAATCGATGGCACTATTTGTAGGGGAATATGCTGAAAACATATATCTCTTGTTAATGCGACTTTTTGTTTTTTCCTCTAAAAATGACGACTTTAGTTTTTGAGCTGTTTATCTGTAATGCGTTCTTTCGTGTCCAGTTATCAAGTTTGTCTAGTGCGTCATTTGCTTGTTCTGTCAACTCGCCTATATTATCTCCAGCTAGAAATATGCTCGTGTCGTCAGCGTAGCATACAATTTTTGCGAAGGGTATAGTCTGCACAATATCATTTATAAACATGTTAAAAAGAAACGGACCCAATATGCTGCCTTGTGGGACGCCACACTGAACAGGCCGTGTATCGGATAAGAATCCGTTTACAACAACTGCCTGTCTACGGAATTTCAGATAAGATTTTACGAGTGCAGATGCATGTCCACGAAATCCGCAACGCTCTAACTTGCGCAGCAATAGTTCATGGTTTATTAGGTCGAAAGCCTTCGTAAAGTCGACATAGATCCCAATAACTATTTTATTTTTGTAAAGTTTCTTTAGAATGTGTTCTTTTTGTTCCAGTAACCCGAGCTCTGTCGAACAGTGTTTTCTGAAACCAAATTGAGAGTCGCTAATTAGGGAATGCTTAGATTCAAAGCTCACGAAGCGCTTATGAATAAATTTTTCAAACAGTTTTGAAAATATTGGTAGTATAGATATTGGCCTGTAATTTCCCAATTGATTTCTGTCACCCTTTTTATAAATTACTGATACACGCGCAAGCTGCATACCACGAGGAAACACTGCCTTAATGATACACTTGTTGAGAATATGCGTAATGTACGGCGAAATAATGTCAAATATAAACTTAATTGGTTTAACTTGGAATCTATCAATGTCACAAGATGTGTTGTTTAGCGTGTTGAATGTGCCCATCACCTCAGCTTCATCAACCCGGCTAAGAAATAGAGTATTCTAAAGTGGTTACCAAGAATTTATGCTCGCTGCTCACAGAGAGTTGGTCTTCCTTGATAGCAACATTTGGTAGTGGCATTACCCCTCGTTTGTTGGAGAAAAGTATGCAAGTACTTTTCTTCGTGTTTATTTTAAAACTATTTTCATCCGCCCATTTAGAGAATTTATTCATTCCAAGCTGCACTTGTCGTTCGCAGATAGACAGATTGCATGATTTGAAACTCATCTGCACATCATCAACATTCACGGAATAAAACATCGCGCTTGGAAGCACTGACTGCAGGGAGTTCATTTTTAGAAGAAAGAGTGTGCAACTAAGCACGCCCCCTTGCGGAACACCAGTCTCTTAGGTAAAAGTTCTATAGAGAGCATTTCCCACTTTCACGCGAAAGGTTCGGTTAGACAGATAACTTTTAATTATGTTGAGCATGTTCCCACGGATGCCCATGGTGACAAGGTCGCGGAGAATCCCGAATCGCCATGTGGTGTCGTACACCTTCTCCAAGTCTAGGAATACCGAAAGTACAAACTGCCTATGAATAAATGCATCTCTGATGTATTTCTCTATGGGAACAAGGCGGTCTGTTGTCGACCTCCCCTCTCTGAAACCACCCTGAAGGGGGTCTAGTATACTGTTACTTTCTAAAAAGTGGATTAAGCGCCGGTTTATCATTTTCTCATATAGTTTGCATAGACAGCTTGTTAGCGCTATTGGCCTGTAGCTGGCAGCCAAGGACGGATCTTTGCCTTGTTTAGGTTCTGGGATGACTATAGCTTCTTTCCATGACAATGGAATATACCCAGCTGCCCACATGATATTGAAGAGAGTTGGGAGTGTTTTTAGTGCTTCGGGGTGAAGGTACTTGACCATTTCGTATGTTATACGATCGACACCGGGCGCCGAGTTGTTGCAGCACGCAAGAGATGCCTTAAGTTTAGCTAATGTAAATGGGCAGTTGTAAGTCTCACTGGATGGACGTTTACATTTAAGGGGCTGCCGCTCTTCGCGTTCTTTGAATTTTAGGAACGTTTCTGTATAGTTTGATGCACTTGAGACGTATTCAAAAAGTTCGCCTAGGCAGTCCGCCTGCTCCTCTAGGCTCTCACCTCGGCTATTTACCAAGGGTAGGGAGGGTAGGGGGTGCGACTCCCGACCCATTAACTTGTTTACCCTATTTCAAACCATTGTTTCGTTGGTGTAAGAATTGATACCAGAGATGTACCTATTCCAACTTTCTTTCTTTGCAAGACGACGCGTTCTTCTGGCTTGTGACTTCACCTGTTTGAAATTTATTTTTATTTTATTTATTTATTGAATACTGTAAGCCTTTCTCAGGCTCATACAGGGTGGGCGAGCAAATATACACAGTCGCGTACAAACCAGGCAATATCGCACATAGCAGAAGAAACAGAATCACAAGATGATGGTGAAAATAAAACTTGTACGATGAAAGCAATTGTACAAAATCATGGACAGGTCACAAAACATCGAGGTATCAGCAGGGGCTACTGTGATCAGTGCGTTCGGAAGCGCTCACAAACATAAAAAAAAACAAAAGTTGCTTTTAGTCTTCATAAAACAGGCTTTCTACATTCCGAACAAATGAATCTACAGAGGAAGCGCTCACAAACATAAAAAAAAGTTGCTTTTAGTCTTCATAAAACAGGCTTTCTAGATTCCGAACAAATGAATCTACAGAGGAATGATTAACGCATTCACGTGGCAATTTGTTCCACTCTTCCACTGCTGACGGGAAGAATGAATATTTAAAAGTGTCACAGCGCGACATAAATGGTCTAATGCACTTATTGTGGTTGGTACGACGGGAGTGATGGTTAGGCGGCTTTATATAGTTGTCTTTATCTATGTTTAAACCGTTGTGATACAAAAGAAAAAATAAACTTTAAGGAAGAGACACGGCGACGGACGGGCTGCAAGGGTCGGCAAGCATGCCCGCCTGCGCAGCTCAGTGACACTGTCATGCCTCGAATACTTAGAATAAATAAAGCGAAGGGCCTTGCGTTGGACGATTTCTAATTTGTCGGAAAGATATTTTTGGTGGGGGTTCCAAACAATGCTGGCGTACTCGAGGATCGGCCTTATGAGAGATTTATATGCTATCATCTTTACATTAGGAGGCGCCAATGCAAGTTTTCGACGCAGGAACCCCAGCTGGCGATAGGCTTTTGTGTATGTGCTGCTTATATGTGCATCCCACTTCAGTTTACTTGTAAAGGTAACGCCCAAGTATTTAACAGCGTCGTTTCTTGCAATGTTTGTGCTGGCCAAATTGTAACTAAAATGCTGGATTGTTTTTCTGCGAGTTATGCTAAGGCAAGCTGTTTTTGACACGTTAATTTCCATTCCCCACTCAAGACACCAACATGCAATATTAGCTAGTGTGGTATTAAGTCTAAGCTGGTCATCAGTTGTGCGGATAGTGGTGTAGATCACGCAGTCGCCAGCGAATAATCTCATTTTAACGTTAGGCTCAAGGCACATATAGATATCATTAACATATATTAGGAACAAGATGGGTCCTAAAACAGAACCTTGTGGTACTCCGGAAAAAACTTCCAATGAATCAGAGGCTGTGTTGTTTACGGTTACATACTGGCTTCGATTTGATAGATACATTTTTATCCATGCTATTATGTTACTGTTAATACCAATAGACACAAGTTTGTCAATCAATTCACTGTGAGGCACCTTATCAAAAGCTTTGGCGAAGTCTATAAATATGGAGTCGGTTTGCAATTGTGAGTTAATAGTAGTTACGAAGTCATGCGTTATTTCCAAGAGTTGAGTAACGGTAGACAGGTTTTTACGGAATCCGTGTTGGTTTGGGTGCAATAAGTTGTTGTCTTCTAAATAAGTAATTATTGCCTTGTTGATTACATGTTCCAATAATTTACAGCAGCAGCTAGTTAGCGAGATAGGCCTGAATGTTTCTATGGACAGCTTGCTACCGCCTTTATGAATTGGAATAACCTTTGCACACAACCAGTCGGCAGGTAAAGAAGCTGTTAGCAGGGATGCTTTAAAAATTGCTTCAAGGAAAGGACATAGTTGCTCTGTGTAGCGTCGAAGGAATACATTTGAAATATTGTCAGGACCCACTGATTTCTTAACATCGATCTGCAACAGCAGGTTCAGAATACCTTCCGTAGTGACAACGACATCGGGCATTAAAGAAGGTTGCACCGGAGCAACAGGGCTGCTTGGTGCGCATGCTCGTGTAAATACCGACTGAAAATACCTATTGAAAGCATTGGAAACGGTCTGCGCGTCCTTTACGATAGTACCCTCAATTTCTACTTCAGTTGTTGGGTTTTCAGGCCGTGCCAAGAAACGCCAAAATTTTTGCGGCTGATCCGTCATGAAGCGAGATAACGTATGTGAAAAAAAAGTTTGTCTTGCATTTCTAATTTCCGCCTTAAGCTGAGATGCAAGTTCCTTTAAGATGATTGGATTCCTCTTTTTCTTACGCATTCTCTGTACCCTTCTTTTAAGGTGAATAATACGGCGATTGACCCATGGTGTTTTTCTTTGTGTGCGTTTTAGTTTCGTTGGGATAAAATTTTGTTCACAGTACGTAATTATTTTTTTCAGTTGAATCCACATACCATTAACACCCTCACATTCCTCTAGAGAAAAAGTCTCTAGTGCTGTGTCGAGGTAGTCAATAACACAAACATCATTAGCTCTGGTGTAGTCTTTCACGGCTATCCGTGAATTTTGCCATCGGGTTTGGTATTTAAGCATTCAAGGTTAAAAGTTATTAACATTTTGTGGTCAGATATTCCATCTTCTACAGTGGCTTTACCGGATAGCTTATCGGAAAGAAAGCTAGGTCTAGTATGGAGCGAGTGTTTCCTTGAATTCGGGTTGGTTCCTGGACCAGCTGGGACAATGAAAAATTGAACATTAAATCGTATAATAGCTCGCTGTTGGCGGTATTTCTAGTACTTGTTAAGTTTTCCCAGTCAATAGCGAGATTGAAATCTCCAGTAAGTATTAATTTGGTACGGGGGGTAACCTTATCAACCAGATAGTCATGTATTTGTAAAAGGTAATCATCAGACGCATTTGGCTTTCTGTAAATGCCACCGATCAGTACTGGAGCATCGTGAGCAAATATTGTGCACCAAACGCTTTCGTGATTCGCGATACCCTTTTCTTTACGATATTGCAAACCACGTTTTATTGCAATGGCGACCCCGCCCCCACGACCGTCACGATCTGACCGAAGTAGGCAGTATGAAGAAGGAACAATTTCAAAATCAAGAATGTCTGGGTGCAGCCACGTTTCGGTTATCACGACAATATCAGGAGTGTACGAAAATAACAATTCTTCTAGCTTATCAGTTTTGTTAACAATGCTACGGGCATTCAAACATATCAATGAAAACGGTGTGGCGGCTTGCGGGTGTCACGCGTTGCTTTTCGCGCGACCATCGTGACGTGCCCTTCTCAGGGAAACTCTTGCATTTTTCGCTTCATCCCATACGTACAAGTCGTCATCTATCTTTAGTTTATCGAATACAAGAGTGACCTTAGCACCATTGTCCCGATCTTTCTTTGCTGATTGCCATAGCTTTTTGCGCAGGTCCCGAACTCGTGCGGAAAAGTCTTCGGATATCGATATCGCTGTTCCCTTCAGTTTGTTGCAATTACGAAGGACTAATATTTTTTCAGAGAAATTGTACAGCTTAAGAATTACTGGCCGCTCTCGATTTTGTGTTTTCCTGCCAATTCGGTGCATGCGTTCTACAGATGTAACATTCACCTTGAGGATGTCTTTAAAAATGCCCTTAACAATACGCTGTTGTAAATCTGCATTTTGTTCGTTATCACCCTCTTCCACGCCATAGATTATTATGTTATTCCGGCGGCTCCTGTTTTCCAAGTCTTCTACCTTAACTGATAGCTCTCGCACCAGTTTATTAGTTTCTATGGTCATCACCTCATGCTCGGCGAGTTTATCCTCAAATTGCTGTAGGCGAGCTCTTTTTCCATAGCGGTCAATCTTTCCTGTACGTTGCTTACTGTAGTTTCTACGTGTTTTAAGTTTTCAGAAAGAGCAGTGAGCACTTTATTCGTCTTTGTTTGTTCCTTTAGAATTTTCTTGAGGAGCTGGCTATTTAAAGTGGCTTCTGAACCAGACTCTGAGTCTGAGCGGGGTCCAGGGTTTAACTCCACATCACCTGATGTTAACAGCAGTAGCCTAATAACAAGAAAACAATCACAAAATGAAGAAAGCAGACTCTGTGGGCCCGGCAGCACTACTAAAGTGAGCGAATCGTCTCTAATAGAGCAGACAGAATGTTTGTCACCCACCTGGACGAAAAAGTAGAAATTCATGAGCAACCGCCCGAACACGGTGCTGCCAAGCCCACTGAAAGACTGCTGAAGATGGCTCCGGGTTTTATGCTGAAGCTCAAGCGTGTCCGCTGACGTCACTCGGTTGACCACATGGTAGGAAAGGGGCACTTGAGGCGCTGCTTTCCATGATGGTTCTTCGTGGACGGGGCTGTCCGGGGCAGGCGCGGCGATGTTTCTCCGTGATAGGAAGAGTTCCGCCGGGCCGACGACGGAATCCACCCGCAGCAGGGCGATCTGGACGAAAAAGTAGAAATTCATGAGCAACCGCCCGAACACGGTGCTGCCAAGCCCACTGAAAGACTGCTGAAGATGGCTCCGGGTTTTATGCTGAAGCTCAAGCGTGTCCGCTGACGTCACTCGGTTGACCACATGGTAGGAAAGGGGCACTTGAGGCGCTGCTTTCCATGATGGTTCTTCGTGGACGGGGCTGTCCGGCGCAGGCGCGGCGATGTTTCCCCGTGATAGGAAGAGTTCCGCCGGGCCGACGACGGAATCCACCCGCAGCAGGGCGATCTGGACGAAAAAGTAGAAATTCATGAGCAACCGCCCGAACACGGTGCTGCCAAGCCCACTGAAAGACTGCTGAAGATGGCTCCGGGTTTTATGCTGAAGCTCAAGCGTGTCCGCTGACGTCACTCGGTTGACCACATGGTAGGAAAGGGGCACTTGAGGCGCTGCTTTCCATGATGGTTCTTCGTGGACGGGGCTGTCCGGGGCAGGCGCGGCGATGTTTCTCCGTGATAGGAAGAGTTCCGCCGGGCCGACGACGGAATCCACCCGCAGCAGGGCGATCTGGACGAAAAAGTAGAAATTCATGAGCAACCGCCCGAACACGGTGCTGCCAAGCCCACTGAAAGACTGCTGAAGATGGCTCCGGGTTTTATGCTGAAGCTCAAGCGTGTCCGCTGACGTCACTCGGTTGACCACATGGTAGGAAAGGGGCACTTGAGGCGCTGCTTTCCATGATGGTTCTTCGTGGACGGGGCTGTCCGGCGCAGGCGCGGCGATGTTTCCCCGTGATAGGAAGAGTTCCGCCGGGCCGACGACGGAATCCACCCGCAGCAGGGCGATCTGGACGAAAAAGTAGAAATTCATGAGCAACCGCCCGAACACGGTGCTGCCAAGCCCACTGAAAGACTGCTGAAGATGGCTCCGGGTTTTATGCTGAAGCTCAAGCGTGTCCGCTGACGTCACTCGGTTGACCACATGGTAGGAAAGGGGCACTTGAGGCGCTGCTTTCCATGATGGTTCTTCGTGGACGGGGCTGTCCGGGGCAGGCGCGGCGATGTTTCTCCGTGATAGGAAGAGTTCCGCCGGGCCGACGACGGAATCCACCCGCAGCAGGGCGATCTGGACGAAAAAGTAGAAATTCATGAGCAACCGCCCGAACACGGTGCTGCCAAGCCCACTGAAAGACTGCTGAAGATGGCTCCGGGTTTTATGCTGAAGCTCAAGCGTGTCCGCTGACGTCACTCGGTTGACCACATGGTAGGAAAGGGGCACTTGAGGCGCTGCTTTCCATGATGGTTCTTCGTGGACGGGGCTGTCCGGCGCAGGCGCGGCGATGTTTCCCCGTGATAGGAAGAGTTCCGCCGGGCCGACGACGGAATCCACCCGCAGCAGGGCGATCTGGACGAAAAAGTAGAAATTCATGAGCAACCGCCCGAACACGGTGCTGCCAAGCCCACTGAAAGACTGCTGAAGATGGCTCCGGGTTTTATGCTGAAGCTCAAGCGTGTCCGCTGACGTCACTCGGTTGACCACATGGTAGGAAAGGGGCACTTGAGGCGCTGCTTTCCATGATGGTTCTTCGTGGACGGGGCTGTCCGGGGCAGGCGCGGCGATGTTTCTCCGTGATAGGAAGAGTTCCGCCGGGCCGACGACGGAATCCACCCGCAGCAGGGCGATCTGGACGAAAAAGTAGAAATTCATGAGCAACCGCCCGAACACGGTGCTGCCAAGCCCACTGAAAGACTGCTGAAGATGGCTCCGGGTTTTATGCTGAAGCTCAAGCGTGTCCGCTGACGTCACTCGGTTGACCACATGGTAGGAAAGGGGCACTTGAGGCGCTGCTTTCCATGATGGTTCTTCGTGGACGGGGCTGTCCGGCGCAGGCGCGGCGATGTTTCCCCGTGATAGGAAGAGTTCCGCCGGGCCGACGACGGAATCCACCCGCAGCAGGGCGATCTGGACGAAAAAGTAGAAATTCATAAGCAACCGCCCGAACACGGTGCTGCCAAGCCCAAATTGACGAGGTTTTCAGCCGTTGGGTAATTTCGGAGTAATCTCCAAGCTTTATTTTGACTATTTCGCGCTTTCCAACAATCGTCATTCCACCATGGGATGCGACGCTTATTAGTCATTCCGTTAGTTTGCTTAATACATTTCGCTGCAGCGTCAATTATAAAATCTGTTAGGTATGCCACAGCATCGTCTATATTAAAATCAGCAATGTCCTCTCCATCTAAAACTGTGTTTTCTCGGAACAGTTCCCTGTTGGCTGACTTGGTGTTCCAACGAGGAAAGTCCGGCGAGCATGTATCTTCTTTAGTTAGCTTCAACATTATCGGGAAGTGGTCACTCCCAAACCACTTTCTTGAGAACAGACCACTCCAGATAAGGAATTAGTGTACTCGAGACAATACTCAGGTCTATAGAAGAGTATGTGTTGTGCGTAGTGCTATAATATGTTGATTCTTTTTTGTTAAGTAAACATGCACCTGACGAAAACAGAAATTGTTCTATTAGGGGTCCTCGTGCATCCAAACGGGAGTCGCCCCATAGAGGATTATGTGCATTTAGATCACCAATGACTATATATGGCGGAGCAAGTTCATCAATGAAGCTTTGAAATTCTGTCTTCGAAAGTTGATAGCACAGAGGAATGTAAATAGAAGTAATTGTTAGTAGCTTCCCGAACAGCACTGCTAGGACAGCAACTGCTTCAAGACAAGGTCGTAGGTTTAATTGCTTACAGGCAACACCTTTATCAACTATTATAGCGACACCGCCCGACGAGGCGGCAGCGTCGTCACGGTCTTTGCGGAAGATGGCATATTGCTTTAGAAAGTTTGTTTGTGTGGACTTGAGATGTGTTTCCTGAACACACAGCACCTTTGGAGTATGTTTATTAAGGAGTTCTCTAATATCATCGAGGTTATGGAGAAGTCCTCTCACATTCCACTGTAAAATCTGCGTCTCCATTTTAGATGTGTTTTGTGCTGTGTGCTCAAGGATGGAAAATTAGCTCACGGACCCTTTCGAGGGGCGTGACACGAGATTTTTCTTTTTTGGATCGGTCGACGGAGTCGCGCCGATCCTTAGGCGCTTGCTGCGACCTCACGCTCGGAGTTGTGTCCATTGCCTCTAGCGAGGCTCTGGACAAGCGCTCTTGCGAGCGCTGCAGTTGTTTTGAGGGCCTCGCCTCTAAAGACAAGACCTTCGCGGCCCCCAGCCCGGAGGTTGGTGGGTCCTTCTGCGATGGCGGAGCAGCACTGGCTGCAACCGCCGAGGGGGCGGATGGCGTCACCGCCGGCTCACTACGCGTGTGCCAGACAGCCGCCGGAAGCCGTCGTGGCGCTGCCCCCTGACGCGCCACTTCGGCAAAGCTGGTTTCTGGTAGGCAGGACACCTGCCTTCGTGCCTCCTTAAAGGAAATGTTTTGTTTTACTTTAATTGTGACAATTTCATTTTCTTTTTTCCAGCATGGGCATGACCGTGAGTATGCGGCATGCTCCCCATTACAGTTCGCACAGGGAAGAGAGTTTTCACAGGCTTCAGATGTGTGTTCTTCAGCACTGCATTTGGCGCAAGTTAGGCGGCCTCGGCAGTTCTGTGAAATGTGGCCGAACCGCTGGCATTTGAAACATCGGAGAGGGTTTGGTATATATGGCCTCACTCGAAGCTTGATATACCCAGCCTCAACGGAGTCGGGCAGTACACTGGAATTGAAGGTAAGTATTAGGTGCTTAGTGTGGACTTCTTTTCCATCACGCCTTATCCTGATTCGCTTCACGTTGATGACATTCTGTTCACTGAAACCCTCCAGGAGTTCAGCCTCCGTAAGCCCTAACAGGTCGTCATCTGAAACAACGCCACGGGGGGTGTTCATGGTTCAGTGTGGGGTTACTATTAATTAGGTATCTCCAAATTTCACTAGATTAGACAATTTTTCATACTGTTTCTGGTCGCGGAGCTCCAACAGGAGGTCACCACTTGCCATTCTCGATGCTTTATATCATGGGCCAAAGATTTCTGTCAAAGACTTCGAAACAAGAAAAGGTGAAATTGTTCTCACTGGTTTGCCGGGTGTGTCAGCGTGGATAACATGGAATCGGGGAAAGGATAATCTCTGGTGACCAAAAAACTGGAATACTTCATCGGTGCGCCCTTTTTCTGAGGGCGATCAGGGAGGGGGGGAAGGAACTAGCCATAAGAAAAGGTTTATTTTCGGCAGCGGCGCCAGCCACCCATCATGGAGTCCTACAAGGGGACGCTGCAGGGTCTGTAAGCACAGGACCTGCAGACGCCAGCTGTACACCACCACTATAACCGAATATGGTGTATCCAAGGTAGGATAGCCAGACAGGGTTAACTCTTGCTGCCAGGAAACACGGAAGTCAACGGAAAAGAGTAGAGGACAGGAAAGATTTGAAGTAAGAGAAAAGACGAAGATGTGAGGGGGAGACAGGAAAAGGCGACTGCCGACTCCCCCCAGGCGGGTCAATACGGGGGTGCCGTCTACGGGAAGCCAGGGCCAAAGGGGTGTGTTGCCTCTGCCGGGGGGCCTTAAAGGTCCAAGCACCCAGCGTCGGCTCAACCCCCAGGATCCCCTTTTCCCCGGACACGGCAAAGCCACGCACGGCTATACGTGGGAGGGAGTCAAAACCCCCCCGTTAGCTCGGGTCCGTGGTGTCGCTACACACCAAACGCCTACTTGCGCAGGCGCCCCTGCGGGGAGTATGATGAAATTGTAAACACTCGTGCTGTTCAGAAACTTCGGGCTAATTGTGTCGCAACCAGGGGGAGAAAAAATTCTTAATTTATTCATCAGGCATTCTGCAGCACTCCGATCAATTATTATCGCATGCATTGGGGACGGATTACGACGCTGCGTGATCGATGGTAAAACAATGGTCAATGATGAAAAATTCTAACAAAACATCATTAAGGACAGAAGCACACATTTCAGGGGCTATAACGTTTCGGGCGACACAAGGAAGGTCTTGCACCCATACATACTTTCTTGGCTACAATGGTCGCATTTCCCAAACCGCATGATGTTTGTTGAAGTTGCGCGCTTGCTTTCCCCTGGCTTCCTTATCCTTCTTTCACGCTTTGGAAATAGCAGGCCACTTTGGAGTGAGAGCTTCGTCAATTTCGGGATGCGTCGTCTTTAGACGTCTGCCAATCATAAGTTGAGCCAGGCTGTAGCCTGTTACTTCAGGAGTGTTTCGATATCGATATGTCATAAGACCCAGATAGATGTCTTTTAACTTCAGAAACATATCTTTCAGCATACGTACCATCCGCTCAACTTCTATATTTACTTGTGGGTAGCGCGGACTTGAGGTAACGTGTGAGAAACCGTAGGCTTTGCTTAAATCTCTGAAAGCTTCTGATGCAAATTGTGGTCCATTGTCGGAGACGACCACTGACGGGACTCCGAAACGAGCACAGCAGCTCTTAATGACTGCTATCACCGCTTGAGAAGATGTTTGAGCCAGGCTGATTACCTCCGGGTAACAAGAGATGTAACCCATAAGGATAACATATTGTTTAGCTGTGTGCACAAGAGACACACTTGAATTACAGGAGCACCAATTTTCTACGTCGTTATGTAGTATTCAGAAAAGACCGCAATGACGCAGTAGCATCATCTGGTGGTGTGGCCATTATAGTTGATCAGGGCATTACATGTACACATTTACCACACACAAAAAAAACATCCTTTGAGGCAGTGGCTGTTCGAGCAGTTCTTTTGAACAAACCTGACACCATCTGCTCTCTTTACATACTCCACAAAAGTGAATTCCAGTCACTGATAGAAACGTGGTCCTTGGAGACTTGAATGCACATAATGGTTTATGGGGCGACTTTCGCTGGGATGCATGAGGTCCCCTAATGGAACAGTTTCTCATTTCTTCGGGTGCGTGTCTCTTGTTTAGGAAAGCACCAACATACCTTAGCCTCGCCAATAAAACCTATTCAAGCATAGACCTCAGCATTGTCTCCCCATCGCTTGTACCTCTGTTTCAATGGAAAGTGATCAACAATGCTTTTGAAAGTGACCACTTCCCGATCATTTTAAGTGCGCCAATAGAGGTCTTTCACTTGTTCCCAGATGGTATTGATTTGTGGGGTTTAACGTCCCAAAACCACCATATGATTATGAGAGACGCCGTAGTGGAGGGCTCCGGAAATTTCGACCACCTGGGGTTCTTTAACGTGCACCCAAATCTGAGTACACGGGCCTACAACATTTCCGCCTGTTCCCAGATGGCGACAGACAAAGCGGAGTGGGAAAATTTCAGAGAACTATTCGCTTAAGTAGGTCGGACATATGTCGATTAAGTAAAGATGCAGCTGTAGACTTTTTGACATCACTTCTTATGGATGCTTCAACAAAGTGTATCCCATAACTCGACGGTCCACCAGGCGACACGTCCCTTGGTGGAACGGTGCGTGTCGAAATGCATGTAGGAAGCAAAATAAAGCATGAAAACTGCTTCCAGACTTTCCAACAGCAAAGAACCTTACAAATTTTAGAAAGATCAAGTCTCAAGGCAGGATGACGCGCCGAAAGGCCAGAAGAAAAAGTTGGCACAGCTTTATACAGGCATCAATTCAAATACACAAGATGGTAAATTCTAGGGCATGATTAGGAGAACCACAGGAAGACAAGTGCATTCACTCCCTCTCGTAAACACCCAAGCTGACAGCTTGGAAGATGAAGCAAACTTCCTCGGCGCACACTTTGAACCAGCTCGTCAAACTATAGTGAAGCCTTCCAGACACACAAAACAAGAATCGAAAAGCATAACCTAGAACACAAATGTGCAACACAAGGAGCATACAACCAAGCTTTCAGCTTAGCTGCGCTCCAAACATCACTAAACTCCTGCAGTCATTCAACCCCGGGTTCTGATCGTGTAGTGTATCAAATGTTGAAAAACCTATCATTCGAAACACAAAAAACCCTACTTTGCTTGAACAATTATATCTGGTTTTCTGGCGCTATCCCTACTTCCTGGAAAGAGGCCTCAAATATTCCCCATTTTGAAAGAGGGCAAGGAACCTTCCTCAGTTTCGAGTTACAGGCATTTTGCACTTACAAGCTGCTTGTGAAAAATTTCCGAAAAAAAATGATAAACTGCCGACTTGTGTATTTCCTTGAAACAAACAATTTGCTCAACCTATTTCAGTGCGGATTTCGAGAGGGCAGATTCACCACCGACCACTTTGTTTGTATCGAGGCACAGATCGGAGATGCTTTCGTCCACAAACAATATTTTCTCTCTCTGTTCCTCGATATCGAAAAATCTTACGATAAAACACGGCGCTTCGGAATAATAAGAGACCTGTCCCCGTTGGCGTGCGTGGCAGAATGTTTACCATAATCGAAACTTACTTGTCAAACCGGACATTCCGTGTCCGAGTGGGCAGTATTCTCTCTAAAGCATTTGTCCAAAAAAAAAAGAGTGCCGCAAAGTGGTGTACTTAGCTGCACACTTTTTATTATCAAAACGAATTCTTTGCGCTCGTCCATCGCTCAAGTTACGTTTTATTGCACATATGTCGATGACGCGCTGCTTGGTTTCGTCTTGAAATCTAGCAATGTGTGAGTGGCTGGTTCAGCTTAGTTTGCAAAATGTCTCCACTTAGGCAGAAGAAAACGGGTTCCAACTGAATGAACAAAAAAGCAAGTGTGTTTTGTTCTCCAGGAAGAGAGGCATCCATTCCGAACGCGATACTCAACTACATGGGCAACGTGTTTCGCTTATTACCGAACACAAATTTTTAGGCCTAAGCTTGCACACCAAGCTAACTTTCATACCACACTTCAAGTATCTAAAAACAAGTGCATAAAAGCAAAAGCCATGAATGTTCTAAATGTATTGTCCTGCACTACGTGGGGAAGTGACAAGTATCTGATAAAATTTTGTGCAAGCCTCATAGTACTCGCCTAAATTATGGGGCAATAGTCTTTCAGTCTGCGACATCTACTGCCTTTAAAATGTTTGACCTTGCTCATCATCTAGGCATCCGCCTTTCTACAGGTGCTGTTCGCACTAGCCCCGTGAAAAGCCTGTACGTGGAATCGAACAAACGGTCGCTCCACCTACAGAGATGTTACATGCCTTTTAAACATTATCTTAATGTAAATGCAGACAAGAACATCCTTTAAATTCTAAAATTATAGATATGCCAAGCCTTGCTGTGTTTTAGAAACGACCTTCCATGAGACAGCCGTACTCACTCCGTGTGAAGGGCCTAGCGAAGAAAAATGGTATGCCACTTGAACACCTTTTGATGGCTCCCACAGTATGCCTGCCACCGTGGCAGTAGCAGGTGATAGATTTCGACGTGTCTTTCTTGGAGGCTATGTAGCATGCACCCATTGTACATATTGAGACATACTTTTTAGAACTACAACAGAAATACACATCTCCTGAGTTCTTTACGGATGCCTCAGAGACCAACACTTCTGTCTCGTACGTAGCCGTTGGCCCATCCTTCTTGTAAGTCGGCGTTCTGCATCTTGATACTTGCATTTTCACCGGGAATGTTTATGCGATACTTGCAACTGTCAAACACATCAAACAAATAAAACTACACAAGCCAAGAATATACATATATACTCCAAGCGTAGCAAAAGCACTAAAAGCTCCTAAAAAGCAGAAAAACTCTGTTCTTGTCTCGCTTTATTTGCTCGTATGTACAGTCTGCTCATCCAAGCAGCATGCTGTAGTCTGTTAGGTACCAGGACACCGCGAAATACAAGGCAACCTTCTGGTGGACCAGCTAGTTGTATCCGCGAACAAAGCCGCTACCAATACATTTATACCAATTCCTGCACTCTACTTCAAACTTTTTGGAAAATGAAAGGTCAGTGGTTATTGGCAGAGCACGTGGGACACACACACAGATAATAAGTTGAATGTCATCAAGCCGTAACTTTGGTATTGACCGCCAGTATTGAAATGACGCCACACATAAGTAATATTTACAAGGTTAAGAACAGGACATACATACACTACACGTTCATTTCTTTTGTCTGGTGGCGATTGACCTTTGTGTGATAGATTTGGAGAAGTGATCACCATACTTCACTTTTTCATCCAGTGTAAATAATTATACACGCTAAGAGAACAACATTTTCCGTTACCTACCGACAACAGATACCACTTCAACCTGCAATTATCGTCGGTAGGCAACCAAGTTTCACACATAAATCGTTTTTAGCTTTTTTTAGAGAACTTCGCAGAGTTCATATCGTATACCATGGCATTTCGTAGCACGACCTCTCTAGAGAAGTCTCCGCTGCGGTGGCTACACTCAACAAAGCACTTGCTTCACAGTGCTTGGACGCAAGGGTGTAAACTATCTAGGCACTTGTGCTAATGCCATACATGTCCACCACGGTTTCCATTATCACAAGCTCTCGTCACGCAGCAACACCACACACTTTTCCCATTTTGTTGCTGCTGTTTTTACCCGCCATAGCGCGGCGAGGAATGTTAAGGCCCTTATACACCCACTAATCACAATTATTGTCCACACCTCTTGTCCCATGAACTGGTGCTTTTTGACCATCAAATTGCCCTTGGCCAAAAACACCAAATATCATCATCATCACTAATACTCGATTTTGGCATTCAATTATGAATTTAAAATAATGGAATCGTCAGCTGGCGGCCCCAGTAGCGTTATCTGTGCCCTCGTGCGGTGTGGTACGTTCGTCTGGTTTCCACTCGCGCAGTTCCGCAAGTTCGGCTGGGCCAGCCACGACCCGAGTCCACGCACCCGCGGTGGTCGACAGTGGAGCGTGAAGAAATCCTATCAGCCTGTGGGTGCTGGCAGACGACACAATGATTTCCATTCTTTCAGGCGTAATTTACAGCTGGCGGTGCCGCACAACACTGCCGGACAGGACGGTAAACGTGCGTGAGCTTACATCGTCCAACCGAACTCGCACAAAACTACTTTTACTGCTAGTAGTTCACTAGACACTCAAAGTGATGCAAAAATTATCGTAACCCTCGTCCATTTGGCACAAACTGATGCAGCAAAACAGCCTGGAGAACAGACGCGCACCAAGGGGACCCGTAGCATCTTGCAAGTTTATGTCATCGTATGCTTTTTCATCGTTTTCTTCTTTCTTTTCAGTACAAATCGCACGCTGAAAATTCTTGTGTGCTGAATGGCATCTTTCGCAGACGGCGCAGCTGTTGTGATGTCGAGTCTTGTGGTTAACACATTCGTCTGGCCCGTAACGGGGCGTGAAACTGGGGCTGTGTTTGACGTAACTTTCCTTCCACTATCACGGTGCCAGTGCAACCTGGGCCGAAGATGCCATAAGGCTCCTTTTAATGTGTAAGAAACTATATAGTTTCAACAGTAGCTGGTGCCGCGACGGCTCGATGAGCAACTCAGCAAGCACCTGGTTGAGTGTCTACAGCTGTAACATTTCGCAAAGCCGTGTTGGCGTGGTGCAAATCTATACCGCTATGAGGTTAAAGGAAAGTACGTTCTGGCACAGTCATATATTTGTAATTTTTTTGTAGTGCTGAGCTGTGTATATATATATATATATATATATATATATATATATATATATATATATATATATATATATATATATATATATATATATATATATATATCTATATATATATATATATATATCTATATATATATATATATATCTATATATATATATATATATATATATACCTTCAATTCTATCCTATCTTTCCTCATTCCCATCCCTTGTGAGCTACTGTTGTTGAGGTGTCGCACGCTGACGCAGACAGTTACGGGGCTCGCTTTTCTCTTCTTCTCCCTCTTATAACCAGAACCTCCGACCACAGCGTAACTCTGCCCGACTGGGTTGGTCGCCAGAGATTCCGGCTGCGGCGGCTGCATTTCCGATGTAGGCGGAAATGCTGTAGGCCAACATTTCGGCCAGAGATTCCGACCAGCCCAGTCGGAATATCTGGCCGACTGGGCTGGTCGCCAGAGATTCCGGCTGCGGCGGCTGCATTTCCGATGTAGGCGGAAATGTTGTAGGCCCATGTGTTCAGACTTGAGGGCACGTTATAGAACCCCAGGTAGTCGAAATTTACGGAGTCCTCCACTCTCATAATAATATGGTGGTTTTGGGGCGTTAAACCTCACATATAAAAAATAAGCCCACGCTGGAAGTCCAAGCTCTCTGCTATCTGGTGTGATGTCCAACGAAAATCACTTTTCTCCAGTTCACACAGAAGACTCTGGTGCTGATTCTTGCTCGCACGTGGGAAAAATCATGCGCCCGATGGAACCCTGCAGCTTGCACCCTTCTGTCTGCTGCGGTGTGCCCCTCAAAGTATTTTTCTTTAATTTAGCGAGAAGGTCCTGCGGGTATTCTTGCTCGTACGCGAAAAAAAAAATCCTGTGCACGCTGGAATCCCATGCGCCCTGCTGTCTGCCGTGATGTCCGCAGATAAATACTTTCCTTCAGATCAGCCAGAAACATTGGGCGGTGAATCTTGCTTTTACGCGGAAAAACAAAAGCATTCGCACGCTGGAATCTCATGCGCCCTGCTGCCTGCCGTGGCGTCCGCAACAAAATACTTTTCTTCAGATCAGCCAGAAGATCTTATTGTGATTATTGCTCGTGCTCATTCGCACAAGGGGAAAAACATGCCCACGCTGGAATCCCACGCGCCCTGCTGTCTGCTGTGGTATCCGAGAAAAAAAAATACCTTTTTTCAGTTCAGCCAGAAGATTATGGCAGCCATTCTTACTCGTACGCGAAAACAATGCACACGCAGGAATCCCATGCGCCCTGCTATCTGCCGTAGCATACGCAAAAAAATGGTTTTTTTTTCAGACAAGCCAGAATATTGTGGCGGTGATTTTTGCTCGTGCGCGGAAAAAAAGCACCCGCACGCCGGAATCTCATGCGCTCTGCTATCTGCCACGATGTCCAAAGAAAAATACTTTCCTTCAGATCAGCGAGATTATTCTTGCCATGATTCTTGCTCATATTCGGGAAGAAAATACGCGTCTGCTAGAATTCCCTATGCTCTGAAATCTGCCGTGGTGTCCGCCAAAAAACCTGTTCCTTCAGTACAGCCAGAAAATTCTGGCGGTGATTCTTGCTCGTACGCAGAAAAAAAAAAAAGAACGCGGCCACTGGAACTCCATGCGCCCTTCTGCCTGCTGTGGTATGCGCCATAAAATACTTTCCTTCAGTTCAGCCAACCCCACCGTGGTGGTCTAGTGGGTAAGGTACTCGGCTGCTGACCCGCAGGTCGCGGGTTCGATTCCCGGCTGTGGCGGCTGCATTTCCCATGGAGACGGAAATGTTGTAGGCCTGTGTGTTCAGATTTGGGTGCATGTTAAAGAACCCCAGGTGGTCCGAATTTCCGGAGCCCTCCACTACGGCGTCTCTCATAATCATATGGTGGTTTTGGAACGTTAAACCTCACATATCAATCAATCAATCAGTTCAGCCAGAAGATTCTGGCGGTAATTTTCGCCCGTACGCGGAAAGAAAGAAAGAGCATGCGAACGTTGGAATCCCATGCACTCTGTTGTCTGCCGTGGTGTCCTCTCAAAAATATTTTCCTTCACTTCAGCCAGGCAATTCTGGTGATGATTCTTGCTTGTACACAAAAAAAAACAACATGCGCACGTTGGAAAACCATGCGCCCTGTTGTCTACGGTGGTGACCGCCGAAAAACACTTTCCTTCAGTTCAGCCAGAAGATTTTGGCGGCGACTCTTGATCGTACGTAGGACAAAATCATGGGCCCACTTTAATTCCATGCGCCCTTCTGTCAGCTGTGGTGTGCGCCTTAAAATACTTTCCTTCAGTTCAGCCAAAAGATTCTGCGGTGATTCTTGCTTGTACACGGAAAATATATTTTCTCGCTGGAATCCCATGCGCCCTGCTGTCTACGATGGCGTCCCAGAAAAAATACCTTGCTTCATAACAGCCACAACATTCTGGTGATGATTCTTGCTTGTACGCGAAAAAAATATGCGCACGCTGGAATTCTATGCGCCCTGCTGTCTGCTATGCCATGGTGTCTGTCCGCTGAAACATACTTTTCTTCAGGTCAGCCACAAGATCTTGGCGGTGATTTTTGCTCGTACGCGGAAAAAAAGCGTTAGCACGCTGGAATCCCATGCTCTCGGCTGTCTGCCGCAGTGTCCAAACAAAAATATTCCCCTCAGTTCAGCCAGAAGACTCTGGCGGTGATGCTTGCTCGTACGCGGAAAGAAAAGACATGCGCAAGCTTGAATTCTATGCGCTGTGCTGTCGGCCGCGGTGTCCGCCGAAAAACATGTTCCTTCAGTTCAGCCAGAAACTTCTGGCGGTAATTTTTGCTCGTACGCGAAAAAAAAAAAAGCAGACGAACGCTGGAATCTCATGCGCTCTGCTGCTCCGTGATGTCCTCTAAAGAATATTTTCCTTCAGTTCAGCCAACCAATTCTGGTGGTGATCGTTGCTCGTACGCGTAAAGAAAGAAAACATGCGCACGCTGGAATCCCTTGCGCTTTGGTGTTCGCTGCGGTGTCCGAAGAAAAATATTTGCATTCAGACAACCAAGCAGATTGGGGCAGTGATTCTTGCTCGTAAACGGTAAAACAACGTGCACGCTGAAGAACCATGCGCCCTGGTGTCTGCCATATTGCCTATTGAAAAATGCT
Organism: Rhipicephalus annulatus; assembly: GCA_013436015.1. NCBI lineage: Eukaryota > Metazoa > Arthropoda > Arachnida > Ixodida > Ixodidae > Rhipicephalus > Rhipicephalus annulatus. The sequence goes on along the minus strand of WOVY01012281.1, from coordinate 57,787 downwards.
TTGCTTCAGTTCTGGCAGAGAAATCTGCCGGTTATTCTTGCTCATACGCGGAAAAAAATATGCGCACGCAAGAATCTCATGCGCCCTACTGTCTGCTGTGATTCCCGCTTAAAAGTACTTTTATTCAGTTAACACAGAAGATTCTGGCGGTGGTTCTTGCTCCTACGGGAGAAAAAAAAAACATGAGCCTGCTAGAATTCCATGCGCCCTTCTGTCTGCTGTGGTGTGCACCTTAATATACTTTCCTTCAGATCAGCCAGAAGACTCTGGCGGCGATTCTTGCTCGTACACAAGAAAAAAACATGGGGACGTTAGAATCTCCTGCGCCTGCTGTCTGCTGTGGGGTCCACCACAAATTTCTTTTCTTCAGTTCAGCCCGAAAATCCTGGCGGTGATTCTTGCTTGTACGCGGTAAAAAAACATGCGCACGCTGGAAACGCATGCGCCCTGCTGTCTGTCGTGGTGTCTGCCGAAAAATTGTTTCCTTCAGTTCAGCCACAAAATTCTGGCAGTAAATCTTCCTGAAGCTTCCGATTTCGCTAATGTAGATTAATTTATTGAAATTACGTTTACGTATGTGCATTCACGCCTGCATGTTCTCCCGCAGGGGCGTCTGCGTAAGTAGGCGTTTGGTGTGTAGCGACACCACGTACCCGAGCTAATGGGGGGGGGGGGGGGCGTTCGATTCCCTCCCACGCCTAGCCATGCGTGGCTTTGCCGTGTCCGGGGAAAAGGAGGTCCTGGGGGTTGAGCTCACGCCGGGTGAAATGACCTGTCAGGCCCCCCGGCAGAGGCAACACACCAATTTGGCCCCGGCTTTACCTATAGACGGCACCCCTGGGCTGACCCACCCAGGGGAAATCGGCAGTCACCTTTTCCTATCTCTCTCCCCGGATCTTCGTCTTTTTCTGTATTTTAATCTCTCCTGTCATCTCCTCACTTCTGTTTACTTCCATCCTGCAGGCGGCAAGGGTTAAGCTTGTGTATATGTTTCCTTGGGCACTATATATTTGGTTATAGTGGCCATGTACAGCTAGCGTCTGTGGTCCCATTACGTGTCACAGCGTCCTCATGTTGGGCTCTGGGGTGGGCGGCTGGCATGGGCGCAGAATATATTTCTATACATATGACCTCCAACGACTTTCCCAAACTTCCTGAACGCCCTCTAGAAAAAAGAGGGCGCGCTGAAGCAATACATAGCATGTTTTCTAAGCCAACAGAAAAGTCCACTTGTTTTCATGTGATTCACTGCACAGAGCCTCAGAAGACCGTCAGAACCCTGACCCCATTGCTTGTTGCTAAGTGTTTTTCTGACACATTAGGACCCGGCTATAAGGCCACTAAAATGAACAGCGGTGACCTGTTACTTGAACTACGAGACATATCACAGTACAACAACTTTCCAACTTTGTGGCATTTCGCACTATTCTAATAACGGTGACCCCTCATTGGTCAATGAACACCATCAAAGGAGTTGATTTGATTGATATGTAGGATTTAGCATCCCAAAACCACCATATGATTATGAGAGACGCCGTAGTGGAGGGCTCCGGAAATTTCGACCACCTGGGGTTCTTTAACGTGCACCCAAATCTGAGCACACAGGCTTACATTTCCGCCTCCATCGAAAATGCAGCTGCTGCAGCCGGGATTTGATCCCGCGACCTGCGGGTCAGCAGCCGAGCACCTTAGCCACTAGACCACCGCGGCGGGGCGCCATCAAAGGAGTGATCTCCGATGTTGATTTTCTGAGCATGAGTGAAGAAGAGCTCCTCGAAGGATAAAGGACCAGAATGTAATCGAGGTACAAAGGATTAAGATAAGGCGTGAAATAAGAGATCTTGACAAAATTTCTAATTATAACTTTCGCTTCAACTGTTTTGCCTGAGTCTCTAGAAACTGGCTACATGAAAACAAGCATCAGACCATACATTCTGAATCCGCGCAGGTGCTTTAAGTGCCAGCGTTTCGGCCATGGTTCGCAGAGTTGTAGAGGCTGACTGACCTGTGGCAAATGCGGCAATCATGAACACTCCTCTAATACTTGTGACAGTCCGCTCCACTGTGCAAACTGTGATGGTGGGTACGCGGCATAATCGAGAGCCTGCCCTACTTGGAAACAGGAAAAAGAAATAATTACACTGAAACACAAAGAAAACACTCATTTCAAGGAAGCACGAAGACAGGTTGCACCGTTTTACGGCACATTCTATGCTGAAGCGGCGCGTCGGGGAGCAGTGCCGCACCGGCTATCACCACAAGCCCAGCCCGCGTTAAGTGAACTGTTGGCTGCGGCTCTTGCCCCCGTGGTGTAAGTAGTTAGGTCTACTCCACCTACCAAGCAATAAAGTCCCACTGATCTGGGGCTGCTGGCGCCAACACCAACGGCGGCAGCCTGCGCAACGCGTACTGAAAGCCCAGTACCGCCACAACCGGACACGGTGGGCACAGCCAAGGCTGCCTCACCCTCTCCGGTCCCAGCTGGCGCTGGTAACAGCCTGCGTGGCGTGGACACTGAAACAATCCCATCGGCTTCTGAGCCGGTGGGTGTAAAGGTCTCGCCCACTGTGGCGAGGCTTTTACGCGAGGCCTCACGCTCGTCTGTTGCCTCGCCAGAGGCAATAGACACCACACCTATCCCAAAGGCGCATAATGCGCCTATGGAGCAGCGAGGGTTGCTCAACCGCTTCAAAAGAGATAAAGTGCGTGTTAAAGGGCCTGGAAAGGGCCCTTTAACTTAAACCACATTTTTTGTACACATAGCACTACAATAGAACATCAGAAGACTGCTGTGAAACCTCGATTATATCCCAGACCTTTTACATGAACATTCACCAAAAATGATGTTTGTACAAGAAACACGCCTAAAACCTGAAAGCATGAACTTACGCCATTATGTTAGATTCCGAAAGGACCGAGATGATGCCGTGGCATCATCTCGTGGCGTAGCCATTATAGTCAATCAAGGAATCGCATGCTCACACTTACCACTTCAAACATCCTTTGAGGCAGTGGCTATTCAAACCGTCATCTTCAATAAACTTGTCACCATTTGCTCTGTTTACATAACTGCGCATCACCAGCTCCAAAAACAAGAATTTCAGGCTTTCATCGATGAACTCCCAGGAACTTATTTGGTTTTTGGAGTCTTGAATGCACACAGTAGTTTATGGGATGATTCTCGTTGCAATGCCCGAGGTCGTCTAATTGAACAGTTCCTTTTCTCATCCGGCGCTTGTCTCTTGAGCCAGAAGCAACCAACATAATACAGCCTGGCCAAAAATACCAACTCGGCAATAGATCTTATCATTACGTCCCCATCACTCCTACCCCAACTCAAATAGAAGGTTATCAATAATCATTACGGGAGTGACCATCTTCCAATTATTCTGAGCACGTCAAGAGATAACGCATGCCCTCCACAAGCTCTGAGATGGCAGATTGACAAGGCTGAGTGGGAAAAGTACAAAACGCGAGTCGCCTAAGTTCATTTAATTTACGTGACTTGAGCGTAGATTTAGCTGTTGAATTCTTCACAGCTTTTCTAATTGATGCTGCTACAAAGTGCATCCCACAAACGGGACCGTGCACCAAACGACGCGTTCCTTGGTGGAATAGCGAGTGTCTAAATGCACGAAAAGAGAAGATGAGCATGGAAGTTTCTCAGGGATTCACCGACAGCCGAGAATCTTGACAACATTCAGAAGATAAAATCTCAAGGCAGAACACGAAGACAGGCGGGAAAAGAAAGCTGGCATAAGTTTTTGTCCGGAATCACTTCATATACACAGGAGGCGAGAGTCTGGAGCATTGTAGGTAAGGTAGTAGGACGGCAATCTCATTCGCTTCCTCTTGTGAACACACAAAGCGACAGCTTGGAGGACCAGACGAACTCTATCGGGGCGCACTTCGAACAGGTCTCCAGCTCGTCGCAGTATACCACATCTTTCCAGAGATACAAAACCATAATCGAAAAACGGAAACTAGAACGCAAACATACAAAACGCGAACCATACAATGAACCTGTCGTCTTAGCTCAGCTACAGGCATCGCGAAACTGCTGTAATAAATCTGCCCCAGGCTCCGCACGTGTAGTGTATGAAATGCCAAAACACCTGCCCTCTGAAATACAAAAAGCGCTTCTTTCCTTGTATATTGCCATTTGGTTTCCCAGCGAGATTACTTCTGCCTGGAAAGAAGCCATTATTATGCCGATTTTAAAACATGGCAAAGATCCATCATCCGTCACAAGCTACAGGCCTATCGCCCTCACAAGCTGCTTGTTGAAACTTTTCGAAAAAATGATTAACCACCGATTTTTACAGTTTTTGGAAACAAGCAATCTACTGGGCCCATACCAGTGTGAATTTCATAAGGATAGATCCACTACTGACCACTTGTCACGAATCGAGGCGCAAATTTGTGATGCTTTTGTCCATAATTAACTCTTTCTTTCATTGTTTCTTGATATAGAAACGGCTTATGACACCACCTGGCGCTTCGGCATACTGCGAGACTTCTCGCACTTTGATGTCCAAGGTAACCTGCTGACTATATTTGAAAGTTACTTGTCAAACCGAACTTTTCGTGTCCGGGTGGGGAATGTCCTGAGCATTTGTCCAGGAGACGGGAGTGCCGCAAGGTGGTGTCTTGAGCTGCACGCTTTTTATTGTTAAAACGACTACCTTACCTTCCCACATTCCACGCAATATCTTTTATTGCACATATGTCGACGATGTCCAGATTGGTTTTAAATCCTGCAATCTTAGAATCTGCGAGTGGAAGCTACAACTTGGTTTAAATAGGGTTACTAAATGGGCAGACGAGAATAGGTTCACCCTTAACCCGCAAAAAGCACACGCGTTTCATTTTCAATAAACAGAGGTTTTCATCCTGACTCTACCATTCACCTTCACGGCCAGGGACTTGCTGTGAAAACTGAACACAAATTTTTAGGCATAACTTTAGATATGAAATTGACATTCGTACCGCACATAAAAAATCTCAAAAACAAATGCCTGAAAGCTATGAATGTACTAAAGGTCTTGTCGCGCACATCGTGGGGCCGTGACAGAAAATGTCTCATTAAAATTTATAAAAGCCTCATAAGCACGCACTTAGAGTATGAGGTCATTGTTTATAAATCTGCCACACCAAGCGCTTTGAAAATGCTTGACTCGGACCATCATTTAGGCATATGGCTCTCTACGGGTGCTTTTCTCACTTGTCCTGTTGAGAGCCTGTACGTAGAATCGAACGAGTGGTCGTTGCAACTTCAGAAACCTTACATGTCCTTGCTATATTATTTCAAAGTGAATGCAGACAAATGACACCCTACACATTCGACTATTAATGATATGTCGAGTTCTGCACTGTTTTAAAATTGGTCCTTCGTTCCGACAACCCTACCCGATTTGTGTGAGGGGCCTTTCTCAGGAAACTGGTGTGCCACTTGACCACCTTTTGATGGCTCCTGCAGCACACTTGCCACCGTGGCAGTGGCAGTCGATAGACAGCGATGTGTCTTTTTTACAGGTGACAAAGCATGCACTTATTGTACACATCCACACATACTTCATGGAGCTGTAACATAAATAGACTTGTCCTGAATTTTTTACTAACGCCTCGAAGTCTTACGCTTCTGTTTCGCACGCAGCGGTCGGTCCATCCTTCTTGGATGCCGGCGCTCTTCATCTTAACACAAGCATCTTCACCGCAGAAGCTTTTGCGATACTTGCGGCCGTTAAGCACATTAAAGATTTGACGCTAGAAAGAGAGAGGAGGAAGACGAAGTGATTCTTTGTAGAGCACATCTCGCTCGTCTCAGTGCTTTTCTGGACTTTTCGCTGCAGTTGTAGGGTGTATTGCCCCGTACGTTGCGGTAATGGATGTACAACCTCACAAGGTGACGTCCGACTCCGGTTCGACCGCGGCCACTACCTCGAGGAAGCGAGAAAACACTTCCAGTGAGAGCGATGACACTAAGCTGTACTCCGCATCCTGCGATGAGTCCTCAGACGACGGCTTTCAACCTGTCCTGCACCGCAAGGCCAAGCGACGGATCATCAATCCATCGCCGGTGTCAAGTACTGCCACCGTGAAAACGGCGTCCCAGCGATGGCCCCATTCCATCCTGTTCGTGCCAAAGAACGCTACCGAAAGCCTGTGTGCTGTGAACAGGCAAGCGCTTTCGCTCTATTTCGAGAACACTGTGCCGAAGGAGATTAAAGAAGTACGGCTTAATACAAGAAGAAACATCCTGGCTGTCGATGTGGTGCACCCGAGTGCGCTGAGCACGCTGCAACAAGTAACACAACTGGGAAACATTGCAGTTAGGTCCATCATACCAGCCGATGGTGCGACCACATCAGGAGCCATTTACGACATTAACACGGAAATCCCGAACGCAGACCTTCCAATACTTATAAAACCAGCGAGTCAAGACAACGTCATTGTCAGTTTTGGACGGCTTGGTAACACACGCTGTGTGAGAGTAACGTTCAAAGGTGACTGTCTTCCCGCATACGTGAAGGTTGGCCACTTTCGTCAAGAAGTTCGACGGTTTATTCCTAAACCCGTGCAATGCTTCAATTGTAAGAAGATCGGCCATGTAAAGGGTGTTTGCAGGAGCTCCGCAGCGTGCCCCCGGTGCGCCGAACCACACGCGGAAGACAACTGTAGCGCTACCACACTGAAGTGTCCTAACTGTGAGGGTGCTCACAAGGCTTCTTCGAAAGAATGTCCGCACATAAAGAATTTTCTATTCTGAAGCAAATGGTACGAGACAGCTCAACCCACAAAGAAGCTGCTGAGAAAATCCGGCGAAGACGACGTCGCCGTCGAAGGTCTTCACGTCGGACAGCGCCAACTTCAGGTAATAAGTCGACGCATCAGGAAAGATCGCCAGCTGCATTTTCCAGCACGGCAAACACAGACGTTGGAAAAGAGCAAAGGGGCAGGCAAGTCTCTACAGAAGAGTGGCCTCCACTTACGCGTACACAACGCTCAGAAGAGCCGCAGCAGAAGCCGTCTTCTTCAGAGCAAGCTGCTGCAATGGAGGACTTGCGGAACACAGATCAGCAAGTGATAGCTCTTTTGCGACCCTTAATAACCGCCATTCGCTTGTTGTTAAGCAACATGCACACATCGTCAGCAAGAAGTGCATTGCAATTACTGAACGCTTTGAGTCCAGTACTCACAGCGCTTGAGTAAATAATGGCTCACAAGCCACTGTCTTTCAGAGAAGAGGTCCGAAAGACAGCGATTATTCAATGCAATGCCCGGGGATGAGGTCACGCATCGCCGATTTCCGTCGGTTCGTGTACACTAATAAGTTCCCCATAATTGTCATCTGCGAGCCAAATTTACAGAAAGAAATCAGACTTTCTGGTTATGAGTCATTCATGTCGTCTACAACTGCGGACAATAGCAAAGTTCTGATGTTCATTCGCCGCGACCTCACCTACATTCATCATCCGGTGTCACCCCATGACGAAAATCAATATATAAGTATAACAGTGAAAAGGAGACTTACCATCACGGTTGTGGGTGCCTACCTCTCTGCGTCAAGCCGTTTCGACCATACAAGACTACAAGGCATCCTGTCAGCAACTTCTCACCCATGCATTATAATTGGCGACTTCAACGCCCATCATACAATCTGGGGAAGTTCGAAGACCAGTGTTAAAGGGAGAAAGTTGGTGTCCTTCGCCTCCGACAACCAACTTTTCTTGCTAAATGATGGCAGTCCAACGTTCCTACGTGGTTCAAGGTATAGCAGCTGCCTTGACCTGGACTTTGTCTCACGAGGCCTGGTCAGGCATGCTGAGTGGTGTCCAGACATAGAAACGCATGGAAGTGACCACATTCCCACTTACGTCAAAATCGAAGGATTGTCCCATGCTAAGGTACGCGATAGTGTTCAGAGAGTGGACTGGTTGAAATTCCAGTCTCGCATGGAAGAGCAATGTGAGGCAAACATATTCCTCGACATAGAGGAGATAATTAAAAGCACAATACACGATACTACGTGTACCCTCATCAGCTCTCCCAAAGTAACGGAATTTGACATCGAGCTAGAACGACTTCGAGCAATCCGACGGCGTGCTGAACGAAGATACCGACGCATGGAGGCAATAGAAGACTTATGGATTGCTCGACGTATACAAAAGAATATTCAGCGCCGGATAATTAAACTCGAGTCACAACGTTGGACTGTTTTTTGTGAGTCACTTGGCCCACGAAAACCTTTATCCCAATTGTGGAAGCGGTACGAGGTCTCCGCACAAAACCCACTCAGTGGTCACCATTCAGGGCTCTCGCACTTTCTGAACAGAGACGCGGCATTGACGTGGCAGAAGACTTCTGTGCCAGAGTATCTGGGCCACTCGCAGTGCCCAATAGCCTATTGCCCTCGACTAACTGTCCACAAACACTGGATTCCCACATGGATATGCCTTTTTCAATCGGGGAGCTCAGAGCAGCACTAGCTTTGTGTGGACGCACGTTGGCACCAGGGCCCGATAGAATTTCTTATAGGGCCCTGTGTCATCTGGGTGAACGCGCGAGAATCCTCCTTTTGGAGTTGTACAACAAATCCTGGCAAGATGAAACGCTCCCGACAAGCTGGAAGACAAGTCGCCTAGTTCCACTTCTGAAACCAGGCAAGTCACCGTTGGAGCTCTCATCTTGTCGTCCGATCGCATTGGCTAGTTGTGCAGGCAAAGTTTTGGAGAGGATGATCCTGGGACGCCTGGAGTGGTTCTTCGAGTGTAACAACATCTACCCAGATGCCATGGCATGTTTTCGGCGTGGCCGAGCATCGATTGACAACGTAGTCGACCTGGTCACTTACGTCCAACACGAGAAAGGCCGTAAGCATCTCTGCGCATCTTTGTTCCTAGACGTTAAAGGGGCGTATGACAACGTTACGCATGAATCAAAATCAAATCAAAATCAAATCAAATCATTTTATTTTCCCAGAAAGAAACAGGTTCTGGAGAGGTTCACTGGCTAAAAGCTGTTTATGGACAGCTTGACGAGGCTAGTGAACCCTATACAAGGCAGGTGGGACAATGACAAAAGATGTGTGTAACAAGAAAGACCATAAGCTAACATAACAATACCAAATACGGTGTAATAAAAACATATATATACATTCCTACGAAACATCCTGATACCAGCATAGCACAGATTACATGGACGCGAGCAAAAAGAGAAAAAAAACAAAGAAAGAAAACAAAAGAAAACTCCAGCAACCATATCACCAATATTGCCAAAAATAAAATAATAAAAATAAATAAATGATGAAAATATCAGGGAAGATGCATACAAATTTGATCCTTGTGTATGTGCTGCATCATACAATGTACATATCATATCAGACAAACAAAATTATACAGACTGAATTATATCATATAACCTATTCGGTCTATCATGGATGCACACACTGAAAGAAAAATGAATTGGTACTATCGTACAGACAGCACATTTTACAACGTGAAAAAAGTTAGCCTATATTTACAAAAAAGGATCGTAGTTCTTTTAATGAGAAACTGTTTACATGACTGTATTTACTGAGAATCATTGGTAAATTGTATTGGAATGTTTGAGATTTGTAATTATTGCGAAACCTCGGAACAAACCAAACAGCGCTGCTTCTTGTTCCTAACAAAACATTTTTTGCAGTTAGACATGCGGTCTTTTCAATGAATTGTTTGAACGAAATGGAAGAGAAATAGTAGGATCGCAGAATGCGAAAGATATACATATATTCCACTTTAATAATACCATAGTCCCGACACACAAGTTGTGTTGATGATAAATATTCTAAATTAGCGACATGTCTAATAATTTTTTTCTGCATGGTCTGAAGTTTCATTATGTTCGTTTTAGTCGTGGTTGCCCACACCAAACTGCAGTAATTTATGTGCGAAAGAAAAAGAGCATGGTATATTTGCAGTTTCACCTTTGCGGGTAAGATATATCTACAACGAGCTAGCACACCAACTACACTAGAGGCTTTTTTGCAGATGTCAACGACGTGTTGGTTCCAGCTGAGGTTTGATGAAAACGTAACGCCAAGAATTTTATGTTCATCCACAAAACGAATGTCTTCACCTGCGTAAACTAACGCTTGTGTTGATGAAAATATTTTGTTTTTAGCTCGGAATACGATGGCTTTTGTTTTCAGTTGATTAATTTTCAATAAATTTTTGCTAGACCGCAAGAAAAGTTTGTTCAATAGCTTATTACACCGGATAATTAGCTCATTTGCGTCAGGGCCTGAAAAAAGTAAGTTCGTGTCATCAGCATATATAACAAAGCTCACACTGGGATCAATATCCACGATGTCATTTATGTAAGCATTGAATAATAGCGGCCCCAGTACGCTTCCCTGGGGCACACCATTTAGAACAGGTAAATATGATGACGTATGAGTGCTTAACTGTACGCATTGCTGTCTATTTTGCAAGTATGACTTTATCAACTGAAGTGACGTGCCACGGATTCCGTATGATTCAAGCTTAAGCAGTAAAATGGTATGATTAATGCAATCGAAGGCCTTGCTGAAATCAAGAAAAACAGCTAACGTGAAAAGATTTCGTTCAAAATTTTGCAGTATCATTTCCCTAAGTGTTAATAGGGCCGTCTCCGTTGACCTTCCTTTCCTAAAACCAAACTGAAAGTCAGTGATTATATTTCTGGAGCAGAAGAAGGCAGATATACGCGTATAGATTAACTTTTCTAATCCTTTAGAAAACACAGGAATAATAGATATAGGTCTATAATTAGTCACCAGGTTACTGTCACCACCCTTGAACAACACAGTCACTCTGCTTCTTTTCATATCTTCTGGAAAAACACCCGACTCAAGTATCAAATTGAAAATGTGGCTGAGCGCTGGAGTAATGCAATCTAAGACATATTTTATAGGTTTTATTTGAATGTTGTCAATGTCTAGTGCCTTACTGTTCTTTAGGTTCATGAATGTCGTGTAAATTTCTCGTTCATCTGTTGGTGCTAGAAAAATACTGTCGGGGCGTTTATTTCCTGGTGTAACCCTGAAAGAGATTGCCTGCAAAGGCACGTTTGCTGATACACCCACATTGACAAAATGATTATTCAAGTGATCCGCAAGTTCTTTACCAACGAGCTCGACATTGTCAACGGTAATCTTAGCTGGTGCGGAGTCCCGCTTACCGCGACCAAGCACGTCATTAATTAAGCGCCAAACAACATCAGGTGATTGCTGGGCGCTTTCAGCAAACATTTTCTCATAGTAAGTTACCTTAGCTCGCTTAAGCTCCCGATTCAGCTTGTTACGTGTTTTTTTAAACTCTGCCAAATCTGTCAGTACTCTTGATTTCAAGAATAAGTTGTAAAGTTTATTCTTAAGTCGTATCATACTAGCAAGAGAGGGGGTCACCCATGGTTTACGTATTTTTTTCGATAGTTTAACTTGCTTGAATGGGAAGTGTTTTACGTATATACGTACAAAGGCAGCAAGAAATTTTCGATAGGCTTCGTCTGCAGAAGTTAAGTTGAAAAGAAAAGACCAATCATATTCACTAATATCCTTCTTAAAAGATTCCAAACTGTGGTTTGTTACAGTTTGTATTTTATATGGTTCACGATACATCTCCTTAATATTCGGCTTGTGGGAATAACACATAAATACCAGGCAATGATCACTTATATCTGATGAAACTGTTCCGCACTGAAATACACTGGCTTCGATATTTGTTATTAATAAGTCAAGGCACGAGACAGATAATGGTGTAACACGTGTAGCTGTGGAAATAACATTCCTAAAACCGGCACATTGAAGCATGTTCAAAAAATTCATAGTAATAGGGTTATCATTCAAGATATTGATATTGAAATCACCACCACATACTAGTGTAAAATTATTGGACGATACGTAATGCAGAAATTTATCAAAAAAGCTTTGAAAGCTCAAAATATTGCCCCCTGGAGGACGATACACAGCAGCTATCATGTCTGAATTGTGTCTGAGTGCCAATACTTCGTAGTCCTCACACGTGACACAGAAATCTGATACTAAATTATACTTCCAGCGACCGTCTACGTGAATAGCAACGCCTCCACCACGCCTGTTACGACGGTCAAGGAAAAATGCTTCATATCCATTAAACTTCTGCCGGCAGCTTGCGCCGTCATACCATGTTTCAGTCATCATGATGACTTGAAACTTGAAGTGGAAATCATTGAGAAGGTAGTGTATGACGTCACTCTTAGACTCTGCAGATCGAGCATTGAAATGTAACACAGTCGAATGGAATCTGTTTTGAGCACTAAGCAAATGAGGCAATACGAACTCGTGGTATTCCATCTTTCTTGGACCAAACAGTGAGCCCTTACGAACTAGTAGTTATCTTAGATAAAGAACTTTCATCATGAATCTGAATTACAGCTGAAAGCTCGCTCTGCCTCGCGAAAATCTTGCCATTCGCTGTCCACACAGATTTCCAGTTGCATTCATGTTTTTTTCTTATTGCCATTCCAAGTAGCCGTTTCAATGTCGGGCAAAGGTGCTCATTGATGTATATCGGTGTCGAGATATCTAGTCCCACGTCTTTGTTTGTTAGTCGAGCCTTCTTTGCTTTCCTCAGAGTTGCATCACGCTTCGCTCTTGATTTGAATTGTACAACGATGTTGGATCGCTCAGGGTTTCGCGTAGGCACTCTGTGACAAGATTCTATGCCAGCCTCTGTGATTTGCTCATTAATGGCACTTCCGATCATTGACAGGATATGCGGCACGCTTTCATTTTCTTGTCTAGCAACGCCCTGAATTTCTAGATTGACATTGCGAGAGTACTGCTCGGCAAGCAGAAGTCGCCTTTCCATGTCAGCACCTCTAGACTCCAAAGCTGTGCACTTAGCCCGAAGAAGCTCATTTTGTTTTTCTTGTTCAACATTTACCGAGACCGCAGTGCTCAGCTTTTGCTTCAGTTCCTGAATCGTTTGGTGAGCAAATTCAATGCTGTTAGTCATATTCCGCTGCTCAGTTCTTAATTCTCGAATTTCCGTTCGAAGATCCCGTTCTATCATGTCTTTATACTTTGCAAGCTCTTGTTTGAATTCCGCCCGTAGTTCTTCCTTAAGCTTTAACAGTTCCTGTGCCATAGTTCAACAACAACAGTATGCGCTTACGCGTTCGTTACAAAAGAAGAAAGTCACCAATTTCACAAGCTTGGCAGCGACGACGAGAAAGAAAAAAAAGAGAAAAAAAAGCTACAATGTTCAACCACTAACCTGCAGCGAAAAGGCAGCAAGGATTAGGCGATATCGAAGCGTGTTCGTCGCCACTGCCAAGTGAAAGCCGTCCGCAGCCGACGTAGCCTTTTATCGATGTCTCCGCTGTCCCGTGATGCTGCAGTGCCGCCGGAAACAGCTGACGGTAGCACCTCCTGGTCGCAGTTTTCTTGGGCCAGCTGATCACGTATGCACGTGCGATGATCTGCGCCGATTCCAGTGCGAAGTCACTTACGAAGTGCGAAGTCACTTACCTGGTCACTTACGTCCAACACGAGAAAGGCCGTAAGCATCTCTGCGCATCTTTGTTCCTAGACGTTAAAGGGGCGTATGACAACGTTACGCATGAAGCTGTTCTCACCGCTCTCGAAGATATAGGAGTAGGTGGTCGAATATATCGCTAGATACGTAGTTATTTGTCAATGCGATCCTTCTTTGTCAGCACTGAAGACGGTCCAACCTCTCCACAATACAGCCACCGTGGCGTCTCCCAGGGTAGCGTACTCAGCCCTGTGATGTTCAATCTTACGTTATTTGCTCTCACTGAGCATCTGCCAAGCACGGTCAGGCTATCAATGTACGCAGATGATATCTGCGTTTGGGCATCGGCTGTAACACGCCTGCGGTTACGAGAGAGAATTCAAAAAGATGGCACTGAAACATTACGCTACCTGCGAAATCGAGGCTTGGAAATTTCTTCCGAGAAATGCGCCCTCGTAGCTTTTACACGAAAGCCTATGGATAAGTACACTATAAGCATCAATGGTCAAACTGTACCATACGTTCGGTCGCACAAGTTTTTGGGCGTCATAATTGACAGGAATCTCTCATGGAGGGATCACGTTCGTACATGAAGAAACGGTTAATGGACATCTGTAATATACTGAAGTTCTTTGCAGGGAAGACTTGGGGAATGTCTCCCAGTGCAATGCTACAGCTGCACAGAGTACTTTTTCTTGGTTTTCTGCGGTATAGTTTACCGGCATTGACCAATGCAAGCAAAACAAGCCTTCGAACGCTACAGAGTGTTCAGTCCCAGGCACTCCGGATTTGCCTCGGCTTGCCTCGTAGTGCGTCGACAATGGCTACTATGGCTATCGCCGGTGACCACCTCATCACGACACATATCGACGTTGAGGCACTCAGGACACATATAAGGCATATTGCTCGGACACCCTGCCACCACCTAGCCTCTTTATTAGCAGACAGACCACGTTCGTCATTTGCCAAACGGTCACCGCATCTCGCGATTCTTTGCCAACATGCTTCACACCCGCCGCCAGGCCTTCGACTCCTGCCTGGTGCCTAACTCAGGCTAACATCAGGCTAACTATACCTGGCATCCAGAAAAAAGCAGATATGTCGTCACCTGCTCTTAGACAGCTTGCTCTGCTCTTGTTATACGAGACGTATCAAGGCTGTATACACGTATACACCGACGGCTCTGTTTTACAGAAGAGTTCAACGGCATCATTTGTTATACCGATAAAAGACAAGACAAGAAAATTCAAGACCTCCCACCTTACGACATAAACGGGTGCAGAGCTCACAGCTCTTTGTGCCACATTGCAATGCATCAACGACCAACAGCCACAAAAATGGACAATTTTCAGTGACTCAAAGGCGGCACTGCAATCCCTTCTATCACCTTTACGCCACGGCCCGTACAAACAGCTGGTATATGAGATTGCAGAAAAGACTCACCAACTCAATGAGGAAAGACATGAAATAGCCTTTCAATGGCTCCCAAGTCATTGTGGAATAATTGGCAATGAACGGGCCGATCGAGCTGCCCGTTCTGCCTATACTGAAAGCGATGAAATATCAATTCCGCTTTCCAGAACTGACGCTGCACGGAAACTGCGCATGCTTGCTCGCAAGCGCACATCGTCACAATGGAACGAGTCACATTTCATCCATGCACGGTTAGGTACGTTGGACCCAACTCTTCGAATTCCTCCAGACTTACGCCGACGAGACGCTACTTTGCTGTGCAGATTATGGTTGGGCGTCGCATTTACCAATGCGTACGCGTTCCGCATAGGAATGGCTGACACTGCTGCATGCGACCATTGTGGCAGTGATGAAACAACTTGGCACATTCTGTGTGAATGCCCACAATACTGCTCGCAAAGACAGTCACTCTGCAATGCACTAGATGAACTGGACAACTAGCCTCTTTCGGAAGAAAGAATCCTGCGCTGCCGACAAGACTTTATGCCGCAGAAGAAGGCTGTGAAGGCGCTCCTGCGCTTCTTGCGTTCAACCGGCCTGTCCAAACGACTTTGATCGGAACTCCCTTAATGTGTGCGCATGTGGTTTTTTTCCTAATTTATTTTTATCTCTCTATTTCTATCTTCTTTCCGACCCTTTTCCCCACCCCCGTACAAGGTAGCAAACCAGTTCGTCTAGGCTAACCTCCCTGTCTCCTCCTTTTATTTATTTCTCTCTCTTGACGCTAGAAAAGGCAGTAATCTGCACAGATTCCTTCAGCGTTGTAAAAGCTCTGAAAACTCTTAAAAAACACAAAAACCCGGTCTTTGTCTCGCTTAAATCACTACTGTGTACAGTGTACAAGTATAAACAGAATGCTGTAGTGTGCTGGGTACCAGGACACCGCGAGATTCAAGGTAACGTGATGGTGGACCAGCTAGCCGCATCTGTCCATGACAGCGCTGCTATACATTCGTAGCTATCCCTGCTCTTGACCTAAAGCAATATCTTGAAAGAAAGCTTAGAGCTTATTGGCAAAGCACATGGGACAGTCACGGAGAAAATAAATTACATGTCATCAAGCCGTTTCTTGGTAATTGGCGGCCAGTATCAAAATCACGCCACACAGAAGTTACACTTACAAGGCAACGAACAGGACATACACACAGCACACACTCACACCTTTTGTGCGGCGGCGATCCACGCTTGTGTGATATGTGTGGGGAATCACTTACGTCCACCACATCCTCATCCAATGCATTGAACTAGACTCTATTAGAAAAAAGCATTTTCCGTTAGCTTACCGTGAACACATTCCACGTCATCCTGGGATGTTCATTGGCAAAGAACCACATATTGAATATCAGTCATTATTGGCGCTTTCAGATGAAATTTAAATCTTCAGCATCATATACAAAGAAAATATGTAGCATAACCTCTCCGCAGAGGTTGTTGCTGCGGTAGCTACTCTTAGAAGCACCTGCCTCTTACCCTTTGGTTTTCAAAGGGGTCGAGGAGGCAGTCAAGCTATTTTAAAATCGCTCACTTGTAGGTACCATGGTCACTTCTGATTCATTCCACCTTCTACATCAAATTGCGTATCACTGTCATAATTTTAAACTTTATACACATTTTATGCTTTTATACAACACGTGATTTTAGGCCTCTATACAGCCGTAATACGCCTTGTCATTGCAATCATTAGTCATCAATTACATCGCATCAAGGACATGGCACTCTAAGACCACCCATGGCCCTTGCACCACAAAACTCCCCTAATCATTATCATCATCAGCAGCAGCATCATTATCATCATCATCACCTGCATGTTTCTCAAGTGCAAAATCACCAGATAAATGTAAATGTTATATTAATAGAGATTGCAGCGCCGGCACGAAAGTGCTCGAAGAAAAGCATACAGACGGCAAGGAACACAAATGGTGTCCCTCTTTGCCTTTTGTTCCTCGCTTCCCATATGCCTTTATGTTGTAGGCCCGTGTACTCAGATTTGGGTGCACGTTAAAGAACCCCAGGTGGTCAAAATTTCCGGAGCCCTCCACTACGGCGTCTCTCATAATCAAATAATGGTTTTGGAGACGTTAAACCCTACAAATCAATCCCATATGCCTTTAGCACTTCCGTGCTTGCGCTGCAACCTATAATATGAAATACACTAACTACCCAAACAGTCATTATTATTCAATAGATGATATGTGGGGTTTAACGTCCCAAAACCACCATATGAATATGAGAGGCCCTTCTTCAATAGAATAATATACCTTGAGATGAAAAGACAACATAATTATGAAATTTAAAAGCTTCGGCATTATTTTGTCCTATCTACATGCTGAATAAAAGCACTATGAAGGTAAATCCCCTGAAAATGCATGTATTACAATACCTATTTTTATTACAGCTGGGAGAATGATCACAATCATGAAAAATAGTTTACAGAGCATTTTTGGAAAATTTAGGAGAAAAGCTTCAACATGTAGCACACCAGAGTGTTTCAAAGCTTTTATGGCGGCAAAACTCCTCCGTGACGCTATCAGTAGAGCTCACCATTTCACTGCAGCTGCTGCGCAGCTGCATTCGGAGCACGCAGGGGGAATAGAAGAGAGCTTCACAGCGCATGGGGAGAGCTGAGGACCAGAGAAATCTAGTGGAATCGGCGTTCATTTTCCCTCTTTACAAATTTGCGCAACTGACGCCTGCGAGAATTGTATGCGAGGACATGGATGGGGTGGGTGAATGGCGATGCCTGCGACAAGCTGTGTAGCGAAAAGGTGTCGTTTAGTTTGCTTCAGGACAGTAATAAAATGGGTGAACAAAAAGTTGCAATACCACAACAGGAAGCTGATGGATTTATCTTCAATTCGGAACTTGCTAGAGTGTACCAGAAAAATTTTGATGCTATAGAGGGAGAAAAATGTTTTTTGGAACACGAGAGGGCAAAGTTGCTGGACGACGGTGATTTTTTTCTTGATCACTGCTATGTTTTATTTGTTTAGCTTTTAATTCATTAGGTATTTTGCATTGCTTCCTTGTTTGCTGTTATTAAAAAGTTTTTTTTTTCTGTTTACGCTGGCTGACTGTCAACTGGGCTGATTTTATTTGAGTTTGCTTCTTTTTTTATTGCTTGCTGCCTTATTCTTGTAGTGGCCTTGGATATTTTTCCTACTGTGTAAAAAATGTTGCTCACAGTTTTCTATTTTCTGAGGTAATTTTCTAATATTTTCTCGCTCTTTCTCTTCTAAAAGTATATTTTTTGGTTTGTTTCATGTCATTTAGTGGGCTCAACAGTGTGATGTTCTTAAGCATATGCAGTGAAATTAGCAACTTTAAAGAAGTATGGAGTCTATGGGTGTTGGTGTTTTCTTCGTTTAACGCGTTTGAGTATTTTGCCCCATGGTACGTTTTTCCCGTTCTGAATAAATCGAAAGCGCCACAAAGCTGTGCTTGTGGATACATGTACTTACTTTCTCTTGAATAATGAAACAAGGCTTCTTTTTATTTAATCAGGTCAACCCGGGGAGCAGTCTTGGTTAAGAAATTCATTGCATCACCTGGTGCAAACGCAGCCTATCTAAGCAAAAAACACAAGTCGTTACTTGTGAAGGTGCCACCATACCCAAGTATTTGTCATGATAAAAACAATGATGTGGTACTAAATACTAATAAAAGCGTTCACGCCAGTTTCACCAAAAGGGTCAATAAGTGTACAAATCAGTACATCTTAAACAATAAAGTTATTAGGAAAGAACACAAATATAAGTACTTTTGTACTTGTATTTCTGAGTATTTCTCAGTACCTCTGAAGATGGGGATGGTCTGAATACATTGCCAGAGTTCTCATCAGAGCTCGAAAAGCCCTAGGATTTTTACAGAGAAATACTAAACATGTAACCAAGGAGGATAAACAGGGCCGCATATCACGCCTATGTCAGACCAATACAGGAATACGCCTGCCCTGTGTGGGATTCGCTTCACAAAGTACACAATCATGCACTAGAGCGCATTCAGTCGACAGCAGCAAGACTTGTTCTGGGAAAGTATGACCGAACTCAAAATTCTCGATGTATGAAAAGAGAACTTTTATGGAAATACTTACAAGATTGAAGACGTAATCTAAGGTTGAAACTATTTTATTCAATCTATAACAAGAAAACAGGCATTAGACCTTCAGAATATTTAAAACCAGCGCATTATCATTCTTCTTGTCATGACCATAAATTTAAAGTACGGCCATACAACCCCAGAACGGATCTTTTTAAGCATTCTTTTTTTCCGCGAGCCATTGCCGAATGGAATATGTTAGCAATTGATTTAGTTGGCCGCAAGACTGGGTATTCATTCTAAGAGGACTGTGCCCCCCGTAATGATGCCTAAGGTGGCGCTACGGGTCTTCTTCCAAATAAAAAAATAAAATCTCAAGTGCGACACACTTTTTCTCGTGAAATATTGTGCACGTCACATGTAGTTGTCAAAGTTACATGTAGGAAATGAACAGAACGTGGTTACAAGCTCAGAATTATAGGCCCTAAAGATCGACACCGCGTTGATGATGGCGCACATGGATGATCTGGCAAAAGATTCATATTCCCGGTTTCAAGTGTTTGCAAAGCTCTGTGCGGTAGGTAGCAGCAGAGTGAAGTTAGCATTAGAGATTGCAAACACACGAATGTAGTGCTTTTCTTTTTTGTAATGCTGTCTTGTTAATATATTGCAGCATAGATAGTCTCATTGTAAACAGCGGGATTTGCACTGGTTTTACTCTAACAGTAAGGTTTCATTTTGTGACTTGGTGGGTTCGCAAGGCTTGTGAAGTGTCAAAATTCTGAGTAAATAGCGCTTGTGGGAATAAATAGTATTGTGCTCCACTGCCTGGGGCAAGGAACTGCACTGGAATATGCCGCTAATTTTGCTGCGCCTGACATGAATGAACTCATTGCAGCCTTAATACCTTAGAAAATGTGCGAAAGTTTTTCAAATGGTATGCAACAAGCACATTGTTTTTCAGGTGAAGAAGCAACCTATAACATCATAAATCCTAATCATTAGTAGTCTAATTGTGGCAGTTTGGTGCAATATAAACCATTGCCTCGAACTGGCCCAGCATTGGAAGCCGCGGTAGCATCGAGGCAACACCTAAATCAGCACCTGCTTTTTCACAGATATCAATCGGCTCTCCTGATACCGCTTTCACCGAGCTTCTGCTGCGGACGAAGGGGCGGTGCGTGCGACAAAGCCCACGGGAGCCAGACACAGTTGCTTTCAAGCACCGTCTGAATCACTGGTGGCCAAGCAGAACAACCTATAGTAGAGCCCGCCGCAGCCGTCATACAGCGCCTCGGTGGACGGACGACTTATACGACAGTCATTCAAGGCACTGCGTCACATTGGCAGCCGCAGCAGCATCGAGGCAACACCTAAATCAGCACCTGCTTTTTCGCAGATATCAATTGGCTCTCCTGATACCGCTTTTACGGAGCTTCGGCTGCTGACGAAGGGGCGGCGCGTGCGACAAAGCCCATGGGAGTCAGTCACAGTTGCCTTCAAGCACCGTCTGAATCACTGGTGGCCAAGCAGAACAACCTACAGTGGAGCCAGCCGTAGCCGTCATACAGCGCCTCGGTAAACGGACAACTTATAGGGCAGTCACACGAGGCAGTGCGTCACATTGGCAGCCGTGGAAGCATCGCGGTAACACCTAAATCAGCACCTGCTTTTTCGCAGATAACAATCGGCTCTCCTGATACCACTTTCACCGAGCTTCTGCTGCGGACGAAGGGGCGGCGCGTGCGACAAAGCCCATGGGAGTCAGTCACAGTTGCCTTCAAGCACCGTCTGAATCACTGGTGGCCAAGCAGAACAACCTACAGTGGAGCCAGCCGAAGCCGTAATACGACGCCTCAGTGGACGGACAACTTATAAGGCAGTCACACAAGGCACTGTGTCACATTGGCAGCCGCGGAAGCATCGAGGCAACACCTAAATCAGCACCTGCTTTTTCACAGATATCAATCGGCTCTCCTGATACCACTTTCACCGAGCTTCTGCTGCGGACGAAGGGGCGGCGCGTGTAACAAAACACACGGGAGCCAGACACAGTTGCTTTCAAGCACCGTCTGAATCACTGGTGGCCAATCAGAACAACCTACAGTGGAGCCAGCCGCAGCCGTAATACAGCGCCTCGGTGGACGGATGACTTATAAGGCAGCCACACAAGGCACTGCGTCACATAGGCAGCCACGGCAGCATCGAGGCAACACCTAAATCAGCACCTGCTTTTTCGCATGTTAGTATGGTTGAATTTTTATTTCGCTTCTTTGCTTCCATCTTGATGCTGCTGCTGCTGCCAAAAAAGTGATGATGGCGTCCAATATGCTATGTTTCAACTGTCAGGTACGGCTCACGGAGTCGGACTTTTTTGTTGTGTGTAGTGACTGTACTTCTGCTTTTCACACCGGAAAATGTTCGGGAATTTCTGTGACAACGCTCAAAAGAAATGGGGAGGCGTATCGCCAACCTTGGCGCTGTACGTCTTGTAGGAGACAGAAAACTCGACTGCAATCAACAAGTGAAAGTAATGAATCAGACCAGCAAGACATTCGCGTAATGTTAAAAAACATAGGTTCTAAGCTTGACCAATTTTTGCCACTTAAGGAAGTAGTAGAGGGCATAGAGAATTCCTTGCAATTTCGTTCGGAGCAGTACGATGAAATGCGGAAAACTGCCGAGAAACATGAACAAGAAGTAAAAGAACTCAGACGCCGCACTGAAATACTTGAGAAAAGCGAAAGCGATCTTAATCACTTGCAAGCTGAAATCGACGCCCTCGAATGGAAAAGCCGCCGCCTTAACCTTGAATTTCATGGCATTAAACAGAAAAAGAAAACTTGATTGATAAGCTAAACGAAGTCGCCACACAACTTGAGCTGCCACAGCTATCGGGAAACGATGTGGTCGTGGTTCACCGCCTACCGTCTGAGAAAGATGAAATCCCCGGCATTATCTGTCGCTTTACCAAGCAGGCTGATAGAGATCGGTGGTGGTTGAACCGAAAAAAATTACGTGACAGGAATGATGCGCTCTTTACGAAGGAAAATGTGACCAAACGAACCCGTGCTCTTCTGTTTGAAGCAAAAACTGGGCCAAAACAGCAATGTACATGAATGTGTGGCACAACAACGGTCGGGTACTTGTGCGCAAAGCGGATGGTGAACAGGTGGTGGTGATTTACACCGCAGATAATCTGGATAAACTAGGCTAAGAACCCTGTGATTTTCTAACTCAATTCCAGACACAAACGTTGAGACCTATGTTTTGCCCCAAGTGTGTGAGCAATACATCGGGAAACCGTTCCTCAAACCATTTAATTGCTTTCACCTAAATATTCGTTCTGTAATAAATAAGAAGCCCGATCTTTGTTTGTTCCTTGAACAACTCAGTTTTTCATTTGATGCAATATTATTAACAGAAACTTGGTGTATGAATGATCTTGATGTTTTGCGCCTTCCACCCTACAATACATTTTATTTAAATCGTTCCTATTCACGCGGTGGTGGTATATGCATCTTGATTAAGGAAGCATTTACTTGGGAATTATTATCTGAACTTTCTGTTACTACACATGACTGTAAAATGCTGTCATTCAAAGTGCGAAACTGTCTGCTACCGCGCTCCCTGTGGTGCTATAGCTCCATTTTTTAGTTATCTAGAATAAATTGCAGAGTTCATTAACGAAAATCAATTTGATGTGTTTGGTGGTGACATTATATTAATATGATGAAGAGTGACTCTCTCAAGGAAAAGCTAGATTTTTTACTGTTGGTAAATGGCCTACTTATTGTAATTAATTTACCCACTAGAATAACTCAACATTCCTCATCTTTAATCAATATCTTTTTCACAAATATAAATTATGCAAACTTGAAAGCAGGTGTTTCCGCGTATGATATAAGTCATCGCCTACCTAATTTTTTTTGTAGCAACATACATATACGTAGTAAGAGGCCGAAATTAAAACATTTTGTCCAGAGAATTACAGAAGAAACTATCACGATTTCGAAGTCAAATAGAACTTACTTCTTGGGAGGAAGTGTTGAGGTGTTGTGACGCACATACGGCGTCCGAAATCTTTCTTTTTATTCTTAAACCTATATACGAAACTAGTTTTCTGGCCATTTGCATGAAGCAAAGGCGGAAAATTTGAAAGCCCTGGTTAAGCTCCGAGCTTTTTTCTAGAATCGAGGAGAAGTATAAATTATAGCAGTGATTCATTCAAACTAAAGACTGTGAGCTGTTTCGCCAATTCAAATCATGTCGGAATCGCTTGGATAAGGACATAAAGAAAGCTAGGCGTAATTACTTTGTAAACTATTTCACCACCGCTGCTGGATGCGCTGAGCTTATGTGGAAAAGGCTAAACACTGCCTTAAAAGTAAACACCACTCCTGAAAAGATTACGAAATTAGAGGTAAATGGTGAAGAGCTCTCCGGTAAACTGCTTGCATACGCTTTTAATAAGCATTTTGTTAGCGTTGCAAACGTTCCTGTTGGGCAATACAATGTTTATAGCCTTGCTTACATTACAAACAATTTTTTGAACCCTGTAAATGAGCCTGAACTAATTTATTTAACTCATCACCTAAATACCAGTGAAGCAAAAGACATAGATGGCTTCCACATCAAACCCATAAAGCATGTAATTGATTTATTAGCACCTTTTCTTTCTTACATTTTCAACCTGTGTCTAAACCAATCTGTCTTTCTCAGCAGAATGCAAGCTGCACATGTGACGGTGTTATTTAAAAAGGGTAATGAAATGACATGGGTAATTATCGCCCTATATCTATTCTTCCAGTATTTTTAAAAATACTTAAAAGTAATTTTGAATCGATTTACTGAATTTGAAGAAAAACATAACTTATAATGCCGTTCTAATTTGTTTTCCGCAAAGGTCTAGCACTGAACTCGCGTTATTGGCTCAAAAAGACCTAATATTAACAGCACTTAACGATAGTAAATTAGTCCTAAGAATTTTTGTTGACTTCACTAAATTATTCGATCTTATAAATCATACCTTTCTATCAGAAAAACTGTTGCGCTACGGTTACCACGGCAAGGCGGCAGAATTCATAAAATCCTATCTACAACATCGTATTCAGCGAGTCGACATAAACCAGAACCTCTAGAGTCCCCTTGCCGTGTCTCCAGGTGTGCCACAAGGCAGTATCTTAGGCCCATTCGTTTTTAATTTCTATAATAATAATATTATTGCCATAAACCTTCAGGCAAAATTTATAATTTACGCTGATGATACTAGCATCTTTTTAATAGGGAATGCGCCTGATGAATTAATAGATGAAGCCAACTTAACCTCACAAAAGTTAGACGAATGGGCATCTCAAAACAGTTTCAAATTAAATACAATTGAACAAAAGCTATGTTATTTCGCAGTAAAAATTAAAAAATATGTAGGTAATAAAACTTTAACAGTAAACTTCTCACCTATTGCCCTCGTATCCAGTTTTAAAACATTAGGCGTCGTCTTTAGGAAACCTTATGCTGGGATGCACATGTCGATTGCCTAGTAACAAACCTCTCTCAAGTGACCAGTATTGTTTACCGCAATCGTCATATATTGCCACAGAACATTATGATGTTAATTTTCAACAGTTTGTTTCAATCCAGACTGAACTATTGTCTTTAAGTTTGGGGCACCACAACACAAGGAAATCTACACAGAATACATGTCCTACAAAAAAGTTCTTAAGCACAATTTAAAATGTCCCAAGACATTTTCACACAAGTGAGTATTTCTTAAAATATAGGATACTTCCAGCCACAACACTATATGATTACCGTTTGTGTAAGGCGTATAAACAAGAGTTAAAACTCAGATCAGATTTTCATAAGCGCCGTTCCAGGTTACAAGAAAACACCCCTGTATATGCAACACTTAAAGGGAGTACTGGAAGATACTGACAGTGCGAACAATATTTGGGAAACAAACACTCGGAAACAACTTACCAAGATTATTAAACAGAATTATTTGCGAAGGGCTACAATTAGAGAACATGTCTTTCAAAGCGATACACAGTTATTTTGAACTCAAGACAAATAAGTCTTGAAAAGATTCTTCTGATGCCTCTCATTTCTGAATCTCACGGGCACGAATAATTAAGGTCACGTAGGAAGAACGTTATTGTAATGCGGTATTTTTCTTCTTCTTTTTCTTTGTCTCTGCAAAAGATTGCAATTTTGTATACTTAGACATTATTGTTCTTTTTCTATATATGTCTTGTATTATATAATGCTGATTTATGTTGGTTTCTTGTTGCATCACTGCTGTTAAGCGCCAATGAGGGACCCAGCGGCCTCGTCAAGCTGTCCAAACGACAGCTTTTTCAGCCCACCCCGTCGTATCATTCATTGTATTCATGCGAAAATCAAGTCATTGTCATTGCCATAAAGCAGAGAGCAGCACACGCGCAAGGACCCCCATGTTGACTGCGGCAAGCATAGCGGTGGCTTCTGTCCCTGTATGAAATTACGCGCGGGTTTCGTGATCAGAAAAGCAGTGCAGGACTTTAGTTCATGTTCTTCAAATGATCATTAAAAGATGATGTGGACGATGTTCTCACCACAATAAACTACAAGTCACTCTGTCCAAGCCTTAGCCAAAGAAACCAACAGGTGGAAGAGCAATGAGAGGATAAAATCCCGTGTTGCCTAAAGACACTCGCAACAGAAGACCTGTATGCATTCATCCATTTAGACCACCCTGTGGAAACAACAAATTTGGGAGTACCGAGAGCACACTGTTGACAGTGAGCATCTTTCCTGCCTATTGTCTCTTCTCAGTTCTCTTATTGTGCCCCCTTGCGAAAAAGTTAAGAAACTGAGTACAAGTGCTTAATTCTAAATATGAACTGGCCCCTAATAAAAAAAATGAACAAAATGACATCTAAATAAGCATCCTACAAATAGTAACATTACACTGGCAATACAGACTCGTTCTCTTCTATAACATGTTTCACATTGTCACAGGAGCAAACGACGTAAGCTTGTGGAAAATTCAGGTACTTGTCTTGTACTAGTCAAAACTTTTCTATTGTGAATTACTTGATGTGATTATACCAGTGTAGAACACATAAACCTTTCCATAACAACTTCTGAAATTCTCCAAGAGTATATGCAATCAACAAAATAACAAGGTAAATGCTTGATCTTTCTGGCCGCAAATCTCCTCTTCAGGCAGAACAGAACATTTTAATCCATCCACTCTCCAGCATTAAATAATCTAATATAACATTTTTAGGTATAAAAACCCTCGATGGAGCTTTGCAACAACCAGTGTGACTGAAATTTCTTTTACGTACTCAAAGGGTCTGTAAACAGGCTCTGAATTTTTTTCAACTGCCAAACAACCTAGCCAACTTGTACAGTCTACGGCAGCAATCAAATTTACCGATTACAGCACTGCACGCCGCGCAGATCCTCCAATTGAAAACAATCCCACGCCTATTTTTTCACCAGACCATTCCCTCTTGTACGCGCCTTCTGAGAAAGCTTGTCCATGGGCTACGTTACGCACAACTGACCTCGTCAATTCACTCTTTGCCCTACGAAAGAATGCATGCGTTGGCCCTGCGCCGATGCACAATCAGCCGCGCAGTCCGCATTTTCATTTTTCTGTGCTGCCCTCTACCGTTTTGTAGGACCCGAATTTCTGGGAAAAGCGGTATTGCCAGAACGGGAGCTTCCAAGATAAAGAGGCGTCTCACTACTTCACTACAAGGGAAATGTGCTCCTCGCTTCCTGCCCATGCCAATATGATTCGTGCTCATGTGGGGGAATCTCTGCTCAGTCGTTGGTCGTGCGCCTTTGATGTATCACGGACGTCGTGCCATGTTGCCAAAGCGGACGGAGTCATGACGACGGGCTGCTCCTTTCCCCTCCCTATTGCGGAGAAGGCTGGCGAGTGGCTGAGGGAAAATTGAAACCAGCTGAAACGGACGTTTTAACCCCTTTAACTTCCTTATTAGAGAATATTCGCAAAATTCTTGCGGCAGCATGTTCAAATAGCAAAGGAGCGTATATTCCTCTTCATTAAAATTTTTGGACCTCGGGGCTCTTTGCTGAAGAATCTCTTCGCACTGTCATAGCCCTAAATGTACAGATGATTCATGCGTGAATGAGTAAAGTATGGAGCCAGCTTTCATGTTTCTAATTTTCATTGTATGGCTCGGGTGCCAAGCCTGACCTTTTTTTGTAGGTGGGGAAACCGCCAAACACAGCAAAGCGCAAGGAATTCCGACGTGCGCTTGTTTTTTTTTTCTGCGTATGAGCAAGAATCACTGCCAGAATCTTCTGGCTGAACTGAAGAAAAGTATTCTTCAGCGAACACCGCGGCAGACTGCAGAGCACATGGGATTCCAGCATACGCGTATGTTTTACGCGTACGAGCAATAATCACCGCCAGAATCTTCAGGCTTATCGGCAGAAAAGTATTTTTCTATGGACGCCATGGCACACACCCGAGCGCATGGCGCACATCGATGGCGCACAGCAGGGCGCACAGCAGGGCGCACAAGTTTCCAGCTTGCGCATGTTTTTACGGTGCACGAGCAAGAATCACCGCAAGAATCTTCTGGGCTGTCT
Source organism: Rhipicephalus annulatus (assembly GCA_013436015.1). Classification (NCBI taxonomy): domain Eukaryota; kingdom Metazoa; phylum Arthropoda; class Arachnida; order Ixodida; family Ixodidae; genus Rhipicephalus; species Rhipicephalus annulatus. The sequence continues at coordinate 30,125 of WOVY01012281.1, read as the reverse complement.
GAACGAAAGTATATTTCTTTGGACACTGCGGCAATCACCAGAGCACATGAGATTGCAGCGTGTGCATGCTTTTTTTTTCGCGTATGAGGAAGAATCCCGGCCAGGATCTTCTGGCTGAACAGAAGGAAAGTAGTTTTCGGTGGACACTGCAGAACACAGCAAGGCGCATGAGATTCCAACGTGCGCAAGTTTTTTTTCCTGTGTATGAAGAATAATCATTGCCAGAATCTTCTGGCTGAGGTGAAGAGAAGTATTCTTCGGCGCATATCGTGGTCGACAGCAGAGCGCATGGAATTCTAGCGGGCGGATGTTTTCTGCCCGTATGCAATCGAGAATCACCGCCAGAATCGTGTGGCTGACTGAACGAAAGTTTTTTTCCGTGCACAATAGGGCAGACAGCAGAGTGCATGGGTTTGCAGCGTGCACATGCTTTTTTCCGCAAATTAGCAAGAATCACCGCCACGTTTTTTTTTTTTGCTGAGCTGAAGGAGTGTTTTGCGGCAGACACCGTGGCAAACAGCAGGACGCATAGATTCTAGCGACGCATCTTTTTCCCGCGTACAAGCCAGAATCACCGCCAGAATCTTCTGGCTAAACTGAAGGAACGTATTTTCTTCAGGACACCATGGCAGACAGCCACAGCAAGGGATTTCAGCGTGCGCATGCGTTTTTTTTTTTTTGCGTACGAGTAAGAATTACGGCGAGGATCGTCTGGTTGAACTGAAGTAACACGTTTTTTGGCGGAAACCACGGCCGACAGCGCAGCGCATTGGATTCCAGCACACGCATGTTTTTTTTTTTTTCGTTTCGCGTATGAGCCAGAATCACCGCCAGAATCGTCCGGCTGATCTGAAAGTTGGACACTGCGGCAAACAGCAGTGCGCAGGGGAATCCAGCGTACGCATGCAGTTTTTTTTTTCGCGTACGAACAAGAATCACCACCAGGACGTTCTGGCTGAACTGAAGGAAAATATTTCAAGGCGCACACTGCAGCAGACAGAAGGGTGCATGGAATTCTAGCGTGCTCATAATTTTTTTGCATACGAGCGAAAATTACCACCACAATCATGTGGCTGATCTGAACAACAGTATTTTTTTTGTGGATTACATGGCAGCGAGCAGGGTGCATGGGATAGCAGCGTGGGAATATTTTTTCCGCGTACGAACAAGAATCACCACCAGAGTTTTCTGGCTGACCATAAGAAAAGTATTTTTCGGCGAAGACCACGGCAGACAGGGCACATGAGTTTCCAGCGTGCGCATGTTTTTGCGGCGTACGAGCAAGAATCACCGCTGGAATATTCTGGCTTGTCTGAACCAAAGTATTTTTCTTCGGACACCATGGCAGCCACCAGAGCGCATGGCACTCCAGCGTGCGCATAATGTTTTCGCGTACGAGGAATAATCACTGCAGGATCTCCTGGCTGAGCTGAACGAAACTATTTCGCGGTGAACACCACAGAACAAAGCAGCGCGCATGGTATTGCAGCGTGCGCATGCTTTTTTTTTGCGTACGAGGAAGCTCACCGCGAGGATCTCCTGGCTGAACAGAACGAAAGTATTTAAAGGCGCACACTGCAGCAGACAGAAGGGCGCATTCCTGGAGGCGCATGTATTTTTTTCCTGCGTACGAACAAGAATCACTGTCAGAATCACCTGACTTAACTAAAAGTATTTTTTAGAGAACACCACAGCAGACAGCAGGGCGCATGTGTTTCAAGCATGCAAATGTTTTTTTACGGCGTAAGAGCAAGAATCACCGCCAGAATCTTCTGCCTTGTCTGAAATAAAATAGTTTTTTTGGACAACGCAGCAGACACCCGAACGCATAGGATTCCAGCGCGCGCATGATTTTTATCCTTTCCATATACGATTAAAAATCACCGCCAGAATCGCCTGACACAACTAAAGGAAAGTATTTTTAGAGGACACCACGGCAGGCAGTAGAGCGCATGGGATCCCAGCGTGCACATGCTTTTTTTTTCTTTCCACGTACGAGCAAGAACTACCACCAGAACCTTCTGGCTGAACTAAAGAAACATGTTTTTCGATGGACGCCACGGCAGACAGCACGGCGCATGAGTTTCCTGCATGCGCATGTTGCTTACAGCATACGAGCAAGAATCACCGCCAGAATCTTCTGGCTTGTCTTAACGAAAATATTTTTCTTCGGAGACTGCCGCAAACACCAAAACGCATGGAAATCCAGCATGCCCATGCTTTTTTTCGCGTACCACGAAAAATCACCGCACGGATATTCCTGCTGAACAGAAGTAAAGTATTTTAAGGCGCACAGTGCAGCAGACAGAAGGGCGCATACAAGTCAAATAGGGACATGTTTTTTTTCTTAGTATGAGCAAGAATCACCACCAAAATCCTGTGGCTTTTCTGACAAAATGTATTTTTCTGTGAACACTGGAACACTGTAGCAGACAGATGAGCACACCGAATTCCAGCGTGCACATGCTTCCTTCCGCGCATTAGCAAGAATATCCGTTAGAATTTTCAGGCTGAGCTTAAGGAGTGTTTTGCGGCGGACACCGCAGCAGACAGCAGGGCGCACAGAATTCCAGCAGATGAATGTTTTTTCCCCGCGTACGAGCGAAGATCGCTCCAGAATCTTCTGGCTGATCTAAACAAAGTATTTTTCGTGGATGTCAAGGCAGGCAGCAGGGCGCACGGCATTCTAGCGTGCGCATATCTTTTTCTCTCGTACTAACCAGAATAAGACCAAAATTTTCTGGATGAACTGAAGGAAAGTCTTTTTCGGCGGACACTGCAACAGACAGCAGGGCGCACACATTTTCAGCATGCGTTTTTTTTTTTCATTACGGAGTATGAGCAAGAATCCCCGCCAGAATCGGCTGACTGAACTAAAGGAAAGTAATTTTAGCGGGCACCACGGCAGACAGCAGATCAGCGTCCACATGTCTATTTTTTCTTTCCGCGAACGAGAAAATATTACCAGCAGAATCTTCTCGCTGAACCGAAGAAACATGTTTTTCGGCGCACACGGAGGCAGACAGCGAAGCACAGGGGATTCCTACGTGCGCCAGCTTTTTATTCTTGCGTACGAGCAACAATCACCAGAAGGATCGTCCGGCTGAACAGAAGAAAAATGTTTTAAGGTGCTCAACGCAGCAGACATAAGGGCGCATGGAATTCTAGCGGGTGCAAGTTTTTTTTTTTTTTTTGCGTACGAGCAAAGATCGCTCCAGAATGTTCAGGCTGATCTGAACGAAAGTATTTCTCGGGGATGCCATGGAAGGTAGCAGAGCACACGGGAATCCAGCGGGCGCATATTTTTTACCGCGTACTAACCAGAATCAGAGCACAATTTACTGGCTGATCTGAAGGAAAGCTTTATTCGGCGGACACAGTGGCAGACAGCAGAGCGCACAAGTTTTCAGCGTGCACTTGTTTTTTTTTTTTACGGCGTATGAATAAGAATCACCCCCACAATCTTCTGTCTTGTCTGACCGAAAGTATTTTTCTTCGGACATCGCGGCAGATACCAAAGCGCATGGGATTCCATCGTGCGCATGCTTTTTTTTTCGCGTACGAGGAAGCATCACCGCGAGCATTTCCTGGCTGAACAGAAGGAAAGTATTTTTTCTGTAACTACACAGCAGACAGCAGGGCGCATGGAATTCCAGCGTGCGCATATTTTTTTCCGCGCATGAGCAAGACTCACCACCAGGATTTCCTGGCTGAGCTGAAGGAGTGGTTTGCGGCGGACATCGTGGCAGACAGCAGGGCGCATAGAATTCCAGCAGGTGCATGTTTTTTTTTCGGGTAAGAGCAAGAATCACCGCCAGAATTGCCTGACTTGACTAAAGTAAATTATTTTTAGAGGACACTATGGCAGTCAGCAGAGCCCATGAAATCCCAGCGTGCAGATGCCTTTTTTTCTTTCCGCGTACGAGCAAGAATTACCACCAGAACCTTCTCGCTGAACTGAAGAACATGTTTTCGGGCGAACACGGTGGCAGACAAAAGAGCGCATAAGATTCAAGCTTGCGCCAATTACCACCAGGACCTTCTGGCTGAACTGAACGAAAGCATTTCAAGGCACACACCATAGCATACAGAAGGGTGCATACAATTCCAGCAGGCACAGGTTTTTTTCTCTGGTACAAGCAAGAATCACCGCCACAATCTTCTGTCTGAACTGAAGAAAAGTATTTTTTGGCTTACACCACAGCGTACAGCAGGGTGCATGGAATTACAGCATGCGCATATTTTTTTGGCGTACGAGCAAGAATCAACACCAGATTGACAGTGAGAATGACTTTATTTTCGCATCAATACAATGAATGATACGACGGGGCGGGCGGAAAAAGCTGTCATTTGGACAGCTTGACGAGGCCGCTGGGTCCCTCATTGGCGCTTAACAGCAGTGATGCAACAAGAAACCAACATAAATCAGCATTATATAATACAAGACATATATAGAATAAGAACAATAATGTCTAAGTATATAAAATTGCAATCTTTTGCAGAGACAAAGAAAAAGAAGAAGAAAAATACCGCATTACAATAACGTTCTTCCTACGTGACCTTAATTATTCGTGCCCGCGAGATTTAGAAATGAGAGGCATCAGAAGAATGCTTTTCAAGACTTATTTGTCTTGAGTTCAAAATAACTGTGTATGGCTTTGAAAGACATGTTTTCTAGTTGTAGCCCTTCACAAATAATCTGTTTAATAATCCTGGTAAGTTGTTTCCGAGTGTTTGTTTCCCAAATATTGTTCGCACTGTCAGTATCTTCCAGTACTCCCTTTAAGTGTTGCATATACAGGGGTGTTTTCTTGTAACCTGGAAAGGCGCTTATAAAAATCTCAACTGATTTTTAACTCTTGTTTATACGCCTTACATAAACGATAATCATATAGTTTTGTGGCTGGAAGTATGCTATATTATAAGAAATACTCACGTGTGTGGAAATGTCTTTGGACATTTTAAATTGTGCGTTAAAACTTTTTTGTAGGACATGTATTCGGTGTTGATTTCCATGTGTAGTGGTGCCCCAAACTAAATGACAACAGTTCAGTCTGGATTCAAACAAACTGTTGAAAATTAGCATCATAATGCTCTGTGGCAGTATATGACGATTGCGGTAAACAATAATGATTGATATCTGGGGTTTAACGTCCCAAAACCACCATATGATAATGAGAGGCGCCGTAGTGGTGGGCTCCGGAAATTTAGACCACCTGGGGTTCTTTAACGTGTGCGGTAAACAATACTGGTCACTTGAAAGAGCTTTGTTACTAGGCAATCGACATGTGCATCCCAGCATAATGTTACCTGAAAGACGACACCTAATGTTTTTAAACTGGCTACGAGGGTGATAGGTCAGGAGTTTACTGTTAAAGTTTTATTACCTACAATTTTTTTTATTTTTACTGCGAAATAACGTAGCTTTTGTTCTTTTGTATTTAATTTGAAACTCATTTGAGATGCCCATTCGTCTAACTTTTGTGAGGTTAAGTTGGCTTCATCTATTAATTCATCAGCCACATTCCCTATTAAAAAGATGCTAACATCATCAGCGTAAATTATAAATTTTGCCTGAAGGTTTATGGCAATTATATCATTATTATAGAAATTAAAAACGAATGGGCCTAATATACTGCTTTGTGGCACACCTGGAGACACGGCAAGGGGACTCGAGAGGTCCTGGTTTATGTCGACTCGCTGAATACGATGTTGTAGATAGCATTTTATGAGTTCTGCCGCCTTGCCGTGGTAACCGTAGCGCAACAGTTTTCTGATAGAAAGGTATGATTTATAAGATCGAATAATTTAGTGAAGTCGACAAAATTCCTAGGACTAATTTACTATCGTTAAGTGCTGTTAATATTAGGTCTTTTGAGCCAATAACGCGAGTTCAGTGCTAAGACCTTTGCGGAAAACAAATTGGAATGGCATTATAAGTTATGTTTTTCTTCAAATTCAGTAAATCGATTCAAAATTACTTTTAAGTATTTTTGAAAATACTGGAAAAATAGAAATAGGGCGATAATTACCCATGTCATTTCATTACCCTTTTTAAATAACACCGTCACATGTGCAGCTTGCATTCTGCTAAGAAAGACAGATTGGTTTAGACACAGGTTGAAAATGTAAGAAAGAGGAGGTGCTAATAAATCAATTACATGCTTTATGAGTTTATAGAGGAAGCCATCTATATCTTTTGCTTTACTGGTATTTAGGGGATGAGTTATATAAATTACTTCAGGCTCACTTACCAAGTTCAAAAAATTGTGTTTGTAATGTAAGAAGGCTATTTACACTGTATTGCGCAACGCGAATGTTTGCAACGCTAACAAAATGCTTAATGAGAGTGTTTTCTAGCAGTGTACCGAAGAGCTCTTCACCATTTATCTCTAATGTCGTAATCTTTTCAGGAGTGGTGTTTACTTTTAAGACAGTACTTAGCCTTTTCCACATAAGATCAGAGCATCCAGCAGTGGTAGTGAAAAAGTTTACAAAGTAGTTACGCCTAGCTTACTTTATATCCTTATCCAAGCGATTACGACATGGTTTGAATTGGTGAAACAGCTCACAGTTTTTAGTTTGAATGAATCTGTAGTATAATTTATTCTTCTCAACGATTCTAGAAAGAAGACCGGAGCTTATCCAGGGCTTTTGAATTTTTCGTCTTTGCTTCATGCAAATAGCCGGAAAACTAGTTTCATATATGGGTTTAAGAAAACGAAGAAAGATTTCGTACGCCCTATTTGCGTCACAACACCTCAACACTTCCTCCAAAGAAGTATGTTCTATTTGACTACGAAATCGTGATAAAGTTTCTTCGGTAATTCTCTGGACAAAATGTTTTATTTTGGCCTCTTACTACGTATATGTATGTTGCAACAAAAAAGTTAGGTAGGTGATGACTTATATCATAAGCGAAAACACCTGCTTTCAAATTTGCATAATTTATATTTGTGAAAAAATATCAATTAAAGATGAGGAATGTTGAGTTATACCAGTCGGTAAATTAATTACAATTACTAAGCCATTTACCAAGAGTAAAAATCAAGCTTTTCCTTAAGAGAGTCATTCCTCATCATAATTATATTAATGTCACCACCAAACATAACATCAAATTGATTTTCGTTAATGAGCTCTGCAATTGTTTCTAGATAACCAAACATGAGCTATTTCAACACTAGGAGGGTGGTAGCAGACAGGTAATACCATGTTCTGCACTTTTATTGACAGCATTTCACAGTCATGTGTAGTGACAGAAAGTTCAGATAGTAATTCACAAGTAAATGCTTCTTTATTCAAGATGCATATACTGCCACCGCGGGAAGAGGAACGATTTAAATAAACTGTATAGTAGGGTGGAAGGCACAAAACATCAAGATCATTCTTACACTAAGTTTCTGATAATAATATTGCATCAAATGAAAAACTGAGTTGTTCAAGGAACAAACAAAAATTGGGGTTTTTATTTAGTACAGAACGAATATTTAGGTGAAAGCATTTAAATGATTTGAGGAACGGTTTCTCGATGTATTGCTCACACTCGAGGCAAAACATAGGTCTCAACGGTTGTGTCTGCCATTGAGTTAGAAAATCACAGGGCTCTTAGCCTAGTTTATCCAGATTGTCTGCGGTGGAAATCACCAACGCCTGTTCACCCTCCGCTTTGCGAACAAGTACCCGACCGTTGTTGTGCCATACATACTTGTACGTTGCCCTTTTGGCCCAGTTTTTTTGCTTCAAACAGAAGAGCACGTGTTCGTTTGGTGACATTTTCCTTCATAAAGATCGCATCATTCCTGTCACGTAATTTTTTCGGTTCAACAACCACCGATCCCTATCAGCCTGCTTGGTTAAGTGACACATAATGCCAGGGATTTTATCTTTCTCAGACGGTAGCCGGTGAACCACGACCACGTCGTTTGCCGATAGTTGTGGAAGCTCAAGTTGTGTGGCCAGTTCGTTTAGCTTGTCAATCAAGTTTTCTTTTTCTGTCTGTTTAATGCCATGAAAATCAAGGTTAAGGCGGCGGATTTTCCATTCGAGGGTGTCGATTTCAGCTTGGAGCTGATTAACATCGTTTTCGCTTTTCTCAAGTATTTCAGCGTGGCGTCTGAGTTCTTTTATTTCCTGTTCATGTTTCTCGGTAGTTTTCCGCAGTTCATCATACTGCTCCGAACAAAATTGCAAGGAATCCTCTATGCACTCTACTACTTCCTTAAACAAGCAACAATTGGTCAAGCTTAGAACTAAAGTTTTTTAACATTATGCGAATATCTTGCTGGTCTGATTCATTACTTTCACTTGTTGATTGCAGTCGAGTTTTCTGTCTCCTACAAGACGTACAGCACCAAGCTTGGCGATACGCCTCCCCCTTTGTTTTGAGCGTTATCACAGATATTCCCGAACATTTTCCGGTGTGAAAAGTAGAAGTACAGTCAATACACACAACAAAAGTGTCCGACTCCGTGAGCCGTACCTGACAGTTGAAACATAGCATATTGGACACCATCATCACTTTTTGTCAGTAGCAGCAGCATCAAGAACGAAGCAAGAAGCGAAATGAAAAATTCAACGATACTGACCTGCGAAAAAGCAGGTGCTGATTTAGGTGTTGCCTCCATGCTGCCGCGGCTGCCAATGTGATGCAGTGCCTTGTGTGACTGCCTTATAAGTCGTCCGTCCACCGAGGCGCTGTATGACGGCTGCGGCTGGCTCCACTGTAGGTTGTTCTGATTGGCCACCAGTGATTCAGACGGTGCTTGAAGGCAACTGTGTCTGGCTCCCGTGGGCTTTGTCACACGCGCCGCCCCTTCGTCAGCAGCAGAAGCTCCGTGAAAGCGGTATCAGGAGAGCCGATTGTTATCTGCGAAAAAGCAGGTGCTGATTTAGGTGTTACCGCGATGCTTCCACGGCTGCCAATGTGACGCACTGCCTCGTGTGACTGCCCTATAAGTTGTCCGTTTACCGAGGCGCTGTATGACGGCTACGGCTGGCTCCACTGTAGGTTGTTCTGCTTGGCCACCAGCGATTCAGATGGTGCTTGAAGGCAACTGTGACTGACTCACATGAGCTTTGTCGCACGCGCCGCCCTTTCGTCAGCAGCAGAAGCTCGGTGAAAGCGGTATCAGGAGAGCCGATTGATATCTGTGAAAAAGCAGGTGCTGATTTAGGTGTTCCGCGGCTGTCAATGTTCTGGTAACTGAAGAATAGTATTTTTCGGCGGACACTACGGCAGACAGCAGGGCGCACAAGTTTCCAGCTTGCGCATGTTTTTTACAGCATACGAGTAAGAATCACCGCCAGAATCTTCTGCCTTGTCTGAACGAAAGTACTTTTCTTCGGACACCACGGCAGACACCAGAACGCATGGGATACCAGCGTGCGCAAGCTTTTTTATGTGCATTAGCGAGAATAACCGCCAGGAGTTTCTGGCTGAGCTGAAGGAGCGTTTTGCGGCGGACACCTTTGGCAGAGAGCAGGGCCCATAGGATTCCAGCGTGCGCATGATTTTTCGGCGTATGAGCAAGAATCACCACCAGAATCACCTGACTTAACTGAAGGAAAATATTTTTAGAGGACAGCATGGTAGACAGCAGTGAGAATGAGAATCAAGCGTGCTCATGCTTTGTTTCTTTCCGCGTATGAGCAAGGATTACCGCGAGGGTCTTTAGGCTGAACTGAAGAACATGTCTTTAGACGGACACCGCAGCAGCTGACAAGCCAGTGCATTCTATTCCACCATGCGCATGTCTTCCTTCTTTTCGCGTAGGAGCAAGAATCACCGCCAAAATCTTCTGGCTCATGTGAAGAAAAGTATTTTTTTGGACACTGCGTCAGACAGCAGAGCGCATGGAATTTCGGCGTGCGCCTGCTTTTTATTTCCGCGTACGAGCAACAATGACCATTAGGATCTTCTGGCTGAACTGAAGGAAAGTATTTTAAGGCGCACACCAGAGCAGGCAGAAGGGCGCATTGAATTCCACCGGGCGCAAGTTTTCTTTTTCCCACGTACGAGCACCAATCACTTCAGGATCTTGTGGCTGATCTCAACGGAAGTATTTTTTAGAGGACACCACAACAGACAGCAGATTACATAAATTTACAGCGTGTGCGTGTTTTATTTTCGCGTACAAGCAAGAATCACTGTCAGAACTTTCTGGCTGAACTGAAGGAAAGTATTTTTCGATGGACACCACAGCAGACAGCATGCAGGGCGCACGAGTTTCCAGCGTGTGCATGTTTTTCACGGCGTACGAGCAATAATCACCGCCAGAATCTTTTGTTTTATCTGAACAAAAATATTTTTCTTCGGACACCGCGGAAGACACCAGAGCGCATGGAATTCAAGCGTGCACGTGCTTTTTTTCGCGTGCGAGGAAAATCACTGCCAGGATATTCTGGCTGAAGTGGAGGAAAATATTTTTTATGAAACGCCACGGGAGACAGCAGGGCGCATGGAATTACAGCGTGCGCATATTTTTTTCGCGTACGAGAGAGTATCACCACCAGAATTTTCTAGATGAAGTGCAGGAAAACATTTTTGGCGTACACCACGGCAGAGAGCAGGGCGCAGGACTTTCCAGCGTGCGCATGTTTTTTACGGCGTACGAGCAAAAATCACCGCCAAAATTTTCTGGCTCATCCGAAGGAAAGTATTTTTTCTGCGAAGGCACAGCAGACAGCAGGGTGCATGGGACTGCACCGTGTGAATATTTTTTCCGCGCAAGAGCAAGACTCAAAACCAGGATTTTCTGGCAGAGGTGAAAGAGTATTTTGCGGCGGACAACAGGGCAGCCAGCAGGGCTCGTAGGATTCCAGCATGCGCATGCATTTGTTTCGCTTACGAGCAAGAATCACCGCCAGAACTTCCTGGATGAACGTAAGGAAAGTATTGTTCGATGGACACCACGGCAGACAGCATGCAAGGCGCACGAGTTTCCAGCTTGCTCATGTTTGTTGTGGCCTACGAGCAAGAATCACCGCCAGAATTTTCTGGCTCATCTGAAGGAAAGTATTTTTTCTGGGACAGCACAGCAGACAGCAGTGTGCATGGGATTCCAGCGTGCGCATATTTTTTCCGCGCAAGAGCAAGACTCAAAACTAGGATTTTCTGGCTGAGCTGAAAGAGTATTTTGCGGCGGACAACAGGGCAGCCAGCAGGGCTCATAGGATTCGAGCGTGCGCATGCTTTTTTTTCGCGTACGAGCAAAAATCACCGCCAGAACTTCCTGGATGAACGTTAGGAAAGTGTTGTTCGATGGACACCACTGCAGACAGCATGCAGGGCGCACGGGTTTCCAGTGTGCGCATGTTTTTTTACGGCGTACGAGCAAGAGTCACCGCCAGAATTTTCTGGCTCATCTGAAGGAAAGTATTTTTTCTGGGACAGCACAGCAGACAGCAGTGTGCATGGGACTCCAGCGTGCGCATATTTTTTCCGCGCAAAAGACTCAAAACCAGGATTTTCTGGCTGAGCTGAAAGAGTATTTTGCGACGGACACCAGGGCAGCCAGCAGGGCTTATAGGATTTCAGTGTGCGCGTGCTTTTTTTTCGCGTACGAGCGAGAATCACCGTCATTACTTTCTGGCTGAACTGAAAGAATGTATTTTTCGATGGACACCACTGCAGACAGCATGCAGGGCGCACGGGTTTCCAGTGTGCGCATGTTTTTTTACGGCGTACGAGCAAGAATCTCCGCCAGAATTTTCTGGTTCATCTGAAGGAAAGTATTTTTTTTCTGGGAAGGCACAGCAGACAGCAGGGTGCATGGGACTGCACCGTGTGAATATTTTTTCCGCGCAAGAGCAAGACTCAAAACCAGGATTTTCTGGCTGAGCTGAAAGAGTATTTTGTGGCGGACAACAGGGAAGCCAGCAGGGCTTGTAGGATTTCAGCATGCGCAGGCATTGTTTTTTCGCTTACGAGCAGGAATCACTGCCAGAACTTCCTGGATGAACGTAAGGAAAGTATTGTTCGATGGACACCATGGCAGACAGCATGCAGGGCGAACGAGTTTCCAGCTTGCGCATGTTTGTTGCGCCCTACGAGCAAGAATCACCGCCAGAATTTTCTGGCTCATCTGAAACAAAGTATTTTTTCTGGGACAGCACAGCAGAAAGCAGTGTGCATGGGACTCTAGCGTGCGCATATTTTTTGCGCGCAAGAGCAAGACTCAAAACCAGGATTTTCTGGCTGAGCTGAAAGAGTATTTTGCGGCGGACAGCAGGGCAGCCAGCAGGGCTCATAGGATTCCAGCGTGCGCATGCTTTATTTTCGCGTACGAGCAAGAATCACCCCCAGAATTTTCTGACTGAACTGATGGACAGCATTTTTTGGCGGACACCACGGGAGACAGCAGGGCACACGAGTTTCCAGCGTGCGCATGTTTTTTACGGCGTACGAGCAAGAATCACCGCCAGCATTTTCTGGCTCATCTTATGACGTTGTGCTCCTCCATGCGTTGCAGTTCGGCCTTTACTTTTTCTTCAATGGCGACCGGAACCCTTCTGGCTGGCACAACAACACCGACGGCGCCGGATTTGAGCTTCATTTCGTACTCAAAATTCTTCAGCTGTCCTAATCCTGTGAAAACATCGGTGAATGGTTGAGCCGCCGGGTAGAGTTGCTGCGTCTCGACGCTATGAACGCGATAAATCAAGCCAAGGCTTTCTGCTGCTGCTCCGCTGAGGGTCACCGGCACGTTTTGCTCAATGACGAAGAAGGTTTCATTGTGCTGTTTATCGTTCACGGATAGCGACAACTTTACTTTAAACTGCGCAGTCGTTTTGTGGCCGAAAAAACTCGTTAACGTGGCTCGGCAGGCTTCACGAGTCTTTCTCGGAAGCGACAAAACATCTTCCTTTGAAATCACACAACAGTTTGCCCCAGTATCAAGTTTGCAGACCATCGGACGGCCTTCAATGGAAACTGTCGTGGTCCACTGGTCGCTAGCGAGTGCGTTCACGGTTAAAGCGTCCAGAAAAAAAATCTGACCTTTCGTCAACATGTAGCTCTCGTATTTCCCTGCGCTTTGCATCTTCGCTGTGCAAGAGGGATGACTGCGAGCATGCTTGGGCGAAATGATTCAATCCTCCGCATTTCTTGCACGCTTTTCCTGTTGCTGGGCAGCGGCTGCCGCGGTGAACTTTGTAGCCACATTTGTTACATGGCTTTGTTACTCTGGCCAACGCATTTACGGCTGCAGTTTCAGCGCCTTCAGTGGTGCCACGTATCTGTCGAAACTGCTCCTCGCCTTGCTCTTGGATGCGACAGATTTCGACTACTCTTTGGTAAGAGGGGTTTTCAGAAATTAACTTCTTTTGCAGTCCCTTGTCCCGGATACCGAGTATGATGCGGCTACGAAGCATGCGCTCTTCTAAGTCTCCAAAATCGCCGTGTTGGGCTAGCGTTCGCAATTCGACAAGCCAGTCATTGAAACTTTTGTCCTCTTTTTGGTCTCGGGAGCCGAAGCAAAACTCGTGGTAAGTGAGGTTCTTCGCGGGCTGGTAAAAGTCTTCAAATTTTTTTTATAAGGGTTACATCGGTTGTGTCCTCTCCTGGCTCAAACTTGAACGAAGCGAACACTTTTCTAGCCCCTTCCCCAATGGTCACTAAAAGCGTAGCCACCTGCACTTCTTTTGGTTGCTTGTTCAGCTGAGTTGCCGTGGAAAACAGTTCAAACTCACTTTTCCAGGTCTTCCACCCAAGCCAAGCGTCTCGCGATGTGTCGAGGGGCTTCGGAGGCGGCAGGAGCGTTGTCAGCAATGCAGGCGGTGTCGGCAACGTAGGCGGTGTCGTCATGCTGGCTGTTTTCCGCTGCCACCATGTGTACGAGACGATATCATGGGTCGAACAATGCTTTATTGCCTATAGTGACGAGTTTAAGTAGGCCAGGCGGGTGACGTCACGCTTACGTAGGAGCGACAGCTTGCGCTCGCTATCGCGGCCGTGCCAACTCGGTTACAAAGGAAAGTGTTTTTTTCTGGGACGGCACAGCAGACAGCAGGGTGCATGGGACTGAAGCGTGCGCATAATTTTTCCACGCAAGAGCAAGACTCAAAACCAGGATTTTCTGGCTGAGCTGAAAGAGTATTTTGCGATGGACACCAGGGCAGCCAGCAGGGCTCATAGGATTCCAGCGTGCGCATGCTTTTTTTTCGCGTACGAGCAAGAATCACCGCCAGAACTTTCTGGCTGAACTGAAGGAAAGTATTTTTCGATGGACACTACGGCAGACAGCATGCAGGGCGCACGAGTTTCCAGCGTGCGCATGTTTTTTACGGCGTACGAGCAAGAATCACCGCCAGCATTTTCTGGCTCATCTGAAGGAAAGTGTTTTTTTTTTGGGACGGCACAGCAGACAGCAGGGTGCACGGGACTGCACCGTGTGAATATTTTTTCCGCGCAAGAGCAAGACTCAAAACCAGGATTTTCTGGCTGAGCTGAAAGAGTATTTTGTGGCGGACAACAGGGCAGCCAGCAGGGCTCGTAAAATTCCAGCATGCGCATGCATTTTTTTTCGCTTACGAGTAAGAATCACCGCCAGAACTTCCTGGATGAACGTAAGGAAAGTATTGTTCGATGGACACCACGGCAGACAGCATGCAGGGCGAACGAGTTTCCAGCTTGCGCATGTTTGTTGCGCCCTACGAGCAAGACTCACCGCCAGAATTTTCTGGCTCATCTGAAAGAAAGTATTTTTTCTAGGACAGCACAGCAGACAGCAGTGTGCATGGGACTCTAGCGTGCGCAGATTTTTTCCGCGCAAGAGCAAGACTCAAAACCAGGATTTTCTGGCTGAGCTGAAAGAGTATTTTGTGGCGGACAACAGGGCAGCCAGCAGGGCTCATAGGATTCCAGCGTGCGCATGCTTTATTTTCGCGTACGAGCAAGAATCACCCCCAGAATTTTCTGACTGAACTGACGGAAAGCATTTTTTGGCGGACACCACGGGAGACAGCAGGGCACATGAGTTTCCAGCGTGCGCATGTTTTTCACGGCGTACGAGCAAGAATCACCGCCAGCATTTTCGGCTCATCTGAAGGAAAGTGTTTTTTTCTGGGATGGCACAGGAGACAGCAGGGTGCATGGGACTGAAGCGTGCGCATATTTTTTCCGCGCAAGAGCAAGACTCAAAACCAGGATTTTCTGGCTGAGCTGAAAGAGTATTTTGTGGCGGACAACAGGGCAGCCAGCAGGGCTCATAGGATTCCAGCGTGCGCATGCTTTATTTTCGCGTACGAGCAAGAATCACCCCCAGAATTTTCTGACTGAACTGACGGAAAGCATTTTTTGGCGGACACCACGGGAGACAGCAGGGCACACGAGTTTCCAGCGTGCGCATGTTTTTCACGGCGTACGAGCAAGAATCACCGCCAGCATTTTCGGCTCATCTGAAGGAAAGTGTTTTTTTCTGGGATGGCACAGCAGACAGCAGGGTGCATAAGACTGAAGCGTGCGCATATTTTTTCCGCGCAAGAGCAAGACTCAAAACCAGGATTTTCTGGCTGAGCTGAAAGAGTATTTTGCGATGAACACCAGGGCAGCCAGCAGGGCTCATAGGATTCCAGCGTGCGCATGCTTTTTTTTCGCGTACGAGCAAGAATCACCCCCAGAATTTTCTGACTGAACTGACGGAAAGCATTTTTTGGCGGACACCACGGGAGACAGCAGGGCACACGAGTTTCCAGCGTGCGCATGTTTTTTACGGCGTACGAGCAAGAATCACCGCCAGCATTTTCGTCTCATCTGAAGGAAAGTGTTTTTTTCTGGGATGGCACAGCAGACAGCAGGGTGCATGGGACTGAAGCGTGCGCATATTTTTTCCGCGCAAGAGCAAGAATCAAAACCAGGATTTTCTGGCTGAGCTGAAAGAGTATTTTGCGATGAACACCAGGGCAGCCAGCAAGGCTCATAGGATTCCAGCGTGCGCATGCTTTTTTTTTCGCGTACGAGCAAGAATCGCCGCCAGAACTTTCTGGCTGAACTGAAGGAAAGTATTTTTCGATAGACACTACGGCACACAGCATGCAGGGCGCACGAGTTTTCAGCGTGCGCATGTTTTTTACGGCGTACGAGCAATAATCACCACCCAAATCTTCTGGCTTGTCTGAACAAAAGTATTTTTCTTCGGACACCGCGGCAGACACCGGAGCGCATAGGACTCCAGCGTGCACGTGCACGTGCACGCTGGAACGTGCATAGGATTCGTGGAACGTGCATAGGAACGTGCACGCTGGAAAGTGCACGCCGGAAGAAGATCCTGGCAGTGATTCTTCCTCGTACACGAAACAAAGCATGCTTTGTTTCGCGTACGAGGAAGAATCCCTGCCAGGATCTTCTGGCTGAACTGAAGGACAATATTTAGCAGTGGACATCACAGAACAGAGCAGGGCACATGGAATTCCAGCGGGCGGATGTTTTCTGCCCGCATACGAGCAAGCATCACGATTTCAAGGAAAGTATTGCCACGTTCCACTTCTCAAGTTTTGTTTTCGCCCGAATACATTACACAATTTCAGGGCAAACCGCGCCTGCAATTTTCGAGAAGCTTCAGGACTGTAGTAGATCATTTCGATAAGCTCGCGCCCACTCCGCGAACTGTACAGATTATTCTAGAACCTACGTCTCCGCCAGCAATAACGCTAGAACATTTGATGGCAAGAGTATAAACGCCGATGCATTTCACCGCTTGACAGTTGTTGATCAACGGCCGACGCTCCGTTCGCCGCTATCAGTCCAAGAATGCTACAATAGTGAGCTTCATCGTTTTACACGTCCCGGACGACTCCGGGTGGCCCAGTACGCCGCATCCGCATTAGGTTTTCTCGGGGACCAACTGGAAGCTCCGCCCACTTGTCCGGGATCACTCGGACGCATGTTCGTTTTTCGCGTGCTTGGCGGCCTGCGGGCGGCCCGGGACCACCCGAACAATTTCTTTCGGGCAGCTGGCAGGCGACAGCGTGGTGTCATGCGAAGCATGTGTAACGTCACGCTGATAGCGTCGGAGCTTCATGGCTATATAAGCGCTGTGAACCGGGCGCCCAGTGCTCTTTTGTACTCCGTATTCATGTAGTAATAAACCTTCTTACTGGTCTTCGTTCACGGCCACTCTGGCTCTGTTCGTCCCTCGAGGCTACAACACTGTGCGGCCATCTTAAGTAAGACACGGGAAATTTTCGATGCGCTCTTGCTCTCTCTTTGCGTTTCTGTCCGCTTCTCGCATGTTTCTGGATTTCACATTGTTTGCGCACCCAGTTCTTGTCATCAGTGTTTTGAGCCACGTCAAGCATGTGCGTATTTGCGAAGGTCGGGCAAACACGCGTTACGCTCGCTAGGAGAAACAGCGGTAGAACTACCGCGCCGGTCTGCGATGGACACGCGCTCGAGTAGTTCACTTACAGTAAGTTGTATCACAACAGAAAAAAATTGCCCGCAGCTTCCCTCGGGGGAACACTGAGGAGGATGCGGAGCATATAATTGGTTAACGGGGTGTTAAAGTGCGACTTACTTGGGTCGATGGCTAAATTGGTTAACGTGGTTGTGAAATAGGGTGTTAAATTGCGACTTACTTGGGTCGATGGCTAAATTGGTTAACGTGGTTGTAGGAGGGGGTGTTAAATGAGTGAACACGTACACACGTATGCGAAAGGACGGCGCTGGTCGAAGGGACGTCGATCATTGTGTTTGTGGATTCGTTGGAATTCATTTCACCGCGACCTTGGACGTCGACGCGCCGTACAAACCAACCGACGAGCGGCAACTGAGCGAGCGAGCGCCGACCTTGAGTATATATACAGCGCGACGGCGCATGCACTGTCAGCTGTTGAATGTTCTCGAAGGAGAAGCGCGCGCGCGGCACAGATGGCGACGGCGCATGCGCTGTCAGCTGTCGAATGTTCTCGAAGGAGAAGCGCGCGCGGCACAGATGGTGGGCGACGGCGCGACGGCGCATGCGCGCGCGTCAGCTGTCGAATGTTCGAGAAGCGGTGCGGACGGCGCGGACGGCGCACTACAAGGCGCGAGTACAAGATGCTTCCGCATCTAATAGGTATAATCCACTACCTAACCGCTCTTTAGGTTGGAATTGGGTCAGCGTTGTGGCCTGTGTCACAGCTATAAAGGAAGCAGACGGCATAGCAGACGCCACAACGGATGCAATCAGCATCAAGCGCGCAGATGGCCCAAGGCCGCTCGGGCTGGCTCGGGACGTTTAGATCACGTGCATGGGACGTAGCCGCCTGTGAGCCGAGGCATCCGTGGGCCGTCCGCTAGTTATCCGAGACTTAGTAGATCAATGAAGCTCAGTCCGACTTTCCGTTTACTGTGCACATGTTCGCCCAAATAAACAATTTATTATTCGACTCTCAGTGTGCTCCATTCGTCCACGTTACGACCCCGTGACAGTATCTTGTTGTAGATGTCATGGCACACACCAGGGTGCAAAAAACTACAGCGTGCGCAATTTTTTTTTCCGCGTACGAGCAAGAATCACCACAAAAATCTTCTATCTGCAGCAGGGCAGCATGCAGCAGGGCACATAGAATTACAGCGTGGCATATTTTTTCGCGTACGAGCAAGAATCAACACCAGAATTTTCGGACTGAACTGAAGGAAAGTATTTTTCGGCGGACACCACGGTATACAGCTGGGCGCACGAGTTTCCAAGTTTGCGCATGTTTTTTTACGGCGTACAAACAAGAATCACCAGCACAATCTTCTGGCTTGTCTGAACCAAAGTATTTTTCCTTCGGACACCGTGCAGACAGCACAGCGCATGGGATTCTAGCGTGCGCGTGCTTTTTTGTCGCGTAAGAGGAAGGATCACCACGAGGATATCCTGGCTGAACCGAAGGAATGTATTTTGTGGTGGACACCACAGAACACAGCAGGGCGCATGGGATTCCAACGTGCGCATATTTTTTTCCTGCGTACGAGCAAGCATCACCACCAGAATGTTCCCGCTCGTCTGACGAAATTTATATTTCTGTGAACACTGGCAGACAGCAGAGCGCATCGGATTCCAGCGGGCACATGCTTCTTTCCGTGCAGTGGTAAGAATTACCGTTAGAATTTTCTGGCTGAGCTTGAGGAGTGTTTTGCGGCAGACACCGTGGCACACAGCAGGGTGCATAGAATTCCAGCAGGTGAGTGTTTTTCCCCGCGTACGAGCAAGAATCACTGCCAGAATCACCTGACTGAACTAAAGGAAAGTATTTTTAGAGGACACCACGGCAGGCAGTAGAGCGCAAGGGATCCCAGCGTGCACATGCTTTTTTTTTTCGCGTACGAGCAAGAATTACCGCCAGTATTTTCTCGCTGAACTGAACGAACATGTTTTTCAGCACGCACGGTGGCAGACAGCAGAGCGCATGGGATGCTAGCTTGCGCAAGCTTTTGTTTATTTGTTTATTTATTTATTTATTTATTTATTTATTCATTTATTACAAGTACCTACATCGCCCATCGGGCATTGTTGTGGGGCGGTTACAGTAGAAAATAGAATACAAAACAGCAAAATTAAAGGGAAATAAATTGTGCCTTACAGTATACAGGAGAAATCAACACTTGTAGTAAAGCATTAGAACAAAAGTACAAAACACAGGATTATACAACAAAAGCAGTAATTATACTTATAAAAATCAACAACCAAGAGAAGTACAAAGCCAACGTTAAATATATGGGTTATTTCAGCAGCTCAAAATGCTGTTTCAATGGCTGTTAGGAAATTAAAATCAGAGAGTATTGGTATTTTTAGCGCATTCCAGTCAATAATAGAATTTGGAAAGAAAGAGTATTTAAGGACATTCAATCGACAGGTATATTCTCTAATTTTATATAAGTGATCTTTCCGTTCGGACGTATAACTAGGCGTCTTTAAATACCGCTCTCTATTTAGCCCAGTCTTACCGTGATATATATTATAGAGAAATTTAGGTCTTTGAACTTTCCGTCGTCCACAAAGGGGTTCCCATCCCAAGGCCTGAACAATTCCAGAAGACCTTATTCTAAAATCGTAGTTTCCTGTAACAAACCTAGCAGCCCTTTTTTGCACCCTCTCCAACTTTTCTTTTAGTACATTCGTGAAAGGGTCCCAAGAAACACAAGCATACTCTAAAATTGGGCGCACATTTGTAATATACAGGGTTTCCTTGAGTGTTTGCGGCGCGTCGCTGAAATTTCTTTGAAAAAAATGAATTAAGCGCGAAGCCTTGGCTGTGATTAGATCTACGTGACTGGTCCAATCTCGTGTTGCCGTGAATGTTACGCCGAGATACTTAACTTGATCTACCTTTTGTACTGCGCAGGAATTTAAGTAATAAGACCTGGATACAACCTTTTTTTTCCGCGTACGAGCAACAATGACCACCAGGATATTCTGGCTGAATTGAAAGAAAGTACTTTAAAGCGCACACCGCAGCATACAAAAGAGCGCATAGAATTCCACTGGGTGGAGGTCTTTTTCTGGCACGAGCAAGAATCACCGCCAAAATCTTCAGTAAGAACTGAAGAAAAGCATTTTTCGGCGGACCCCACAGTACAGCAGGGTGCGTAGAATTAAAGCATGCGCATAATTTCTTTCTCGCGTACGCGCAAGTATCACCACCAGAATCTGCTGGCTCATCTGAAGGAAATTATTTTTTCTCGGACGCGACAGCAGACAGCAGGACGCATGGGATTCCAGCGTGCGCATATTTTTTTCTGCGCCTGAACAAGACTCCCCGCCAGGGTTTTCTGACTCAGCTGAAGAAGTGTTTTGCGGCGGACACCAGGGCAGATAGCAGAACTCGTAGGATTCCAGCGCGCGCATTTTTTTTCTTTGCATACGAGCAAGAATCACCGCCAGAACTTTATGGCTGAACTGAAGGAAAGTATTTTTCAATGAACGCCACGGCAGACAGCATGCTGGGCGCATGCGTTTCCAGCGGGCGCATGTTTTTTATGGCGTACGAGCAAGAATCACCGTCAGAATCTTCTGGCTTCTCTGAACAAAAGTATTTATTTTTCTTCGGACACCGCGGCAGACACAAGAGCGCATGGGATTCCAGCGTGCGCGTGCTTTTATTTATCGCGTACAAGGAAGAATCACTGCCAGGATCTTCTGGCTGAACTGAAGGAAAATATTTTGCGGTGCACATCGCAGAACAAAGCAGGGTGCAATAGATTCGAGCGTGCGCATGTTTTTTTTCCTTTGCATGAGCAAAAAGCACCGCCAGAATCTTCTCGCTGAACTCAACAGAAGTATTCTTCGGCCCACACCGCGGCAGCGTGCACGGCGCATGGGACTCCAGCGGGCGGATGTTTTCTGGCCGCATACGAGCAAGAATCACGATTTCAAAAAAAGTATTTTGTTGCGGATGTCATGGCACACAGCAGGGCGCACGCGATTCCAACTGGCGCATATTTTTTCCCGTGTACGAGAAAGAATCACCGCAAGAATCTTCTGCCTGAACTGAAGAAATTTTTTTTTCTGTGGACACCACATTATGCAGCAGGGCGCAAAAAATTTTAGCGTGAGCATATTTTTTTTCGCGTACGAGCAAGAATCACCGCCAGAATTTTCTGACTAAACTGACGGAAAGTATTTTTCGGCAGACACCACGGGGGACAGCAGGGCGCACGAAATTCCAAGCTTGCACATGTTTTTTTACGGCGTACAAGCAAGAATTTCTGCCACAATTTTCTGGCTTGTCTGAACCAAAGTATTTTTCTTCGGACACCGTGGCAGACACCACAGCGCCAGGAATTCTAGCGTGCGCATGAATTTTTTTTTTTCGCGTACGAGGAACAATCACCACCAGGATCTCCTGGCTGAACTGAATGAAAGTATTTTGCGGATGACACCACAGAACACAGCAGGACGCAAGGGATTACAACGTGCATAATCTTTCATGCGTACGAGCAAGAATTATCATCAGAATCTTCTGGCTTGTCTGATGAGAATTATTTTTCTTCGGACACCGTGGCAGACACCAGAGCACATGGGATTCCCGCGTGCACATGCTTTTTTACCACGTACGAGGAATAATCACCGCGAGGATCTCCTGGCTGAACAGTAGGAAAGTATTTCAAGGGGCAAAGTGCAGCAGACAGGAGGGCGCATAGAATTACAGCAGGCACATGTTTATTTTCCCGCGTACGAGTGAGAATCACCGCCAGAATCACCGCCACGGCAGACAGCTGGGCGCACAAGTTTCCAGCGTGCTCATGTTTTTTATGGCGTACGAGCAAGAATTACCGCCAGAATCGTCTGCCTTGTCAGAATGAAATTATTTTTCTTCGCACTACGCGGCAGACAGCAGAGCGCATGGGATTCCAGCTTGCGCATGCTTTTTTTGCCGCGTACGAGCAACAATCACCCCCAGGACCTTCAGAATAAACTCAAGAAAAGTATTTTAAGGCACACACCGCAGCATACATAAGGGTGCATAGAATTCCAGTGGGCGCAGTTTTTTTCCCCTGATACGAGCAAGAATCACCGCGAGAATCTTCTGTATAAACTGAAGAAAAGTATTTTTCGGCGGACACCACGGCAGACAGCAGGACGCGTGAATTTACAGCGTGCGCATATTTTTTTCGCGTACGAGCAAGAATCAACGTGAGAATGTTCTGGTAACTGATGAAGAGTGTTTGTCGGCGGAAACCACGGCAGACAGCAGGGCGCACAAGTTTCTATCTTGCGCATGTTTTTTACAGCATGCGAGCAAGAATCACCACCAGAATCTTCTGCCTTGTCTGAACGAAAGTACTTTTCATCGGACACCGTGGCAGACACCAGAGTGCATGGGATTTCAGCGTGCACAT
Organism: Rhipicephalus annulatus; assembly: GCA_013436015.1. Taxonomy (NCBI): domain Eukaryota; kingdom Metazoa; phylum Arthropoda; class Arachnida; order Ixodida; family Ixodidae; genus Rhipicephalus; species Rhipicephalus annulatus. The sequence continues at coordinate 7,318 of WOVY01012281.1, read as the reverse complement.
GTTTTTTTTTTCTGCGTACAAGCAAGAATCACCGCCACAATTTTCTGGCAGAACTGATGAAAAGTCATCTTCGGCGGACACCGCGGCAGACTGCATGGGATTTCAGCGCACGGATATTTTCTGCCCGCATACAAGCAAGAATACCCGCCAGAATTTTCTGGCTGATCAGAACGCAAGTATTTTCTGTGAACACTGTGGCAGACAGCAAAGCGCATCGGATTCCGGCGTGCACTTGCTTTTTTTTCGCACATTAGCAAGAATCACCACGGATTGCGTGGCTGAGCTAAAGGATTGTTTTGTGGTGGACAGTGCGGCGGACAGCAGGGCAAATAGAATTCCAGCAGGTGCATGTTTTTTCTCCGCGTATGAGCAAAAATCATCGCCAGAATTGCCTGACTGAACCAAATTAAAGTATTTTCAGAGAACATTACAGCAGACAGCAAAGGGCATGGGATCCAAGCGTGCGCATGCCTTTTTTTCTGTCCACGTAGGAGCAAGAATTACCGCCAGAATCTTCTCGCTGAACTGAAGGAACACGTTTTTCGGCCAACACTGTGGCAGACAGCAGAGCGCATGGCATTCCAGCTTACACATGCTTTTTTATCCCCGTTCGAGCAATAATCACCACAAGGACCTTCTGGCTGAACTGAAGGAAAGTATTTTAAGGCACACACCACAGCATACACAAGGTGCATAGAATTCCGGTGGGCGCAGCTTTTTTTCCCTGGTACGAGCAAGAATCACCGCTGAATCTTCTGTCTGACCTGAAGAAAAGTGTTTTTTTTTTTCGGCGGACACCATAGCATACCGCAGGGGGCGTGGAATTATAGCATGCGCAAGATTTTTTTCTCACGTACGCGCAAGTATCACCGTCAGAATTTTGTGGCTGAACTGAAGGTAAATATTTTTCGGCGAACACCACGAGAGACAGCGTGCGCATGTTTTTTACGGCGTACGCGCAAGAATCACCGCCAGAATATTCTGGCTTATCTAAAGGAAGTTATTTTTTTTTTCTGGAACGCCCTAACAGACACCAGAAAACATGGGATTACAGCATGCGCATATCTTTTTTGCACATCAGCAAGACTCACCGCCAGGACTTTCTGACTGAGCTGAAGGAGTGTTTTCTGGTGGACACCAGGGCAGACAGCAGGACTCATAGGATTCCAGCGTGCGCATGTTTTTTTCCGCGTACGAGCAAGAATCACCACCAGAACTTTCTGGCTGAACTGAAGGAAAGTATTTTTTGATTGACGCGATGGCAGACAGCATGCAGGGCGCATGCGTTTCCAGCGTGCTCATGTTTTTTGCGGCGTAGGAGCGAGAATCACCGCCAGAATCTTTTTGCTTGTCTGAACAAAAGTATCTTTCTTCGGACACCGCGGCAGACACCAGAGCGCATGGTATTCCAGCGTGCGCGTGCTTTTTTTCGCGTAAGAGGAAGAATCACCGCGAGTATATTCTGGCTGAACCGAAGGAAAGTATTTTGCGGTGGCCACCGCAGAACACAGCAGGGCGCATGGGATTCTAACGTGCGCATATTTTTTCCTGCATACGAGCAAGAATCACCACCATAATCGTCTGGCTTGTCTGACGAAAAGTATTTTTCTGTGAACACTGTGGCAGACAGCAGAGCGCATCGGATTTCAGCGTGCACATGCTTATTTCCGCATTGGCAAGAATCACCGTTGGGATTTTCTCGCTGAGCTTAAGGAGTGTTTTGCGGGGGACACCGCGTACGACCAAAAATCACCGCCAGAATTGCCTGACTGAACTAAAGAAAAGTATTTTTAGAGGACACCACAACATACAACACAGCGCATGGGATAACAGCGTGCGCATGCCTTTTTTTTTTTCCGTATACGCGCAAGAATAACCGCCAGTGTCTTTTGGCTGAACTGACGAACATGTCTTTAGACGGACACCGCAGCTGACAGGCCAGAGTGATTTACTCCACCCTGCGCATGTTTTTTTGCTTTTCGCGTGCGAGGAAGAATCACTGCCAAATATTGTGGCTGATCTGAAGATAATTATTTTTTTGGACACTACTGCAGGCAGCAGAGCGCATGGAATTGCAGCGTGCGCCTGCTTTTTCTTTCCGCGTACAAGCAACAATGACCACCTGGATCTTTTGGCTGAACTGAAGGAAAGTATTTTAAGGCGCACACCGCAGCAGACAGAAGGGCGCATGGAATTTTAGCGGGCGCAAGCTTTTTTTTTCGCCTATGAGCAAAGATCGCTCCAGAATCTTCTGGCAGATTTCGACGAAAGTATAGTTTGGGGGATGCCATGGCAGGCAGGAGGGCGCACAGGATTTTAGGGTGCGCATATTTTTTTCCGCATACTAACCAGACTCACACCACAATTTTCCGGCTGAACTGAAGGAAAGCTTTCTTCGGAGGACGCTGCGGCAGACAGCAGGGCGCACAAGTTTTCAGCGTGCGCTGTTTTTTTTACGGCGCATGAATAAGAATCACCCCCAGAATCTTTTGGCTTGTCTGACTGAAAGTATTTTTCTCCCGTCATAGCGGCAGATACAGAGCGCATGGGATTTCAGCGTGCGCATGCTTTTTTTTCACGCATGAGGAAGAATGAGTGGCTTTTTTTCACGCATGAGTGGGCATTGGATCGCAGCAGTGATGCCGGCGGCTGACAACCCCCTTTGTCTTTTTGTTCAGGTTGGTCCCGCCCCACCCCTTTTTTCTAAACGCTCAAACAACCTCTTTCTGCTGCTGTTCCCATGCCCAAATGTTCTTGCCTGCACCGTTGTGGAGTGTGTTTTTGTTGCTAAAATGTTGTTGGTCAGCGGAGACGTCGAGCTCAACCCTGGTCCCCCGAAACAAGACCCTAGCAAACAGAGCAGTGACGTTCTTCTGGCTATTCAAGATTTAACAAAACACCTTGACCAACGGCATGACACCTTCATTAAATCCATAGACGAAGTGAAAGAAAACCAAAAGTTACTTGAGTCCAAAGTGTTAGATTTGACCACTTGGCTAACTGATCTAGAAAACGAGTCGATTCGTTTGAAGAATTTTAGACGGCTCTCACGTGCAGGAAATGATAGCCACCGCCGTTCGAAGTGAAACAGGCTTCGCTCCGAGAGCGTCTGGATGAGTTCGAGGATAGGTCTCGTCGTGAGAACCTGATTTTCTACGGAATTGAAGATTCAGCGTCAGAAACTTGGGCCGATTCTGAAGAAAAGGTCCGATTGATTCTTACCTCTACGTTAAACTTGCAGCTACCTGACGATGCTATCGTGCGTGCTCACAGGCTAGGAACGTTTTCGCGGCATAAAACTAGGCCGTGATAGCACGTTTCACTTCTCCAAAACTAAAGATAGTGTTTTGTCCCAGAAGTCTAAGTTTCGTGACACAAATACATCAATCTGTGAGGATTTCTGCAAGGCTACACGCGCCACCCGGAAAAAACTAATCGACTTCCCCAAGTCAACTGGTCACAAATTTTCTCTTAAATACAATAAAGTGGTCATTGGCAATAAATATACACCTACTGCGCATCTTCAGATCACGTGTGCGAAATAGAAACGGACTCGCGTGTCCCCTCAAATCCTCCTAATCGCGACGATCCTGTCATCAGAGGCCCATCTTCTCCACTGTAGATAGATGCTAACACAAGGTGTAATACCTCTAACCCTGACTGTTGTTTTTTGCTTTGTAATATCAGAAGTGTTATCAACAAGCGTGATGCCTTGTCTTCGTTAGTAAACACGTGCCTTTCCGATGTGATAGTTTTGACCGAAACCTGGCTGTCGTCAAAAGTTGAAAACCGCGAGATCCTGCAGTGCGACAAAACATTTTCCTTTTTTAGGTGTGACCGTGGCTCGTGCTCTGGTGGCGGTGTCCCTTGATCGCTGTTTCAGAGGAATTCATGTCTTTTAAAATTCCCATTGTATGTTCCCTTGAATTGATGTGCGTTCGAATCCGCATAGGTCACAAAGATGTCATTGTTTGTGCCTGCTATCGCCCTCCGAATGCGCCATCTGGTTTTTCCAATGATTTTCATGACGTCTTGAGTGACTTGCACGTGAGGTTCCCTGCCACACCATTTTTAATCCTAGGTGATTTTAACTTTCCTGATATTTCGTGGAACAACTCCCATTTATCGCCTGGCTCTGGCTCCTCTGAAAGCGCCTGCTTCCTTAACACATGCGCGCAATTCAATTTAACGCAGCTGGTTATGTGCCCAACTCGCATTACACATTCAAGTGCTTCAACTTTAGACTTAGTTCTGACTTCTCACCCCGATCTCGTGCAATCGCTTTCTGTTTTACCAGGCCTCAGTGATCACGAAGCAATCGTTTTCAACCTCCCCTGCGCATCGCCCCGTAAACAAAAAGTAAAAAGCGATTCAGGGACTACAGTAGAGCTGATTATGGAACCATTAATACCGAACTTGAACATTTCACCTCCGTTTTCTAGAAGACTTCAACCAAAGATCTGTCAACGATAACTGGATTGCTGTTTAAAAATAAAGTTGCCGAAACTCGTTAACAAGCACATACCACTACGCGAAATCGCATGTAACAGTCAATCACCGTGGTTCACGCCAACATTGAAACGCCTGTCCAATAAAAAGAAGCGCGTTTACCGCCAAGCCAAGCGTTCTAATTTATCTGAAAGATGGGAGGTTTACAAAAAGGTAGCCGATGAATACGGGCGTGCTTATCCGCGGCAAAGGAGTCCTTTCCTTCAGCAAACGCTACCGTTAATTCTGCAAAACAATCCCCACAAATTTTGGCAGGTCGTTAATGGGGGCAATAGGAAACAGATTGAACTTACCACTTGCACGGACGAAGTAATTTCCAGTGAGAACGTTTGTATCACCCTTAACCATGCATTTTCTTCATTCCTTTACGAACACTACTCCTGCCGTCCTTCCAGGTGTTCAAGCTCGCGATTTCATTGTGATGAATTCTGTACACGTTGACCGGGCCGGCATACGCAAGTTGATCCAAAATTTAAAAATTTCGTCGTCACCAGGCGTCGATGGCATTTCTTCAAAATTTTTGAAAAACACTGACGTTCATTCCTCAATTATTCTGTCGAGACTTTTTGATCAGTCATTAGAAGAAGGTGTTCTCCCAGAGGACTGGAAGGTGGGGAAGGTGGCTCCCTTGTTTAAATCAGGAAACGCTCATAGTCCCGGAACTATCGCCCCATTTCACTAACCAGTGTACCATGCAAACTTCTTGAACATGTAATTTACACCCACGTCGTGAGTTATCTTGAAAGTAACGCCTTCTTTAGCATTCACCAACACGGGTTTAGGAAATATTATTCATGTGAGACACAGCTTCTGGCCTTCACTAACATTTATTCTCTGCTGCCGATCGTTCATCTACTGTTGATTGTGTCTTCATAGATTTTTCAAAAGCCTTTGATACCGTCTGCCACAAGTTACTTCTTCTGAAACTAAACGCGCTAAATATTGATGCTAACGTCTTAAAGTGGATTGAATGTTTCTTATCTAACCGCACCTAGTTTGTTACTGCTAACGACCATTGTTCCCCGACTAGCCCTGTAACGTCCGGCGTTCCGCAAGGTTCAGTTCTTGGTCCCCTACTATTTCTTATCTACATCAACGACTTACCTAAAGACATCTCATCATCCATCAACTATTTGCCGATGACTGTGTAATTTACCGTGAAATCCGGACTATCGCAGATAATCTTGCCCTTCAAACAGACCTGGATCACATTTCATCATGGTGCGACGCATGGTTAATGAAGCTAAACGTTACTAAATGCAAGGATATACGAATTTCCCGTTGTATTTCTCATAATGTACCGTGCGACTACACACTTAACCACAGTAATCTCGATCTGGTTTCGTCCTACAAGTACCTAGGAGTATATATTTCTAACATCTCTCTTGGAACACGCATGTCGATTATATTACAAACAATGCGAATCGCACGTTAGGTTATCTGCGCAGAAACTTTTCTTTGGCTCCGACTAACCTTAAACTTCTGCTTTATCAAACATTAGTCCGACCCAAACTCGAGTACGCGTCATCAGTCTGGGATCCACATACCAATTACCTCGCTGACAGCATCGAGGCGGTTCAAAATCACTCGGCACGTTTTGTCATGTCAACTACCATCGCACGTCCAGTGTTACCTCGATGAAAGCCAATATTCACTTACCACTCCCTCACTGCGGCGTAAAATATCTCGCCTCTGCCTGTCCCATAAGATCTTTCATTGTATTCCGTCTTTTAGCGACACTCTTTTCCAGCCCCCGTCATACGTTTCCTCACGCAGCGATCATCAGTTTAAAGTGGGCGTTCCTAGCTCCCGCACGAATTTATATTTTGAATCATTCATCCCGAAAACTGCAAATGAATGGAACCACCTTCCCGCCCCTATCGCTGCTATCACTGACCTCACTTTGTTTAAAAACGCCCTCTCTAACCATTTCGCGTAAATTCGCCACTTAAGTCACGCTGTGTTTTCTCTTGTTAGTTTTTGTGTGCGCGTGTCATTCAAAGACGCAACCATGTTGAACATTGTTGTTACAACCCACCCTGCCTCTTCTTCACATCAGGCAGTCTTTTCTTTTTTTATGGTTTCAGATCGCCATTGTGCGCATATAATTTTGATTTGCTGTATTTACTGATTTTCGTACGATGTATACCCGCTCCTCTCTGTAATGCTTCGGCCTTGAGAGTAAATAAATGAAATGAAATGAAATTACCTAGAGGATCTCCTGGCTGAACAGAAGGAAATTATTTTAAGGCGCACAGTGCAGCAGACCAAAGGGCGCGTAGAATTCCAGCAGGAGCATGTTTTTTTCCCCAACGTACGAGCAAGAATCACCACCTGAATCGCCTGACTGAACTGAAAAAATATTTTAGAGGACACCACAGCAGGCAGCAGGGCGCATGAGTTTCCAGCGTGCGCATGTTTTTTACAGCGAACGAGCAAGGATCACTGCCAGAATCTTCTGGCTTGTCTGAACGAAAGTATTTTTCCTTGGACAACGCGGCAGACATCAGGGCGCATAGCATTCCAGCGTGCGCATGATTTTTTTCTTTCCAGGTACGAGCAAGAATTACCGCCAGAATCGCCTGACTGAACTGAAGGAAAGTATTTCTTTAGAGGACACCACGGCAGCAGCAGAGCGCATGGGATCTCAGCGTGCGCATGCTTTCTTTTTTCATTCCTCATACGAGCAAGAATTACCGCCACCGCCAGAATCTTCCGGCTGAACTGAAGGAACATGTTTTCAGCGCACACAGTGGCAGACAGCAGAGCGCCTAGTATTTCAGCGTTGGCATGCATTTTTTCCGCGTAC